>OU342591.1:3020000-3360000 GCA_910589645.1 Tinea semifulvella | reverse complement strand
CTAACTACTAACTTAAGGCTGTTGTTATTACTGAATCTACAAAATCACAGCTTCTTATAACGATTGGCCTAATGAGGTTTATTTTAAGCTTTTAAGCAATTCCATTTCAAGATGTAATCGCTTAGAGTTGTGAAATATGATTTATTAAAAAAAATCAATGTTCAGGAGTGATTTATTGTGTATTATAAATTCTCCTCAGACTGGATATTGGTGGTTGTAGAAAAATCTCCGCTCTTTCGTTGTCGGACATTTATTTGATATCTTTCAGGTAGAACTTGATTAATGGGTTCTAGGTGTACCTACACGTGAGACTATCCATGATATATTTTAGTTTATTTTTTTGTTATTGTGTACCAATCTGACTGTAGTCATTAACATGCTGATAAATAATATTAGAAATCATTATAAGAACATTTGTCATCATCATTATCAGCCTGTATCTCTCCAGTGCTGGATGGAGGCCTTCCCCAAAGGGAGCCACTTAACGCGATCTTTCACTACCATCATCCAACCCCCTCCAGCGACCTTCTTTAGGTCATCTGTCCATCTGGCGGGGGGTCGTCCACTGCGTCTTCCCGTACGTGGTCTCCACTCTAGAACCCGTTTGCTCCATCGTTCGTCGGTTCTATGTCAGTAACTTTTGTTCTCTGACGAATATCAACGTTTCGAATTCTATCTATTAGAGATATAACAAGCATAGCTTATCCATGGCTCGCTGAGCGACCTTGAATTTATTGACCAGACCTAGTTTTAGTGTCCACGTCTCTTCTCCATACGACATTACCGGGAGGACGCACTGGTTAAAGACCTTAGTCTTTAAACATTGTAGTATAGACGATGAGAGGATGTGCCGGAGTTTCCCGAATGCCGCCCATCCTAACTGAATGTCTGTCGGCTTCGTTGCTGAAGTTGGTTGCTCCTAATTGTTGTTAATACACGTAATTTTGAACAACAGTTTTTGAACTACTAACCTAATTTTGAACATTCATACTAGTTATAATGTTAAGCATTTTGTGCATTTTAGCCCACAATCGCCCACAATCGCCCACAGCTGTATAGTAGAGACTTATCAAATAATGTATAATTTCATAAGAAATAATAACTTATTGTTTGCTAATAAATAACAGTAACACAGTCCATTTAATTAGCTATTTCAATCATAAAACTAATTTACGGGCATCCGCCATCCTTTGTCCGCACAGACCCCCGCTGGCACAACGTCTCAACTCACATTTTACCATCTTTGAGAAATGCAATTAATAATTATAGCACCTAGTTCCGGTCTTTATACACTTCCTGTGAGGGCGGGATAAGTAATTGTTATTTGTATGCAGTTTTTAAGGGGAGGTGGCTTCATACTACATACATATCTTCACGCTGATTCCCTTGCGGGTTAGGCAGGGAGAATTGAGCGCCATTTGACATGTTCGCGACATACATCTTTAGCTCCATTTATTCATCAACCTTTATATAGAACTGAATATTATTCTTAAAAAAATAATTAAAAATAAAACTAAAATCTAAATTATATATAAAAATATTAATCCAAGACTTGATCATGTGGCAGTGTGCCAAGAACACTCGCAGCATTCCCCCGCTGCACAGCGATGCTGATTTGCTGCGCGAAAAAACTGCCAGCCCTCTTGTCACATACAGCGTTAACCAGCCGCTTAGACAGTTCTTTAAAGATCTTCTTGGCCTCCACGGTCCCATTGTCTCAAGACCAAAAGGCACAAATATGTAGTTATTAGCAATAGACTCATATTTGCGACATTTGGCATTTTCAGCCGTCCCAGCCCTGACAGATGTGCCCTGGACATGAGCAAGGGTGTGGACACAAGTAGCGTCCCACACCAGTGCTCGACCCACGGACCACGGCACCAAAGTCAATCCATCGGGTCTTTTACCATTACTGCGAGAGATCCTAGAACGTTCAAGAACCGAAGGGATCCCGGCAGTAACCAAAGCCCGGTGGATTACATTATTGACAGAACCGTGGCGGAAACGACGACCAGACAAACTACATACACGCCCTTTTTATTAGTGTAAGTTTTAGGTAAAATAAGGTAAATCAATGGGAACGTCCTTACGCCCCAACAGATTTGAGCCACGTGTCATTCGTTATGTCATTTACTTCGAATACCATACCCTATGGGTATGGGTTTAATCGTAGGCCAGTATTTAATAATAGACACATCACACATCCAGGCGACCTCGTCAAGCGCGGGAAGTGCGGCGGTTTCTGCTGAGAACCTCAAACTGCGCAAATACGCCAACCTCAGTACAGGTTACGAATTTGCGCCATTTGGGGTCGAGACGATGGGCCCATGGGGCTAAGCGTCTGGCCAAGGAGTTGTCCAAACGGCTAACGGAAAAGTCTGGAGACAGGAAGGCTGGCAATTATTTCTGCCAACGTATTAGCTTAGCTATACAGAGGGGAAATGTTGCCAGTCTTCTGGGGACTATCACTGAAGGGTCTCTAGAGGACATTTTTTACTTATAGTTTATTTTTTATTAGGTTTAGTTTATATTTATTTTAATTTTTACTTTTAAGTAGTTAGTTAAATATATTGTAATTATTACATAATATTTCCGATTAAAAAATACTGTGGGTAATAATGCTGTAAATATAAAATTTGAATTTGCCGCCACGAATGCTTGTCCTTGTCCTGTACATTATTTTTTAATTTGATATTTTGGTAAAAATAAAACAGCAGTTAACGTATAAGCCTCGGTATATAAAGGCGGAATGTTGGTACTATCTGAATTAATTATTACTATACTAATTAGCCCTGGCCAACCCGTTTGGCCAGCGTGGCGAATGTAGGCCATATTCTCCAGTAACTTCTGGAATTCCAACTCCAATAGTGGAGGTCTAGGACTATGTATTCTAGGGCTTTAATGATGATATTAATTAGCATCAGCATTACAATTCAAGGTGAAGGTGATACTTTGCCCATTGGTAGTGATTTGGAGCAAGTTTTTTATTTACATATATTTTGTTGTTTTAGTTTATAGTTGTATTTTTTATTATTAAGTTAAATAACTTAATTATATTAGTTTATATTAATAGTAATTTAAATTGTTCTTTCGAATAAATAGTTATTTAAATATATAAATTAAAATATTGAAATGTTAGATGTTGAGTAAAGTAAAGTATCATCACGACCGTATCCCTTCCGGGGTGGTCAGAAACCACACTTATAAAGAAGCGGATTCACACTTAGCCAACTTCCCAATATACCAATCATGACAAGCTCGTCGATGTCTCTAGCGTACCGAACTCGAGAAATATCACAAATAAATTAAATATTAATTAAATTTATTTACATTCACAAATATTATTGTGTCCTGACCAGGAATCGAACCCGGTACCTTCAAGTCTAAATCCATGGACTTAACCGCTAGACCAACGGAGTCAGCAAATGTTGAGATTAGTAGATATATTTTAAAAGCTTAAAGAATTAAATTATACTGACATAGTAAAAAAAAATATAGAGCGATGAGCGCCTTAGTGTGTAAAATTATTTTGAAGGTATCGCTTATCCTTTAATTTATTCTTTCATTGCGTCTTATTGTTTGCAAATGGTCTGTTTGTCGCGATTTAACCCTTCGACGCAGATGGGGTCTCATTCACCCCGGATTACCGCCTGCCTGCGAGTAACCGTCAAACGACGTCGTTTGCTTTAAATGTCCAGAATTTATTGAATCGGGCATTGACAGATATTGCAAGATTGAGCATAAAACGCAAGTTGGAGATTACGGGTTTTATGCGGTGTTGCAAATGTGCCCGCCTGTTTGAGGGTTAAATGTATTGTGTTCAGATGTTTATTACGATTTAGAATTTCCCTCGCTAATTGACTTATTATCGTAACAGAGGCGATGTAAATCCTACTTAGCCTTTATTGTACAATAAAAGCTAGACAATTATCTAAAGAAAAAAAAAATGTTTGCCACATAAACAACAAAGTATACTTAAAATTAAGTGTGGTGACAATTTTTTACTACACAACATCTGTGCAAGACAACAAACGATATATTGTTTGACAAACATGAAAAGTTTGTCAAACATGTTTGATCGTTTGCAGGAGGCTTAATGGTAAGTTATTCCAAAGATTTGCAGCATCAATAGCAAATGAGTTTGAAACGTAAGAGGCGTGGTGAGGGTCTAAGACGCTGTTCTCTAGCTCTACCTAAACAAAGGGCTGTAATATTTTATTTATATATTTATCGCCATAGTATCTTATCGGAACAATCGGTTAAGTCATTTTTTTTTTAATATACAATTCTAAACAAAATACCTGGCCAGATATGGTGATACAGTATGGCAAGGATTTCCATTTTTCATTATTGTTATTTTATTTTATTTATCTCTTCCACTTCTAAGCCTAATATTTATTATAATATATAATAATTTAGGTCTAGTTTGTGGCTGTAAAGGTGCCTCGTCGGGTATTTTAATAAATAGTAGTAAAAAAAAAATATTCGAATTTAAAATGTCAATAAACTATAACTATATATGTGTAAAAAATATTAATATAATTAATATATAAGATGTCACATATTCCTAAAAAAGCTATAAATTAAATCCGCTGTAAAGGCTTCGTCAATCACCTAATTTAAACTTAAAAACGAAAAATATTAACAATGTCATAGGTACTTATCTAAAATAAGATTCTGTGTACTATTTTATCGCTGTACGGGGAAGTCGTCTTTTCTAGAAAAGGGAAGTCGTCTTTTCTAGAAAAATGAATACAGCTTAAATTTGTGTGGTAGCTTTGGTTGTGTAAAAGTTGGGTATTTATGAATAGCGGACGTGTTGGTTTGACGTGAACCGGGTAATTAATGTGTAGTCTAGTCTACACCGTGTCGGCGACCCGTGATTAATGGATTTCGCTAAAATACCATATTTTTGATACTAATCTTTGCAAGAAAGCGAACGAATTCTTGTAAGACTGAAAGCACTGGGAAATTAGTTTTTAAGTAAAGTAAGGTGAGGTGATTAATTTTAATTTTATAGAAATCTACTTATAGCAGAAGTTAATGTATTTCTAGTGGGTGTAACTAATACGTTTTTATTTTGCGTAATAAAAAAAATCATTTAATATTTTATTTATATTAATAAAAAATACACACGTTAATGCACACTCACACAAAACACGCACTCATGCATACATACACAAAACACTACCAGACTCATACACACACCCAGACTAAACTCATTTTAGCCATCTCTTTTTATATAATTTGTATTATTAAAAAGTATCAACACAACCGTTTCCCTTTCAAAGTGGTTAGAAACCACGCTTTTAAATAAGCTGATTCACGTTTAGCCAACTTTACTACAGGCCAATCATGACAAGTGGGAAGCTCATCGATATCTCCAGCGTACCAAACTCGAGAAATGTCACAAATAAATTTAATATTAATTAAATGTATTTATTTACATTTATAAATATCCCGACCAGGAATCGAACCCGGTACATTCGAGTCTAAATCCACGGACTTACCCGCTAGACCACGAAAGCAGTTATAGTAGAAGTGTATTATTAAATATTTGAATAAATAATTAGTTAAGTCTTTTTATCTGCAAGCGCCTAATGTTTTGCGATATTGTTTGTAACCAGAGGTGCAGGATGTTCAGAGATCCAGGCGTCCTAGAGACCCTTGTTCAGGTCCCTGATTGAAACTCATGTATAACTGATTTGTTATATGAAAGTAAAGTAATTTAATTTCTTTTTTGAATTACAATATAAAAGCTACCTAAATAATAAAATTAAAAATAAACTAAACTATAAATAAAAAATGTCCTCCAGAGATGTCCCATCCGAGATAGTCCCAAGGAGACTGGCAACATTTCCCCTCTGTATAGCGAGGCTAATACGTTGGCAGAAATAATTGCCAGCCTTCCTGTCTCCAGACCTTTCTGTCAGCCGCTTTGACAACTTCTTGGCCAAGCGACTCGGTGTCGGTCCCCATGGGCCCATCGTCTCGACCCCAAACGGCGCAAACCCGTAACCGGAACCAAGGTTGGCATATTTGCGCAATTTGAGGTTCTCCGCAGAAATAGCCGCTGTATAACTGATTGAAAATAAATATTATTCGATTTGATTTCGAATTCCCATTAGTAAAAATGCTAAAAGAAAAAACATCACGTGATTAGTGGACGGCGCCTTTCGGGGTTTGGAGAGTTTAGAACCAAGAACACCGATTTCGAAAACCTGGAACTGCTGGAAGAAATGGTTGAGTGGAGGAGCCGTTGAGGAACGTCTAGGAATACTGATGTAAATTTTGTGTCTAATATTTTAAATAAATTTAAAATTTTAGCTATATTATTTGTATTCCGCAACCGAACCACACGCACAGGTCAGAATATGCACCCACATATCGTAGTCACCATCCCTTCGCGTACGTATAAATTTGGGGACTTATACATCTGTCGTACGATAAAGATGTGCTCTTCCAGCCTCTGTGTTTCCATTTTCCTATAACTTGGAGTCCTTCGTGTAAAAACGCATCTAGTCAAACCGACATAGTGTTGGGGACTGATGGCAGTTATGAGTGTCTGACTTCAGTTGCTAACATTCATGGACCCTGCGCGCCACTTACCATCAGGTGGGCCCAAGGTCGCATGTCGCGCTAGTATAAAAAATAAAAATAAAACTCGTTTTTTGCTGAGTCACACAACCATTACTAGAAACTAGAAACGTAAATAGTATATATTTTCTAAGCATATAATAAATCACTCGTCAGCATTCTCTCCCAGGTAATGTTAAAGTAATGTTCAGCATTGATTTAGTGAATAGGTTTTTGATTCGGACCAAGCACTATAAAAGGGTTACATTTAAATTTATTGTTATTAGCTTGTACAACAATAAATTTCGACTAAAAGGAAAATAATATGATATTTGTGTAAATGCTGAAACATAAAAAAAAATACCTAGTTTGTTTATTAGGTATATGTATTTTAGTTGTATTTATGTAGCAGTGTCTTAAGGTTTATTTAATAGTCAAATTAATTGTGGGAGTTAAAATTAAATACATTTTTTATAATTCTACATGTTGAGAGGGTTGTTAAGGGATATTCTAACATTTTCAAAGTTTTTTCTAGTAATTTTATTTTATTTATTAACTATACAGTGATTTATCAAGTCGTTTTTGATCTGGAAGGCATCTTAAAAGAGCATCTAATGTTGAAGGTGGTTTCTCAATTTCTTAAGAGCGGTTTATTTTTTATTATTGTAACTCCTGGATATTGTCCGATACATTTTTCATTTTACGAATAAACTAGATTAATTGCATAAACTGTGGGTGGTCCGTGAAGGTACGATACATTGTTGCCGCAAACAATTACTTAAATCTAAACCTAAGAATTTATCAAAATATGTGAATTTAGGTACTCTGATTAAATAACTGCCTCCGTGGTCTAGCGGTTAAGTCCATGGATGTAGACTCGGACGTACCTTGTTCGATTTCTGGTCGGGACACAAAAATATGTATTAATGTATATACTTTAATACATTTAATTAATATTTAATTTATTTGTTATATTTCTCGAGTTTGGTACGCTGGAGACATCGACGAGCTTGCCACTCGCATGATTTGCCTATAGTAAAGTTGGCTAAATGTGAATCCGCTTATTTATAAGCGTGGTTTTCGACCACCACGAAAGGGAAACGGTCATGATGATACTTTTGATAAAATAAAGATTATATTAATACAAAAAAACACATATTTTTTTACAATAGTCAACTATCCTATTGTCTCTTAAAACAGTTGTCCAGCAGCCCAATTCTGTTATTTAAGCGCAAACGTTATATAATGGAATCCGTTAACTATATATATGTATCACGCTATTAAAGTAGATATTTGCACGGCCGCTGTCAAGGTCGAGCGCTTATAGAATTGAGTATTGAATAATATTTTGTAATTATGACGCAACCTCAGACGTAAATAACGAAATCCACTAATAATGTTTGCGACTAACAGAATAGGGCTGCTGGATCCAAATGAGTAAAATATATATTATACAAGTGTGGCGTAAATAGTGGTCCAACGTTAAGGCGGCTATAGAACCTACAGTGAATACCTGTACTAATAAAATAAAATAAAAATAATAATAACTTTATTCGAAGTCAAAGAGTTCAAGTTTACATTTTATAAGTAAGTAAATATAATACAAATATTTAACGCAGATCATAGAGTGACGTAAACTATCCACCAGTAGGTAAAACCCTGCAACCCGAACGAAGAGTACCTGTGTTCCGGGAAGCAGTATTCATTGAGTGCGGAATGAGTATGATTCGATATATGTATTTATACACCTAAGAAACTATGATGGAACAAATAGATATTGAATGAACTTTAAGCACTATATCCGCCTTAACGTTGGACCAATATTTACGCCACGTCCTGTATATAAATTATTACTTTTAGAAAGATAAAAGCTACCTACCTACGTGACAAATATCCTACTCAAGTCATTGACTAAGAAGGGGCCGAGTTCAGCCCTTTCTATTATGGAAATGTTAAATTTCGCGTCAAAAGGAAGTGGTCATTGAAGGGTTAACGTGCAGGATGTGGCAATATTTTCCATGCATTTTTATTTCCTACATTGATTTCCTTATAAATAGGGGAGGGTGGGTCAAGTGTGTATTAATTTTCCCATTTTTAGACACTTTTTCCCTTTTCCAATCCATAAAGTTGTTTTGACCGTGACGTCGCTTTTTAAGGGTTAGGATAGGATATTAATAATATTTTACTGTGTTTTATATATATATATATATTTATCATTCTGAGATTTTTATTGTTTTTATGATAATATATTTACGGCTAAGGGTTCCTTAAAATTATAAAAAGGTTGGTTCGAACTCCGGCATGTACCAATGAGAAATACACTTTTCTGACGTACATTTATTATAGATTTACAACACCACCATTTCCGCGTGCCTCAGAGAGCACGTTCAGCCGTCGGTCTTATTTGAGTTTGGTACGCTAGAAACATCGACGAGCTTATAGTAAAGTTGGCCATCGTGAATCTTCTTCTCTAAAAAAAAAACAAGCTTAGTTTCATCTTAGTCGATACACTCTTGGCAGAGTGGTCGTGGTCGCCATTTAAGTGCTTAAGGGATACTTTACTTGTCAAATAAGTCTGTAAGTCATATGCTGGTCATCACGGTTTAAGGTTTTATGTCAAGATGTTATGATATTTAAATATGACACAGGGCCGGAATTAATTCCGAAAATATTTATCTGTGGCTCACAGCTGAAGGTAGTCTCTAAGTTCAAATATATCGGCTATATGATAGTTAATCGTCTAGGGATAAGGAGGACTCTTGGTGCCAAGAGGAATTTGTTGACAAGTTAAAATCACCCTGCTTGCTGCTTACTGCCAGGCGTTCAACACCAGTCATCTCTGGAGATTGTACATGAGGCGTGCTTTTAACATGCTTCGTTTACAATATAATAATGCATTTAGATGCCTACTAAAGTTGCTTTCGTTATTTACGTCAGAGATTGCGTCATAATTACAAAAAGTTATATCTATAAGTGCTCGACCTTGACAGCGGCCGTGCAAATATCAACTTTAATAGCGTAATATTATAGTTAACGGATTCCATTATCTAACGTTTGAGACTGTTTTTTTTTTTTTTTTTTTTAATACTAGCACGACATGTGACCCTGCGCTCACCTGATGGTAAGTGGCGCGCAGGGTCCATGAATGTTAGCACCTGGAATGAGACCCTTATGTCCGACATCAGTCCCTAACACTATGCCGGCTTGACTAGATGCCATTTCACACTTCGCTTAAAAGACTCCAGGTTATAGGAAAGTGGAAACACAGAGGCTGGAAGAGCATTCCACATCTTTATTGTGCGACAGATGTATGAGTCACCGTGTAACAGAATAGGGCCGCAGGAGGAGTAGTTCGACAAGGTTCTTCAAAGTACTAAAGATATTATGAAGTGATGCGGCGATTATTTTGCTGATTGTACGAATATGTGTGTGCATAGGACCGTCCAGCTATATAGTCCAAATTGACATATTAAATTAAATCTAACCCCTTTCGTACACTAAATTAAGTAAATTGATTCCATTATCACTAACTAAATAAAGGGATTTAATTGACTTCTGTTCAATGACCAGCATTTCTTTTATCAAATCATATAAACTTTTAGGTATAAAAGACACAAAGGTCGCTGTCTGAACCCCATCATGTTTTCGTACTTCAAAGAGCATTATAAGCCGAGTGTCGGTTCCAGTACCACTAATACCAACCTGTGAAATCGTTAATAATTTGATATTAAACCCTTGCCAACCCGCCTAGCGAGCGTGGCGAGTGTGGGCTAAATTAACCAGTAATATGTTCTGGTATGTCCATTCCTTGTTATAGTGGATGTGATGGTGAATCAGCTAGGCCGAATTAAGCTCCATTGCGACTGGGAAATTAGTTTTAAGAGCGCAGCGCCAGCCATTTCGGATGGCTTGCCACCACGTCCTGGGATGTTCGTAACCAGACTGGACCATCGCTTGGAGCTTCTGAATAATAATAATAAAAATGCTTTAATGCACAAATACTAAAATAACTTAAAATTAACGTACACAGGCAAGCTTAAGGCCGTGAGGCATTTTCCACCAGCTAACCTTCTTCCTCTTGTTTTTTTATTATATTTTTAAACAGAGTATATCACGACAGTAATCCCTTGTGTGGTTTATATTTAGGCAAATTACTATAAAAGGCTTAACTTAAAGGGCTTAAGGCGAATAGCAAGCTTTTTGAGGTCTTTAAAGTAACGGTAACGAGTAGGTATATTGTTTTCTATTTTTTATTTACTAAAGTCCTAATTCCTGCTATAAGAAGCCATTAACCCTGTAGTTGACCGCCAAATAAATTGTAACAAATGCCTGGGAACTTAGATAAAAGTCAATCGATTTAATTTACATATTTGATGTGTTACTTTTGTTTAAAAGACACAATTGTCGAGGGTAAAAGGCCCAATTGTTGGTCACTTCAATGTCCTTCCTATACAAACACTCCATTTAATTGCAGACGCCATTTTGTTTGCCATTATGAGTGTGAATTAGGTTTACTTTTGTTGCAAGGTTATTTATAAAACTGAAAATGACGTGAAATAAATTAATCTATATTTGTAGCGAACGGAGCTTGTTTGAATGGATGCATGTATATATATGTCTCGTGACGCCTATGCTATAAATAGTACCTATTTTTTAATAAATTTGATTATAAATTTTAAAAGTCTTGAAATTAAATTCTTTGATATCATTTAAGCATTTAAGGTTTGTTTAAAAACATTGGCGCGATCGCGTAAAAAAATATTACCAAAATATGCACCCCATACCGTAGCAACTATTCCTACGCGTACATAGTGAAGATTCTTAGAAGATGTGGAATATTTTCCCAGTCACTGTGTTTGCTTATTCCTATAACCTTGAGTCCTTAAAGCGAAGTGTAAAAAGACATCTTGTTAGCTCGTTGGTGGTTGGAGTCAGTTTTTCCCTTTTTATGACCTTGCGTCCCGCAACCATCAGGTGAGCGCGTTGTCCAGTAAAAAAAACAGAATTATGAAGCTTACGCTGATCTGGTAGTTAAGTTCAGTATTATTTAACGTAAAATGGGGTAATTGCACCAATAATTGCCAATAATAAATCAACGGTTAGGCCAGACATGTCAGCGGGGTAATTATCCCCAGTAGATTATTCCCAAGGTATTGTCAACAGTTGCACTCTGTTTGCCATAATTGTCTTGTTCTGGCTTAATTATGTGGGATTATTGTAAACTAATTACTTGATATCTATTGACAGATAAGATAGAGACTTTGTCAGTTAATTATTGCTGTCAGATTATGTATTGTTTGTTGATATACATACTTGTATATTGATATTGATCTGCATTCGTGGTCTAGTTGTTAACAATGTTGATAATGACACGGAGGTACAGGGTTCCAATTCCAATTTCCATTCCAAAACACAAACAACAATTTCTCGGGTCTGGGCTTCTACTTTTATATGGAGATCTGTCACTATTCAGTCGAATATTTTGAACCGAAAGCCAGGATTGGCCCCCCCTTATACAATAAATTAATTTTGTTTTATCTATATGCTAAAATTATTCTGGCTTCTGTTTCTACTAACATTTTATCGCTCATTTATACAAGCTATGATATTTATTCAACACTAGCTGTTTCACCCAGCGTCGCCCTTGTTACACAGTGCATAGGCATTAAAAATGATTAGTAACAAAAGGGGAGGTTGATGAATGTCGACGAAGCGAAAGATTCGTGATCGTGTCCAGTAGTGCTCAATTGTCTCTGCCTACCCCGCAAGGGATCTGGCGTGAAGATATTTATGTATGTATAAATAAATAACTGGAAAAAACGCGTATTAACAAAGATATAAATGATGATTATAAAAAAAAAACAATGTTTCTCCTTAATAATATATAATGTCGGGAAAAATATATATATTTAAGGTAAATTGCGTAATAACCCGTTAAATTTTAAAAAAAGAAGGCAAATTTCTAAGCATGGATTCACCGTGCTGTTGCAGGATTCATCATGTATTGGCAATAGAGATGTGAAGAATGGTGTCTCGGGTTTACGACCGACAATAGGCTGGTTTAAAAATCATCCTTTTTATTTTATTGCGCAACAAGATGTTTATTTATTTATATAGTACACACAGCAGTACATATATTATCATATACTCGTACATAGCATATTATAATTCAAACTTATCACCAATTAGGTGTCACAGCATTCACTCATAAAAAGAAGAAATTTTAAGCTTTAATGCTAATTAATAGTTTTAAAACTATTTTTTTTTTAACAAATATTAAATATTTATTATACATTTTGTACCTTAGAAACGAAACACTTATTACATAAATTATAAGCTACTCATCAAATCATCTTGGTTTGAAATGTGCGAGAACATTTTTTCTGAATACACTGAAATATAAATATGAATTTAGGTCATAATATAATTTGGCACTGTAGAGACTACTGTACATAGGTGTTGCACATTCGAGATATTGACGAATGTGAACCTACATTAATTTTGGAGGGAGGACAGCACAGGATCTTGATTATAGGGCGACGTGGACGTTCATCATTCACTATTCTGCTCCTCTCCCTACCCAAACAAATACTGTACGAGTATGGTTCCGTTAATTGGAAGCACGTTCCATAAAAATAATAATAATTATAGTAGATTTTTTTTTTATAAATAAAGCATATTATTTATAAGCATGATCGCAAGAATGATTAATGCAGTCCTCAAAGACAGTTCAATTTTGTGCAAATAAAAGAGTGTGGCACAAAAAAGCAATACAATATGTATCCATTATAAGTATTAGATTTCTCTCTGCCCATAAATCAGAGGACGCAATGACACCAGTTTTTGACAAATGACTTGTGTGACATGACATGTAAAACAAATGATGCGGCAACAACTAGGTTTGTTACCTCAATTCTTACGAGTGCCTGTTTTAATAATAACTGGCTGTTTGACCCGGCTACGCCCGTTTAGTATAGTGTATATAAATAACTTGTACAGTATAGTATCATCACGACGGGGTGGTCAGAAACCACACTTTTAAAGAAGCGCTTCAAATTTAGCCAACTTTACTATAGGCCTGTAGTAACCGCCTTTATTGTTAATGCCTAAGTCAAACAGACAAGTAATATGTAAATAAATACGTCACTCATTTTTTTTTCTTATTTTTATCAGGGCTTTGGACATGCCAACCCTATTATAAGATTCCGACATCTTACAACTCACGGCACCGCGCGCCTCCTCCGTCCACACAGACATAGAGACGGAAGGGCCGCGCGAATCAGAACACAGCCGCAAACTTTGAAATCTAAAACTACTTAAATGCTAATTAATATACTACTTATATATAATTAATTATTATTATTAATTATCTCTACAAGCTAAATAAATATTTACAAAATTAGGAAACTTTTACTAAAATTTCCTAAAAACAGTCTTATAAAATCAATATATTATTTTGTACGCTAAATTGGTGAACCCGACGTGATGTCTGTTATTCGGCGAGATTCTGAAGTAGAGTGGTAGCGAGGATGGAATCTCGGTGACATAGTCTCTGTCGGTAAGTTTGAAACATTTTTTTAAAATCTGAAAATTCTTATTTTAAAACTGCCATTTCTAGCTGGGATTATGTGTAGTGACTTTCGTTTTGGTTCGCAGTAGTAGAGCACACTGATAGGTTGATTTTGTGTCGCGGTGATGTGATTTCGTAACCTCCTTTATTGTTGATGCCTAAGTCAAAAAGACAAGCAAGTGCCTTAATGTAAATAAATACGTCACATGAAAATTAATAAAACACATTCCTAAAGTCTTATAAAATCAATCTATTATTTTCTACGCTAAAAGCCCATCATGACAAGTCGCAAGCTTGTCTTTAGCATACCAAACTGAAGAAATATTACAAATACATTAAATAAATTATTGTCTCCCGACTAGGATTCGAACCTGGTTTTAAACCACGGTTTATTATGTGATCTACATATTTTTAGCATTAATAAATACATACCTAAAGGTCAACTGAGCATATGTGGCTTGGTTGTAAGAACGCTCCTCGTTTCTCTTCGGCACGTTAAGCCGTCGGTTCTGGTTCGACTTATACTCGTACCAACTTGTGGAATCGTCGAAGATATATGTCCTAGAAGGCCCATCTCCAAAAGTGGAGATCTAGGACGCTGTGTTCTAGGGGCTGATGAATTGATGATAAAAATTCAAACAGACAGAATTCCGACATACTCGTATGTACAAGTTTTTTATGGTAATAATTCTCAACCAAATTTACCAATTCTGCTTTACTTGCATGATACTGATGAGATTAAATTGTTGTATTCTGAAGCTGAAGTGAAGGAATAGACGGGTTCTGGTGTTGAGACCACGTACTAGAAGATGCAGCGTGCAGATATAACCTAAAGAAGGTCGCTGGTGGGGAAGCATCGTGTAAAATGAGCCTTGGAAGAGACCAATATCCAGCAGTGAAGAGACACAGGCTGATGATGATGACCCTGAAATACCACAAGGCCAAATTTGCCTACCTCTCTTAGTTTTATGACAAATGCCTTCGCTCTTCTCACAACTCAATTCTTTTTGTTGCCTTGCATCATTCTGGATTAGTTTCAAATTCTTCTGCAGTTTGCGCAACAATTTTTGAAACAATCGTACTGTTAACATAAGACAAGCGTCTACCAGGTCTTCGTTAAAAAAGCTTCTCTATCTACACCTTCTAAATAGCTCCCAACTATGTTAATAAGTGTATGTATGAAAAAATTTGTGTATGTATGTTTAGAATATTGATATTACAGTAATAAAGGCATATTATGTGAGTATTTATAATTATGTTGAAATAATAATATTAATAAAAAATCTTTATTGCACAAAAACTAAATTAACTTAAAATTAATGTGCACATGCGAGCTTTATGCCGTAAGGCATTTTTCACCAGCTAACCTTTGGGAGTTTTAACGGATTACAGGCAGAGTGCGCCAAGTATTTACTAACATAAATAATAATTTATATGTATATTAAATCTACTATAATTATTATTTTCATTACACCTGTAAATGTTCTAAGGATTGCCTGTCAGAAAATGACAGGGCATTAAGTCCGCCTTTATACTTAGTGCAGTGAAGTTTTTAAATAAATAAATAGCCCCCGCCAGATGGGCAGTGGAATGGATGGATGAGGGTGGCAGAAGGTCGTGTGAAATGGCGAGCTCTAATGGAGGCCTATATCCAACAGTGGATAGATCCAGTCTCAGTGATGATGATGGTTGTGTCCCTACCAGGAATCGAACCCGGTGCCTCTGCGTCTAAATCACTAGTCTTAACCGCTAGACCGCGAAGTCAGGGCTGGAAGTCTTTAATAAATACAAAACAAAACAGTTTCGAAATGAATCATCGGATCACTGCAGACTACATAACAAAGATAAATGAGTTTCAGATGGGTATTTAGGTATAATCCAGACAAGCTAGGTGCGGGTAGTTCTAGATTTCTGTTCATATCCTTGGCTTTTGATTAACGACGTCGTGAAAATGACAGCAGGCGATAGGTGCACCTCCGTATCTGTTTCGTCTATGCACTTTGTAAACAGGATGTTCAATATAATATTTATTATAAGTACTTTTGAAAACAGCTATAAAGGATTAATAATAATAATATATTTAATTTAACAGATAATTACAATCCATTTTTGTTAGTATACCTATCACTATGTTAGTAACAATGGCTTACATTAAAGTTAGTAAACTAAAATTTTATGTTAGTGCCCTATTAATACTTATTTGTACACGTGTCAATTTGTGTGAATCTTAATAAAGTGATACTGTATTGGACAGTCCACTTTATCCGATATGACCTTAAGCATATTGTTGGTGCTGCCTCTAGTTCTATTGACTAGAGATGCAGTGCGTTTATGCATGATAGCAGAAAAACTATCAACACGATTCTCTGCAAACATTCCGGACGCACTGCAATAACGTGGCAGCCCCAACAATACCCTGAAACCATTATTAAGCATCACTTTAGACATTTACGTCTTTCTCTAGAATTTTGTTAGTTCCTTAGCTTTCGTATTTTTTTACTATATTATTACAGTATATAATTTATTAAACTGGAGGCAGGAAGGCTGACAATTATTTCTGCCAACGTATTAGCCTCGCTATTCAGAGGCCAGTCTCCTTGGGACTATCTCGGATGGGTCGTCTCTAGAGAACATTTTTTATTTATAGTTTAGTTTATTTTTAATTTTATTATTTAAGTAGCTTTTAATTTACATCTAATGTACTAATTAACTTCGAATAAATATGTGTAGTTGTGTTTATTTATTAAACTTAACAATTTATTAAGGTAAATAAATACATTTAATTAATATTTAATTTATTTGTGATATTTCTCGAGTTTGGTACGCTGGAGACTTCGACAAGCTTGTCACTTGTCATGATTGGCCTATAGTAAAGTTGGCTAAATGTGAATCCGCTTATAACTTACTACATATATAAACCATACTTACTACATTAAAAATATATTAATCCCAAGAAAACCATTAAGTAGGTATGTAACTAAATTTAATAAAAATTAAATGCTTCCAAAAAAATAGCTCCACTAAATCGCTGTCCTGTGCCATGATGCCCAATACGCAGCATTTCCTCGCTGAATTAAAATACACCAGAAAAGTCAATGAAACTTGAAACAATTGAATTATAAAATTATTAATAATAAAGTATAGCAGTACTGCCTCCGCTGCCTACTCTAGCGATTAAGTCCGTGGATTTATACGCAGGGTACCTACCGGGTGCGATTCTTGGTAGGGACACAACCATCATTATCACTGAGACTGGATCTATCCACTGTTGGATATAGGCCTCCATTAGAGCTCGCCATTTCAAACGACCTTCTGCCACCCTCATCCATCCTTTCCAGGGTAACTGTCCATCTGGCGGGGGGTATTTATTTATTTAAAAACTTCATTGTACTAAGTACAAAGGCGGACTTAATGCACTGTCATTTTCTGACAGGCAATCCTTAGAACATTTATAAGTGCATTGAAAAAAATATTAATAGTAGATTTAATATTCATATAAATTATTATTTATGTTAGTAAATACTTGGCACTCTGCCTGTAATCCGTTAAAACTCCCAAAGGTTAGCTGGTGGAAAATGCCTTACGGCATTTGTGATATTTCTCCTGTTTCGTATGCTAGAGACATAGACTAGCTTAGATGATACTTTTATAGCAGTATAAAACGATTTATTTATTTAAAAAAATATTTGCAAACCAAACATCCTGTAGTAGGTATCGTGAACATTTGATGACGCAGCATGTCTCGTGGAGCAAGCGATAGCCACTTGCCCTGTCAATTACGATATATCAAACCATACCGATGATTGACGACCTCTTACTCAATGACTTGAATTAATTGCACCATATTCTAGATTAGACTCTGTTCGTATAGCTTACAGACGAAAACGCGAATTTTCTTACTATATTTAATCCATTGTAAGAGCCACCGTTTTCTATTATGGACGAGTGTAATTTATTTATTTATCACTAACGGGTTACAATTAATACATATCAAGCACAAATTTACAATAATTCATAAGGTCGGAATTGCAACCCATGGGCAGTGTACACGGCACTCTACACATAGCAACTTGGGTGATTAGAGTCAACTGTGTTTTTCAGTTTTTAAATTTTAGGTTTCATCCATTTCATCATTATCAATATATTAATACTATATACGAGAATAATTATTATTATAATAAACATTACAATGATTTAAATATAAATAAAAATTAAGCTAAATATATATATATCTTGACTTGATCATGTGGCAGTAATCCCTCACTGCACAGCGATGCTGATTTGCTGCGCGAAAAAACTGCCAGCCTTCTTGTCACATACAGCGTTAACCAGCCGCTTAGATAGTTCTTTGAATTTTGTCATTGTCTCAAGAGGCACAACCACGTCATTAGCAACAGACTCGTATTTGCGACATTTGTCCTTTTAAGCCAGGTCCGCAGCCGCCCAGCCCTGACAGATGTGCCCTGAACATGAGACTCATGACACATGAACATGAATAATATTTTTTATATTAACTGTCTATTTCGAATCTAACACGAAAAAAAAAATTAACAAGTTGATTCCGATCTAAGCGTAATGGTGTAAGATAGCTTTATTTTTAGTTATATAACTCAATAAAAATCTATGTCAACCATTACACCAACACCTACATGGCAGGACATTTATTTTTTGTATACGCTTGTGTGTTTAGCGCCTGTGTCTGTGGAAGGGCATGTAATTTAATCTACTTGATTAGTTTTGACTTCTTCTCATACCTAATATTATTCTGTGATTGCTGAGTAAAAAAAAGTAAAGTATCATCACGACCGTTACCCTTTCAAGGTCGTCTGAAACCACGCTTATAAATTAGCGGATTCACAATTAACCAACTTTACTATAGGCCAATCATGACAAGTGGCAAGCTCGTCGATGTCTCCAGCGTACCAAACTCGAGAAATATCACAAATAAATTAATTAATAATTAAATGTATTTATTTACATTAATAAATATTTTTGTGTCCCGACCAGAAATCGAACCCGGTACCTTAGACCCTTTCAAAACCTACGCATATTTTTGTATACCACTGTATCATAAGCTACCAGCAATTTGAAGTACGTTAATAAATAACCATGCATATATGATGAACGATGCGATGCGGCTATAAACCGTTTTGATGATTAACAGATTGGTGCGTAATCGACCCGTTGCTTTTAAGGGTTGAAGAAGTTTGATTTAATTTTGTTAGTATGACATTTAATTTTTGCAAAATCTCTGTTAAAGTAGTTTTTCAGCTTTTCATGTAGATACATACATACATACATATCTTCACGCCAGATCCCTTGCGGGGTAGGCAGAGACAATTGAGCGCCACTTAACACGATCACGACATACCTCTTTCGCTTCGTCGACATTCATCAGCTTTTCATGCATGCCTTTTTGTTGCAAAGGCTTTTTTGTTTTATTTTTTTAATCGTGATATGTAAGTCTTGGCCAGCCAGGGCAGGGCACATTTTACCCACAACTTTCGCATTATATACCTGGTTCGTCAATCTTTCTTTGCTCATCCTTTCAACATGCCTGAACCATCCTTTCCTTATTTTCATGTAGATATACTAGTGTTGCCCAAAGACTTGGTCAGTGTTGGTCTTGGTCTTGGGCAAGAGTCTTGTTTGTAATTATACCCTGTGAGACTCCGCAAACTACTGTCTCAGAAACTACTCGTCAGATGTTTTTTTTTATTATAAGATCAATATTGGGCAACACCATGGCCATGGCCAACAAGACGGGGCAAGAAGCTAAACGGTATAAGAATTAGCTGTAATTCAATTGTCTCAGGATTAATTGGAGTTTATGATCGTATTCGACATGTTCTTTTATATTGATTTTTCTACTTTACTTTTTATATACCAACCTTTTTCGACAAGAAAAAAAGAACAAAGAAGATGGTGCAAGAATTTACATACGTGATATATGTATTGATATATAAATTTAATTTCATTACATATTTATCACTAAGCAAACTGCCTCCGTGGTCTAGCGGTTAAGTCCGTGGATTTAGACTCGGAGGTACCGTCTTCGATTCCTGGTCGGGACAATTATTAATGTAAATAAATACATTTAAATAAATTTAAATATATTAATTTATGTGTGATATTTCTCGAGTTTGGTACGCTGGAGACATCGACGAGCTTGCGACTTGTCATGATTGGCCTATAGTAAAGTTGGCTAATTGTGAATCCGCTTATTAATAAGCGTGGTTTCTGACCACCCCGAAAGGGATACGGTCGTGATGATACTTAAATTTTTTTTTACTCAGCAATTACAGAATAATATTGTGTATGACACGAAGTCAAAACTACTCAAGTAGATAAAATTACATGCCCTTCCACAGACACAGGCGCTAAACACACAAGCGTATACAAAAAATAAATGTCCTGCCATGTAGGTATTTTATGCATAAGTTACAATTGTTTTTTAAATAGTACGATTTGACCCATTCTGTTGTTTAGGAAAAACGTGCGTTTTTGTGGCAACCCTAAATTAGAAGGACGCAATCATTATTGTCCAAACCCGCTTTATGGTCGTTAGAGGCATTTAATCATACTTCCGATGATTGGACATCGCCGCGCTGTAAATCTTTATTTACAACAAAAAAACAATCTTTGTTGACTTTAATTATCGCAATAGTTTCATAAATACCTATTATTTTTAAAATGACATTATCTATTTTTATTTTTGTACTTCTTTTTTTTTATACTACCACAACATGTGACTTGTTGTTCCCACCTGATGGTAAGTGGCGCACAAGGTCCATGAAGGTTAGCAACTG
This sequence comes from Tinea semifulvella, assembly GCA_910589645.1. Taxonomy (NCBI): domain Eukaryota; kingdom Metazoa; phylum Arthropoda; class Insecta; order Lepidoptera; family Tineidae; genus Tinea; species Tinea semifulvella. Next base: position 3,339,045 of record OU342591.1, on the reverse strand, counting down.
GAATCAGACACTCATGACTACATCAGTCCCTAACACTATGCCGGCTTGACTGGGCATTACGGAAATTCGAGCCTGATCCCGAATCGTGTGGATACACTTAACTGGGTTTATCGGCACGAGCCGTGGATACTTCCCCGCTAATAGTGTCGCTTATAAGGATCAAATAGTGACTTCAAACGGCAAACTAAATGAAAGTGCTATTTTTTAAGATTTTTTTTTTTTTTTTAATAATAATAATTTTCTTTATTTTTTTACAATAATTTCCTTTTAAAAAGTTACATCAAAGTATCTTAAGAGTTAGATATGATCTACAATATATTACAGGCAATTAACAATTTATTGGAACCCTAGTATAATATACTTCTGGACCACAGAGGTTAGTTTCCATACAAATTTGGACAACATTTTTTATTAAACTTTAAAATCTAATACAAATATTAAACATACAAAATTGTTAGTAATTAATAATACATAAAAATTACATAAATACTATCTATCTACTATTCGTAGTATATTTATGTAACAAAAACATCCTTTAACAAACATTGATCAAGTTATTTAATGACGGCATTTTATCAAAGCTCTTAGCAAAGATTGATACAATAAGAAAAATAGAAAAAAAAAACCATCAAAGACATCAAATGCAATAATTACAATATTTCACCGTCTCTCCTTTGAAATAAAACAATCAGTTTGAAAGAATTAACGCCTTTGTGGAGAAAAAAAAGTGCTATTTCATGTTATCATAATAGAACTTTCTCCCGGTATTTGAAGCGACAGAAAACATACATCGAAAACGGTTACAACAAGTCCGTGACACTGGGCTTCTCCTTTCTTACACATAATGGACCTGACAATCGCACGGTGAATCCATGGATATGTGCAATGCACACAAGGTGTACAAGGCGTGGATTTAGACTCGGAGGTACCGGGTTCGATTCCTGGTCAACACAAAAATATTTATTAATGTAAATGAATACATTTAATTATTATTTAATTTATTTGTGATATTTCTCTAGTTTGGTACGCTGGAGACATCGACGAGCTTGCAACTTGTCATGATTGGCCTATAGTAAAGTTGGCTAAATGTGAATCCGCTTATTTATGAGTGTGGTTTCTGACCACCCCGAAAGAGCAACGGTCGTGATGATACTTTACTTTACTTCATCGAATAATAAGGTTTGGAACAAAAAGTTTGTCACGACATGTGACCTTGCACATCATGCAAGTGGCGCGCGAGGTCCATGAATGTTAGCAACTGGAATCAGATACTAATGACTGACATCAGTCCCCAACACTATGCCGGCTTGACTTTGCATGACGGCAATTCGAGCCTGATCCCGAAATGTGTGGATACACTTTACTGCGTTTATCGGCACGAATGGTGGATACTTCCCCGCCCCAGCAGACTGGGCAAATTACCACCATTAGTCTTCCTATCACCTATTTCAAATTTATGGGTTTACTGTAGGTCTGGTATGTTTTGTTGTAACAGTATCGACAACTTTTTTCCATACGCCTTTTTTGTGGAACGACAGAGACAGGTGTATAATGAAATAATTAAATATTATATTTGACATAAGGTCGCTTCGCTTGACTTTATAAAATGTTTAATATTAAGTAAATTATAATAAATATATAAAATTATAAATATAATTTTATTGGGAAAATAAATATGTAGTTTAGAATTTAGAAATTAATTATGAGTTTTTAGATGCCTGAAATAAAATATAGCTAAATATATTTTTTTATAATTAGTGGGTTAGCAAGACAAATCTATGAATACATAAAAAAAAAATGTTCATTGACTTAAAAACCTAGATACATCAATCAGTAAATACGGGGATCCCTGTACCATGTCCCAGAAGGTCTTTGATACAGGGGGCCCCACTCTTGCTTACAATGGCATTCGTGATTAACATGCATTAACAATAATTTTGAAGAAAGTATAGTAAATAAATAATAATAACGCAAAATAAAATCAAATAACTACAGTAGGAAAAATATTAAAAAAGTGTATTTAAAAACTCATTATTGCATAAATCAAGTATGAATAAACAAATTAAATGCATAAAAAATAAATAAACACATACATATGATATAAATACAATAGATATAATATAATATAGTAAATAGAAGCAGTTAAATTAAATATCCTTTATTTCCAATTGATCTATATTTGTTAGTAAGATTACATGATGTAGCTATAAAAAAATCATATTTATTTATTTATAAACTCTTTATTGTATACAAAACTTAGAAGTGATGTATAAGGGCTTCGGCATTTTATAACATCTAACCTCTGAGAATGTGGTAGATTGACATACATATAAAAAAAAAATACTAACCTTTCTGACCAGTAATCGATCCCGATAACTCTGCGTAAAATTCTACCTCCTACACCATGAGAGCATTATATTCTAGACGACTAAAATATTCTTAATAACATAAACGGGAGAAAGATTTGGGTATGAAAGTGGAACCTTTCAATGTCGCCCGGAGCTCCCTTTTTCACCCCTAAGAGATGAATTTTTAACCCTTTAAGCGTCTGTGAGTAATTAACGGCGAAGATCAAAAGGCGCAAGATTTTTATGAACCAAGTCACTTCAGTTATTGAATGAATTATTTGATGTTTTTTTGTATCGAAATGACTTGAAACTTTGTTTTGACGGTAATTATTTTTTCGGATGAAAAGGAAAATGGGCTCGTTTCATTTATTATTAGAATGGTTGTCTAGTTGGATTTGAAAATATCTTTATTACGTAAAAATAATGAATATTATTTTTGGCACTTTTATGTCCGATCTGGAAAATAGCAAGTGTTTCCGTTGTGTTAAAATTTAGTTTTTTTTCTTTTTTTATAGATAAAAAAATAGAAAATAATAATAAAAAAAGAATAAAGTGTAAAGCGCGTAAGCGTATCGAAAACAAATTTATAAATTTTGTGTCGATTAAACTTAAGATACCTTCTTTTCCGATCCCACATTAGTTAATGTACCCGTGCGGTGTTATACTTACCAACAAATTGGAACTCAACTTGTATCGAAAACAAATTGAATGAAATAATTATGGAAAAAAAATAATGCACAGACAATCATGTCTGTGTGTATGTTCCCTATGCATTTCAAAACTACTAGACCGATCGGGATGAAACTTTGGCAATATATTGTGTGAACATCGGCGAAGGTTTCTGACATAGTAGATTGCATAATAATAATTTTTAATATATAAAACAAAATCGGGTTTGTTAGAACACTTATAACTCGAGAACGGCTGGACTTGTCACGGTTTTTGATTTGTTGGATGTTGTCCCAAATAGCAGATTAACTATAAATAAAATTGTAAAATTAAAGAAATAAATAAAATAGAAGAAAAAACATTTTCCCATAGAAAAAGTTCGTGATTTTCGTATCTGTCAAACAATGTTGGTTGTCAAATATATATATGGGTGTACTTAAAAAAATATCTAAATAGTAATTTTAAAAATATCTAAATAGTAATTTTAAAAATATCTAAATAATAATTTTTAAAATATCTAAATAGTAATTTTTAAAATATCTAAATAATAATTTTTAAAATATCTAAATAGTAATTTTAAAAATATCTAAATAATAATTTTTAAAATATCTAAATAGTAATTTCGATAATTTTATTTATAGGACTGATTTTATTTTTACTATATATCACTGTGCAATTAAATTATTTGGATAATAAAATATGCGTTGGTATCAATCAAGTCCTTTAGTACTAGATAGTGATACTAGATGTGTTATGATGATATTTCAAACATTTTGCACACTAAACTATATAAAATAAAGGATACCTATTTATTTTTTTTTGTTTTATTTGTAGTGTAGTTTTTTTTTGTTTATTTAATGTTAGGTTTTCTTTTTAATAATTTAATATTGTAATTGTTTTACTGTTTGTATATTACTTCGAATAAAAAAATGTATCTTAAGTAAAGGATTTTTTCTACTTAAATTGTAATTTAGTTGGGAAAAATTTAACTGAAAATGCATAAACTGTGAATACAATTTAGCCCAAATCCCCATGATGATGTCTTTTTAACAACATGCCTCTATACTTATATGTGAAATTTTACTATATTTTATTCCTAAGACATTTTTTTTTATAATAGATACCATATACAGTATTTTTCGTATTTTTTATTTACGGGAAATTAATCAGTAATGTAATATTATAAAAAAGGCAAATTAAAAAAAAAACGCATACCTTAAACTCTACAAGCTCGATTCAACCCCCCCGGCATGTACTAATAAGAAATACACTTTTCTTACGTATATTTGTCATAGATTTACAACACTACCGTTCCGTTAAGCCGTCGGTCCTGGTTCCACTAATACCAACTTGTGGAATCGTTAATAAATTGTTATAAAAAATGACATCATATCCTCGCCAAGCCGTCTGGCCAGCGTGGCGAGTGTAGGCCGAATTCTCCAGTTCTGGAAGGCCCATCTCCAGCAGTGGAGGTCTAGGACGCTGTGTTTTAGGGGATATAATGAATGAAAAATGAAAAAAAAAAAACAGTAAATAAAAAGTTCATAACAAGTACGTCTTCTATCTAAGATTCTTTAAGCTTGCGTTAAAGTTGATATACTTGTAGTGTCGCTATATATTTTTTAACTTTCGTTAAATAATACAAATAAATTAGGTATTTTAAGTAAAACATATGAACAGTCCTTTTCGGCCATTACTAAGTAAAGACTCCATCTATACTTGACTTCCGGAGAATAATCTCAGAGTAGAGGTTTATCGTTGACTAACATGTACTTATACAAGGTCACGTTAAGTGATCTCTCTCGATATGTCCTAAAGTAAACGAGATATAACTTTTACTGATATGTAAAAAAGTATGGCAAAAAAAGTTTGATTTTTGTTTTCACTCAGTTCGATGTGTATTTTTTTATTTCCCCGCAATTCTGTGTGTATGTTTTTGTTTCCATTGCAGTTCGGTATGTATTATTTTGTTTTCACGCAGTTCTGTGTGTATGTTTTTGTTTCCACAGCAGTTCGGTATGTATTATTTTGTTTTCACGCAGTTCTGTGTGTATGTTTTTGTTTCCACAGCAGTTCGGTATGTATTATTTTGTTTTCACGCAGTTCGGTGTGTATGTTTTTGTTTCCACTGCAGTTCGGTACCTATGTATTATTTTGTTTTCACGCAGTTCGGTGTGTATGTTTTTGTTTCCACTGCAGTTCGGTACCTATGTATTATGTTGTTTTCTCGCAGTTCGGTGTGTATGTTTTTGTTTCCACTGCAGTTCGGTACCTATGTATTATTTTGTTTTCACGCAGTTCGGTGTGTATGTTTTTGTTTCCACTGCAGTTCGGTACCTATGTATTATTTTGTTTTCACGCAGTTCGGTGTGTATGTTTTTGTTTCCACTGCAGTTCGGTACCTAGGTATTATGTTGTTTTCACGCAGTTCGGTGTGTATGTTTTTGTTTCCACTGCAGTTCGGTACCTATGTATTATTTTGTTTTCTCGCAGTTCGGTGTGTATGTTTTTGTTTCCACTGCAGTTCGGTACCTATGTATTATTTTGTTTCCACGAATTCGGTGTTTTTTTTTGTATCCCTGCAGTTCGGTGTGTATTTATTTATTTTCCCGCAGTTCAGTGTGTATTTTTTAGTTTCCCCGCAATACAGTGTGTATTTATTTGTTTTTCCGCATTTCGTTGTGTATTTTTTAGTTTCCCCGCAATACAGTGTGTATTTATTTGTTTGTCCGCATTTCGTTGTGTATTTTTTAGTTTCCCCGCAATACAGTGTGTATTTATTTGTTTTTCCGCAGTTCGGTGTGTATTTTTTAGTTAACCCGCAATACAGTGTGTATTTATTTGTTTTTCCGCAGTTCGGTGTGTATTTTTTAGTTAACCCGCAATACAGTGTGTATTTATTTGCTTTTCCGCACTTCGTTGTGTATTTTTTAGTTTCCCCGCAATACAGTGTGTATTTATTTGTTTTTCCGCAGTTCGGTGTGTATTTTTCGAATATGGCTGTTTCTCTAACTGCTTTTGTTTTTGAGTTATAGTTTACCAATTTTGTTTACATTTTTATGTATTGTCAGACACTAAAATATAGTTTATTGTTGTTTTCGATATGGTTTCGTCAAAATACGTTGTATGTATAATTAAGATTCTTGTTGCTATATTTTGGACAAATATTCAAAAAATAATAATGTTAAAGTTAAATCTAGGAGACTAGATTCGTGAGCCATAAGGGCGGTGTTGTAGTAGAAACAGCGCCAAGCAATAAAGGTGCGTTGAATCACCGGCGAATAGTTAGCCGCCGAGATCCTGCCGGGGAAAGCGGGAGATTATCCCATCCCCAACCCAGGCCCATTGAACATCCGGGCCTGGATGACTCCGCTCTCCGCTCTCTCTACTTTTTATACGCTGCAAAAACCACTATCAAAAACGTCAATATCAGGCTGATTTTATGCGACGGTGCATAATAAACATGCCCAGTCTTGAATGAAAGTCAATGCTTTATCCTTTTAAATTTTTCAACCGCTCTTCAGACGGTTCGGCCATTGGACACGGTCGACGATTGCCGCATTCCATTTTGAAACGGAAATACCAGTCACGGCGAAACGCTCCTTTGTTCTAGAACCATTCTATTTGCAGAAAGGATTTTCTAGGGTTAAGTGTGTTCTGTAAGAGACACAGCTGAATTTAATAAGCTTGTTTCGTTAACAATTTATACGGTTTACGTTTTTCACTTTTTTGTACTTAAACCTAGTGTCGAAGCTTAAAGGCTTTTAAGGCCTTGGCATAAAAAACACGATTTTAAAGAAATAAATTCACATTTAGCCAACACTACTATAGGCCCATCATGACAAGTGGCAAACTCATCGATGTCTCTAGCGTGCCAAACTTTATAAATATTACAAATGAATAAAATACATTTTTGTGTCCCGACCAGGAGTCGAACCTGGTATCTCCGCATCTCAATCTACGGACTTAACCGCAAGACCAAAGAGGCAATATCTAAATATACATATATATTTTGTGAGGAATATTTTTTGTTTAATAAGTTTGATAATACAAAAAAAACAGTGTTATGGCTTGGTACCAACCTTCTATCTTGTTTCCTACAAAAAAAATCTTCACACAAAGAGAAACTGTTTATTCTTCTGACAGTTGCGATTAAACTGTCGATCCAAGCAGTCGATTACCAATCAGTGGTAGCACATACGCCGACCTCGAAAGTAACTATATTTGTTATTTAATTTAAAAAACTTTAATGTAAATCTATACAAAAGACGAACGTAATGCCGCAAGACATTCTCTTCCCGTTAACCTTTGGGACATTGGGACATTTAAATATGAGTACGGTGCAAATAGAGAAATAAAATATTAAAATTAAACATAAATAATATTAAAAATTAACATACATAGACAACTATAATATATATATATATATACATATATATGTGTATATATTACATATACATACTAATACTACATAAATATAATACAATAAAATTATATAATAATACATAAATACCTTAATGGTAATAATAACTACCTACAATAGATTAAAGTCAGTAAAAAGTTAAGCTAGTGACTTATAAAAAATGACTGTACACTCTTTTCTTGAATATTGCTCTGTTGGGTGCTTGTCTGACTTCAACAGGAAGATTGTTCCACAAGGATGAAGATGACACAACAAAAGATTTGGAAACAAAGAAAGACATATTAAATTATATAGCAAAACAGCCGGCCGGTCTGATGGACCTAGTGAAATTACTGTCAAGCTTAGATTCTGTGTTTTGTAATTTCCTAACCCGGACGAGCACAGGTGAGTAACCTATCTTTACTGTACCAGTTATAGTGTGATCTCCAACTCTTGATTTTAGCAGGTTTAGGTTTCCCAAAGCTTGGAAGCTGGCTGAAATTATAAATCACAATTTCATCTACAAAAAATGCATCAATTAGATTTAACCAAAAAGCGTAGATATATTATTATAAACATTGTTTCTTAAACAGAATCTCAATAGATAATTTCCTGAATACTTACATTTTTATTCTGTGCTAGTTCCATGTTCGTTCAAATCCTTCGTGCGCTGAATTCTTTGCAGCTTAATTAGTAAACATTTGTATTTCTAAGAATATTGTCTCTTCATTTAACTTTGTAAACTTAGTTGGAAACGCTTAAAGAATGTATTAAGATGTAAAAAGTAAAGTATCATCGATCGTATCCACTTCCGAGGTCAGAAACAACTGTTTTTTTTTTAAGAATCGGATTCACGTTTAGCCAACTTTACTATAGGCCAATCATGACTAGTGGTAAGCTCGTCGATGTCTCCAGCGTACCAAACTCGAGAATACCACAAATAAATTAAGTATTAATTAAATGTGGATTTAGACTCGGAGGTACCGGGTTCGATTCCCGGTCGGGACACAATAATATTGATTAATGTAAATAAATACAATTAATTATTATTTAAATTTATTTGTGATATTTCTCGAGTTTGGTACGCTGGAGACATCGACGAGCTTGCCACTTGTCATGATTGGCCTGTGGTAAAGTTTGCTAAATGTGAATCAATCCGCTTCTTTAGAAGCGTGGTTTCTGACCACCCCGAAAGGAAAACGGTCGTGATGATACTTTACTTTTACTTTATTATTATTATTTTTTTTTTTTTTCTTGGACTTAGTATTAATTAACTATTATCTAATAAGTTTAAAAAATGTGTTATTTTTATATTATTAATATAACGTCTGACTCCTCCTTGCATGGTGTATTGGAGTATCTGTAATACCATGTAAAGTGTATGTATAAATAAATAAATAAATAAATGATGATTTACAAGGTACATAATAACTACTGTAAAAATACTTGCTTTTGAATTTACAGTTGGAAAATTCTTACGGCGGATGTAAGCTTCTTTTCCAACTTTTATAGATGGTAGATAAATAAAATATGATCCGTATAGCGAGCGATTTAACTTTGCTCCACAATACATTTCCACAACAAAACCCGATTTATCTTTGACTTATGTAAGGATTTGGCATATTGGATACAATTATTTTTTTACCCGGCGAGCGAGTGCTTTCACTTATATGCGTATTTCAAGACAATTCCTTTCATATGTCAAACACAATCGGGACCCATTACGGGGAAGATTTGAACCTGTCTCTGTTTTTAGTGCATCCTGTCTGTTAAAGCAGCTATGTGTTAAAATATATAAATTTATTTCAATGGTAGTTAAGCGGTTATCAAACTTTTTGGCGACGGAACCCTTGAGCTTGTTTTTATCTTTTTAGTTTTATTTATTTCTTTTCTATTTTTATGTAAGATATTTTTTACGTATATTTTTATGAATATCACCAGAGCAAGCTTACAATATTAGTTCTCCTTGAAAGTAAAAATTGGCATTTGACATCATTGCAAATGGCCATACTTTCAACGAGAACAACAAATATGTGGTAAGCCTACTGATGGTGGTAATTTTCCCAGTCTTCCGGGGCGGGGGAGTATACACCGTTCGTGCCGATAAACCCAGTAAAGTTTATCCACACGTTTCGGTATCAGGTTCGAATTGCCGTCATGCCCAATCATGCCGGCATAGTGTTAGGGACTGATGTCAGTCAATAATGTCTGATTTCAGTTGCTAACAATAATGGACCTTGCGCGCCAATTACCATCAGGTGGGCGCAAGGTTACATGTAGTGCTAGTATATAAAAAAAATGCTTTTTCACACTTCGCTTGAAGGTCTATAGGTTATACGAATAGGGAAACACACAGGATGGGAGAACATTCCACATCTTTAGCGTGCGACAGATGTAAGAGTCTCCAAATTTATATGTAGGGGTAGCTACGGTATGGGGGTGTATATTTTGGCCTGTGCGAGTGGTTCGGTTGCGGAATAGAGAAAAAGGGTTAAGGTTGTGGAGCTCTTTGGAACACTCATCGTAGTATAGCTTGAAGAACATGCTCAGGGAGGCCACATCTCGGCGAAGCTACAGCGATTGAGAGCTTTCGTCACTGTAGTGTCGTCCACTATTCGAAACTCCCGCCTCTGCAGTACATTGAGAGCATCAGTAAGTAGTAACTTCATCAGTAATTCCACGCATGACCTTATTTGTGGTTTATAAAGCATAAGTATGAATGAGGGAAGAAAACGTTTCACGTTGTTTAGTGAAAACACACTTTTTTTACACGCTGTTTTGATTGTACATGTGATCAGTATAAAAAAAAACAAAATTTATACCGCCATAGAAAAACACCTGCGATTAGATATATAACGGTAAATGCCCGGTTATATGCCAGTCAATGTATCGTATTAACTAAATTGATACGATTTGGAGCTCACATTTTCATAATACCGCACACAAAGAAAAGGGTAGCTTCCGTACAAAAATTTCAAAGGGCTACTTTGACATGTTGACAAATACAGTTATTATTTTGGCCAAAGGGGAAGCTTAAACGATACACCGTGCAATCGGAAAACCAATAGCCAAATTCTGTTTATTTTAGCGCAAATGTTTTATATAGAAATACCATTCATTCATTATTACAGCTTCTGAAACACAGCGTCTTAGCCCTCCTCACTTGGATTTTTTTTTGCCTCTCCATAGAAATTGGCTATTTTAAATTTACCAGTTGTTGGAGAAGCCATTTTTTTATTATTTCCGTCATATAGATACTTGGGATTTATTTATATATTTATATTTATTTATATTATTATATTAGTCTAACGTAAAACCATACAAAGTCACACAGTATATCTGGAGAATATTAGGAAATACAATATTAAAGTTATAATTATATTATATATTATTTTTTGATCGCTTGCGTATTTCTAAGTATAAAACTGACAGAAAATTAAAGAATCCTCTCACTGAGAAAAATGGATTTAAATAATAAAAAATTGTCGCCTAACTTATAAATATTTATATTCTCACCGATAAGCTCAGTTCTTACGAATACAATTTCGTTGAAGTAACTTATATCATTACTATCACGATACTACGAGGTGCTGGAAGTGAGAAGATATCAATTATTAGAACGTCTAGTATTTATTTCATATGTATTTCTAAATAGGTAATGACGATAGTTAAAATGTTGTCGATTATTTTTCCATTTTTCTCAGTCCCCCAGTTTATTGTCCATATTACGATTTAGTTTACGACCATTGTCCTCAATGCGATTTTGTCAATTTCACGAGTGCGTTTATTTTGAAAATATTTGCTGGTATTTTCAATCGTTTTTGATTGAAGGGATATCATTTTATTAGATGGGTTTAAATATAACTTTTGAGTTTATTTTAAAAAGGTCTGGAAGCTGCTTATGGTATGACCCAGCTTACGTTACAGTGTTACTGAAAATTATTTTTTTAAAGCCTTATTGCAGGTGAAGTGGTAACTACATCTAAAGGCGGCCATACACATTCCGGTCCACCGGAGAGGTCTGCCTGTGTAGGTATTCCTGCGCAGGTAGTCCGCAGCGTATGTGGGAGTAGACCTGTGAAGTTTTTTGAACCTGGCAGGAGAGCGGCGCAAGATCAAAAATCAATTATTTCGAGTGATTTGTGATTGTGATTACGGTGGCTTTTCCGCACTTAGTCTCCATTGGACCATTGTGCGTGACCTTTACTCCTTCAGCGGAGCCATCCGATCTCCTCCAGGAAGGCCAGGAGACCCGTTACGTTCCTGCAGACCTCCGGAAGAGTCCTCGCAGTCTGGAGGAACCTTAGTCTAGGCGCAGCCACACTGTCGCACTCCATGAGCACATGCGCGGCCGTCTCCTCCTCTATTATTTCGAGTGACACCGTACGGTGTTCCTGTGCGTGTTTGCGAGTACTCCTGTCACCTGTGAAGGTCGCGTCTGTTTTTTTCTAGTGTCTATCCATTCTGACATAGTTTTTAAAATCATCAGTTTCGAATTTTAATTCATTCAATAAGTTAACATGACTTTTTTTTTCAATAACCAATGCTTACACCACTTTCTTTTTCACTGTGTTTATATTTTTTTTATTCAAAACTAAAGCAAGGCCTAACATTGCAAAAATAACTGAAGACCGTTTCGGTACACCGGAACGTCCCTATACACGCTATCGACGTCCAGTTGACCTGCACAGGCAAACCTGCAGGCAACCTCTCCATAGACCGTAACGTATATGGCTTACATAAGACATGTACATATGTGTGATTGTGATTAAGTAACATTTTTGCACTTAGTCTCTATTGGACCATTGTGCGTGACCTTTACTCCTTTAGTTGAGCCATTCAATCACCTCTAGAAAGGCGAGGAGACTCATCACTTTCCTGTAGACCTTTGGAAGAGTCCCCGCAGTCTGGAGGGTCTTCAGTGTAAGCGCAGTCATACTGCAGGACTCAATGAGCACATGAGTCTCCTCCTCTGCCATGCATCCTCTACCCAGTGGCTATCTGTAATGTTCAGAGTGAATAGTTTAAAGTGTATAAATATATATAAGTCAACGTTCGCGCGATCGTCTACCTCTCGCTTCCTACTTGATTAGACTCTGTATGAGTGGCGATATTTTTAGGAAAACATTATAAAATAAATATTGCTCTTTAATAAATTCTACGCAGTATTGCAAACACTCGTGATGGGAAGGACACCGTGATGGGAACAACTAAGGTGCTGGTCGGATAATGGATTAGTCTAATCAGCAATGACTAAAAGCCTACCAATTAAAAAAACACGCTTAATCAAAGATTTGGATTGGTCGCAGGATCGAATCATAAATCAAAATTTAGTGAATTAATATTTATACTCGTAATAACTGCCTCCGTGGTCTAGCGTGGTCCGTAGATTTAGAAGCGAAGTACAATAATAATATTTAATATATTTGAGATATTTATCGAGTTGGGTTCGCTAGAGATATCGACGAGCTGACCACCTAACATAATAGGCCTATAGTAAAGTTGGCTAAATAGGAATTCACGTCTTAAAAAAAATCGCGGTTTCTGACCACCCTGGTCGTGGATACAATAGTGTTGAAAATCATTAAATGTAGTCAATTTATATTCATACTCGCAATAAATGATTCATTAAGCTTTTTCATTTTAGACATAAGCGACATCATTTAATGTTTAAAACATACATCACGGGCGAACGAGTGTTGCCCGCATCAAAAATTACCCCAGAAATTGAGTTTTTTTCCTCTGTTTGTAAACAAACAATACATACAACATCGTGAGCGGTTTTTTTTCGGTTGAATGAGCGGGTGTCATGTCAACCGTGGTAGTCGTAATATAAATATGGAAATATTCTTCCCTCTGCTCCGCTGAGACTTTAAATTTTGTTCGATTTTTTATCGCTTTGAATAGGTAAATATGATGTCATATTACCTTATGACATGCATTATTTATTTATGTCAAAGGGTTTAAGAATATTATTACAAATTATTTTTTAAAAAAAGTAAAGATATTATCACAATCGTATCCCTTGGGGTGGTCAGAAACCACGCTTTTCTAAAGAATCTGATTCATATTTAGCTAACTTTACTAGCTTCAGCCAGTCATGACAAGTGACAAGTTCGTGGATGTCTTAAGCGTAGGTACCAAACTCGAGAAATATCACAAAAACAATCTTGTGTCTGACCAGGAATCGAATCCGGTACCCCAGCGTCTAAATCCATGGACTTAACCGCTAGACCACGGGGGCAATAAATTTGCCTTCCTCGTTAAGGTACAAACCTACATAATTTCATTTCATTCAGACAAAATGACTTCTTCCTATTAATAATAATAGTACGACATGTGACCTTGCATCCCCCTGACGGTAAGTGTCGCGCAAGGTCCATCAATGCTAGCAATTGGAATCGAACATCAGTCCCTAACACTATGCCTATATTGACTGAGCATGACAGCAATCCGAGCCTGATTATGAAACGTGTGGATACATTTTACTGGGTTTGTCCAGATTTGCCAATTTGCCCAGAAATTACCACAATCAGTCCGCCTACAACCTATTAAAAAAAAACAGTTAATACCACTGAAAAGCACACGAGAACGCCTCCGGTGTGTTCAGTAATGAAACAGTTAAGAACGTTTTAATCCGTACTGGAATGGGAGAATGGAAATCTGTACTGGCAAAGGATTAATTTTATAAACGGGAGAAAAACAACAAAATATTGTAAACGATACAGATTTCAAATACGTCGTCGGACAATTCTCTCCCAATCGGACAGAAGAAAATAGAAAAAGGAATATTATAGTCCAGGAGGTGGTGGTAACTTAATGCTTCTTGATTATTTGAGATTTTGTATAGACACTTTATTTCTGTTCGATGTTAAATCAAAAACTTAATAAATAATAATATTTATTTATTAATTATATAAATTTATTTCAATTATTTAAGACGAAGGACAAAGGCTACGAGTAGTTTCTGACAGCCAAACCTTTGGTACAAATTTGAACTATTATAGGTGCAATGAAAGAAATATTTAAAAGTTAGACACAAAATTAACAGCTCAATCATAATCATAATCATACACCCACAAACTCTATTATACTTTCTATAATATTATTATACTAAATAGGAATGCATACATAATATTATACATTAATACACTTACTAACATTAGTGTAGATACACGAGTTTTTTAAACAAAAGAAAAATAAGTCTTATGGTTTATCTACCGTAAGTGTAAAAATGTAATGATGTTTTATTGAATTTTACAATTCAGATGATGATGATGCCAGTGATTTTGCCAAATTACCCGAATAAATTAATTGAAATTTAATAGAAAAATATATCTCTTTTTTTTTTTGTGAAAATCTAAATTTAGTCACTTATAATTAATGAAATGAAATATATATTATTATTAGTGCATAATACGTTACAGTTTACCATATTATAATTAATAATAATAATTTATTCGAGGTAAAAATACAGTAACATAAAAAGAGTATACATGGGTTTCTATTTTATGGCGATAACATTACATAGTGTTAACACAAATCTAATAACAATTTAATTTTAAACGAAGTTTTATACGAGAGGCCTTGGATCGTAAAAAAAAATTGGTTGCCTGTAAAGTCGGTATACGGGCGAAAGTTTTACGTGACAACGACTTTGAGTGGTAAAATAATTTTAATGTGAATATTCATTCGTATAGTAGGAAGAAGGATGAAATAATAGTAACAATTTAAAACATTTATTTATACAAAGAATTATATTTAAAACATTAATTTATACAAAGAATCTCGCACTGAATTTCATATTAACAAATTTTTATTTTTACCTTTACACATACATACGTATTTATATACAAATATACATACAATAACTTGCAATACATTTGCGTACAATGAAACAGCGTTTACTACAACTTAACTTGTTCCTATCTGAGTGATTTTGTTGAGGATAGGGCGATGATATGAGAAATATGAAATGAAAGGAAGTGTTTCTGCTGTAATGTGCCTAGAAAATGTCAAGTCAATGTCTTTCACTTTTTATGTCTGTCTCTCTCGCTCTTAGGCGGGCTAACCATGCCCGAGTGGAAGGGACGCGTGCCTCTCACTCGCTCTCATTGTGAGCGCATAACGTGAGCGGAGCGTAACGCAGTTTCTTGAAGTGTCACCCGGCAAACCAATTTATAAGACGTTGTCACGTCAAAATTTATAGTGAATATAAAGTCATTTAACAAGTAAAGTATTTCTACGACCGTAATCCATTGGTCAGAAACCGAGGTCTTTAAAGGAGCAGGGTTAATAATAGTTTAACTTATATAATATATTTTATTAATCACAATGTAATGTTAAGTATCATAACGACCGTATCCCTTCCGGGGTCGTCAGAAACTCGCTTTAAAGAAGCGGCTTCACATTAAGTCAATTTCATTCTATAGTAACATTAAGAAGTGGCAAGCTCGTCGATGTCTTTAGCGTATGAAACTCGAGAAAATTCACAAATAAATTGAATTATTGTGTCCCGATCTAAAATACGCATCTAATCCACCGACTTAACTACTAGACCACGGAGGTAGTTTAAACACAAAGTGAGATCACAAAATTTAAATAACCATCACAATAAAATTTATGTTTAAATTTGCTACAGCCTTCCTGACTATAACTGAAAAACTCCTAGTGAATTTGGATGAATCGCGAATGCAAACACAGTACGGATTGAATCGAAGTACAGGTTTACCTACTGTTTACACAAAACAAATGGAAAAAACACCGAGTGCGATTGTACCTAGCTTTTTGTATTCAATTGGGAAACGTTCTGTCGGTGACTGTACCCAAAGCGGATTGTAGGATTTGTATGCTGAGATTGTTTGGTATACCCCTACGTACTACCCTTATTGGTAAATTAACATTCTTTTACTGAATTTCTGCTTTGTTACAACGTTTTCAAATGGTATTCGTTTTCTAAATAAATAAAGAAAGCTAGATAGAAATTATCCGCTTTCGCAGATCTGCCCATCTCCTCGTGTCTCTGCATAGTATCCTGAACAATCCTTGTGCACTAGATACCAAAAATCCCGTTTTGAGTTTTATGCAATACCCACAACCTTCCATCACGTTCTTCCCATAATCAAAATACTCCCAATATAAAAATAAAAAAAAACTGAAAATCCCATCCCACTGGCAGATATTCAGACTCGTTTACTGTGTCTGCAGCCCACCAGTGGAACAGACTGCCACTGCCTATTGTATTGTACCGTCAGTCCACGTCTTTAAACGCTTGGTTACTGCATTATTTTTAGACAAACAGGAATCAGCATCAGGCTGACAATAAATATTTGAAAAATATATGGCTTATATAATTGTATGTATTTCTTAGGATTTAGTATTTTATTCATTGGTATATTTATATAGTTTTATTTATATATTTATGTAGTGTATTTATGTCTTAGTATGTAGTGTACATATTTCTTAGTATATAGTGATTGTAGTATATTCATTATTATTAATTATTAGAACTAGTTGTATGAATGAGATGATTGGTGATGACAATATTGACATTGATATTTTTGCCTTCTACAGTAAGGCGTCTACATTCTTCTCAAATCTTTAACCCTCCGGCTTCTGTATATTTTTAGGATTTATTCTTTTTGTTTCTTTTGTTGTTTTTATATTTTTGTCAGTGTATTATTGTATTTAGTTACTATAGGCGAAAACTTTTAATTGGCTAATTTTTTTATTATATCTATTCATCTATATTGTTATCTAGCTGTAAGTTTTCCTGTAATAAATAAATAAATATTGTTTGTTATTTTATATCTGCACTACTCTTCATCTCATACTCTCCCAAAGGACAGATGTTAGAAAATGCCTTGTAGGCATTAATCTTCGCCTTTGTACAATTGTATTTGTGCAGTAAATAATTAAATTATAATATATTTAATTTTGTAAACAGCTGCGGAGCATGTTAGCTGAAGTAATCTGCTGCGCGATCGTTTCCAATGTATTCTTCATTTCCACGTCTGTTTTCTCCGTTCTTTGCACAACAATCAACTTGCGATTCTTTTCTACTCTTCTAGATATTCAGAATATCACTGCTGTCAGAGTCTCATCGCCAAAGGGACAAACCCTTATTGTTAATTAGACTAGCACTTTCGTTGAACAAATGCCTAACATCTACTAAGTTCTTACTTCCATGAAAACCAAAATGAAATATTAATTCTTTAAAAAATATACCTCTTTAAATAAATATTTGCTATTTCATAGTTATTTTATTCGAAGTAAATTAATATACATTAAATAAAAATTAAAAGCTACCTAAAAAAATAATAATTTAAAAATGTCCTCTAGAGGCGTCCTATCCGAGATCCCCCCGGTAATTGAAATCGACGTTGTTCCATAAAAATATGACCTTTATAACTAAAGCATATTATATACTCGTATTTGTATTCACACAGGTGGCATCCCAGACAAGACATTGTCCCTCACTACATGATATAAAATATATGTACTTCATGATAGATATTAAAAGCGTCCTGGTACATATATATATAGCTCTCAGTCTTAGTAAACAGTTTATAGGTTACTAAATTATGCAAATGCTCTAATGAGTTACCTGGACTAATAGATTCAGTGATTCAGGTCATTAACTCTAAGCCACAATTATTGAACCTATTATATCAGCTGCCCATAATACACCTATTTCAGACTGATTTGTATTAACAAGCCGACTGGAATTATCATAATTATATGATGAGCTTAAGTTTGGTGTAGCAGATACGGCGGCGAAATCATTATGGGCGAGCTGTTGAGCTATGGAGACCTGCAACCCTATTCTTTTACTTAAGCGCAAACGTTATATAATGAAATCCGTTAACTATATATATGTATATATCACGCTGCTAAGGTTGATATTTGCACAGACGCTGTCAATGTGGAGCGCTTATAAAGTGGCTAAATATGAATTCGCTTCTTTATAAGCGTGGTTAATGACTACCCCGGAAGGGAAACGGTCGTGATGATACTTTTTTACAATTTTGTTTTTAATATTTGTTGTCATTTGCATTTAAAAAAAATAAACTTAAGGGCCGCAGAGGCGGGCAATTCTCAGATGCCAAAGTTACAAAACCTGGTCGACACATATACCACAGAATCGTTTAAATATTGTTTTTAAGTACGGGACGTCACCTAGCCAAATGGACAACTGACCTAAAGAAAGTTGCTGTGTAAGAGTTGGATTAAAGCCGTAGCTAATTTAAACGACTCCGGTTCAATTCTGCTCCCGAATTTAACCGTCTCAAATAAAGATGAACGCTCGCTGTCCATGCGCTGACAACTATATACGGTAGGAGTAGCAGACACAGTTGCGATAAGACTGTTTTATTCACTTTACGGCATTCTTTACAATCCCCAAACTCCTTTATACCTTAAGACTCGTTTCCAGTTCCTTGGAGTTCCTTTATTTTCATAAAAATATTTGTTTGTATACATCGATGCTAAATTAGTAAAACTTTGGTACATTTCATTGAGGATTCAAAATATAAGTTCTAAAATCAACCCTATCAACTAATGCACTATTTAAATATCAGCAAGACAACATAATGCCTCGTCATGATCGCAGAAGGTCGTTAGTCTACTTAGAATATTTAAGTAAAAACATAAAGACCTAAGTGTAAGAAGCAAAACAAAATTATATAATTTTTCTACCAGCTAACCTTTGGAAGAGTGAGACGGTATAATATGTGGGGTGCAATTTTAACCTTATTTTAAATTTGAATAAGCTACATAAATAGAATGTATACATAGAATACTTAAATACTTATTAACATATAGTCGATATATATGAAGATATTATAATATTAAAAAGAAGAACTTTTTAAATTTAAAATATACTGTTCTGCTTGTTTAAAAATAAAGTATTAAGTTGATTTTTAAAGATGTGAATTGAAGGAGCTTGTCTGATGGTCAGTGGAACCTTGTTCCACTGACGAGCAGCCGATACGGTAAATCTGAATATCTGCTGGAAGTGTGGGATGGGATTGTAAGTTGGTTGTTATGATAAGAACGAATGTCTTTATAAATATTTGTCTGTACGCTATATACACACTAATGTTATAAACGCGAAATAAGTCTGACTGTATGTCGTCTTCACACCAATAGTACTGATCTCCTTTTGATAAAATTTGGCAGATATATTGTTTTGAAACCTGATTATATAATGTGACTTTACTTATACTTTAGATTTTCATTTTTTTTTTTTTTTTTAAATACTGAGCAAGACATGTGACACCGCGCCCACCTGATGGTAAGCGGTACGCGAAGTCCAAGAATGGGAACAACTGACGCCAGACGACCGACATCAGTCCCTACCACTATGCCGGCTTATAAAGATGCTTTTTCACACTTCGTTTGAAGGACTCCAGGTTATAGGAATGGGGAAACACACTGACTGAGAGAGCATTCCACATCATCAGCGTGCGACAGATGTAAGAGTCACCAAATTTGTATGTAAATAAAATAGTCAATGGCCAGACTGGATGTATCGAACTCTTGCAACACATTGCTCTGACAGGCATACAATACTCCACGTCGTCCTATAACCTAGATGGGACCCCATAAAAAATCTGAAGTATTTTTCCAGGAATATATACTACTATACTATACTATACTATACTATACTATACTATACTATACTATACTATACTATACTATACTATACTATACTATACTATACTATACTATACTATACTATACTATACTATACTATACTATACTATACTATACTATACTATACTATACTATACTATACTATACTATACTATACTATACTAGGAATATAAACTACCAACTACGAAATCAATAACTTAGTTCTCACTTTTGCGGTAATTCCCGCGACACACCCGTTTTGTTATTTTCTATGTTTTAAATTCAAGATTATATAGATAGCCTTTTGTCTGTCATGTCTATTGTGTGTGGGCAATAAATTTGCATCATGTAAAAGCTCCATTAGCGTCTAGACTGATAGTCGTGGAACCTATGCTATTAATCACCCGCTTTTTGTTACGCTCGCCTCCTGGACTATGCACTATGGGGAGCACTTCATCTAATTACTGTATAATAATTATAATGTATTTTATTGAAAACTGTTATGCAATATCACGGTTTACCTTCTAATTTTAAATGATTTTAGTATTTTTAATACGAATTTGACATATTTTGGTATGTATCAGATTGTGATTGTAGTCATGCGGTAATTATTTTATTTGGGAAAATATGGTCAAAGTCAAAGTCAAAATATCTTTATTCACGTAAACCTATTACTGGCATTTATGAAACGTCATTAATTTAATTATTTTGCATGATTCTACTCCTGCTAGTAGAAGACTAAGCAGCAAAGTGGTCCAATAAGTAAGCTGTTAGCAGAAGACCAGCAGCTTAGCAGATTCCAGTGACCTGTTAATGTTTAATCTGACTGAGAAAGGAATCTGCAAGGAAAACTCAGCTATATCAGATTTACAAAATAAAACATATACAGAACTGCACCACAACGATCAATTAATAACCTTTTAAATTTAGTTATCAGTACCTATGAGAATACAATACCTGGTACAGCAGTAACCCACCAGGCAAGTCAGAATTAAGGTAGACTACATGCCTATATGTGCAACCCGAAAGTCGACAAAACGCTTTCTTCGGCAGAGGTCCCAGGCCCCCACAGCAGAACCCGATCACGGACATAACGCATGTGCCAGCCATACCCCGCTCAACCAGGCCCTTAGGGTGCAGACCGGGACCCGACACACGTGCCACCACTGCAATGACCTTCTAAGGAAGGGGCGACCACCGGACACGCCACACCATGAGAAGCTGAACACTAAGAAAAAAACTAAATGGTCTGTCTTAAGAAAAAAACTAAATGGTCTATCACCCTTTTTTCAAACTGCCTCTGTGGTATAGTAGTCTAATCATTTATTTGTGATAATTCTCGAGTTGTGGATGAAAGAGGCCCTGGCAGACCGAGACTCACATATCACGATCAAGTAAATTAAACACTGGCTGAAAGCACATTAAAAAGCTTTCGTAACGAAAGGGCATGAGCATGAAGAGGTTGATGAATGTCGACGAATCGAAAGAAGAATGTCGTGATCGTGCCAAGTGACACTCAATTGCCTACTCCGCAAGAGATCTGGCGTGAAGATATGTATGTATGTATGTTCTCGAGTTTATACTTGAGACATTGTTGATCTTACTTTCTTTAGGATACTTTACTTCCTCTTTGTTACCCTATATATAAACAGCAATTTATAGTATGACTCAGAAGTTTCAATTTATGTCATACGTAAATCAACTAAAGGTAACAGAAGTTATATTTTGTGGAACGTGAAAAAAATGAATGAATTAATATAAAAAAAGTAAAGTAAAGTATTATCACGACCGTTTCTCGCTTATAAATAAGCGGATTCACATTATTTTTTTTTATACTAAGCACGACATGTGACACCGCGCCCACCTGATGGTAAGCGGTACGCGAGGTCCAAGAATGGGAGCAACTGACACCAGCCTCAGACGATCGACATCAGTCCCTACCACTATACCGCCTATAAAGATGCTTTTTCACACTATCACATTTAGCCAACTTTATTATAGGCCAATCATAACAAGTGGCAGTGTATCAAACTCGAGAAATATCACTACTATCACACACATAATAATTAAATGTATTTATTTACCTACAGTAACAAATATTTTTGTGTCCCGACCAGGAATCGAACCCGGTGCCTCCCAGCTATCTGATATCTGATATGGGGGGCGATATAACTTAAAGCATATTAAAGCGCTGCAGCCTCGGCTGTAGCATATGCTGAGCTGACCACCTATTTATCGCCACACCTGTATGTATGTTTCGGTATATAGAATAGGCTTACATTTATACATTTAGATTTATTCCTAGCAATATATTTTTTTTGTAACCATTGTAATTGTTGCGATAAATAAAGTATTTTCTTTCTTTCGATTTAAGCAACATTAATTGCCTCCGTGGCTTAGCGGTTAAGTCCGTGGATTTACACTCGGAGGTACCGGGTTCAATTCCTGGTCGGGACACAGAAAATATTTATTAATGTAAATAAATTGTACATTTAATAAATATTTAATTTATTTGTGATATTTCTCGAGTTTGGTACGCGCTGGAGACATCGACGACCTTGCCACTTGTCATGATTGGCCTATAGTAAAGTTGGCAAAATGTGAATCCGCTTATTTATAAGCGTGGTTTCTGACCACCCCGAAAGGGAAACAGTCGTGATGATACTAAGCAACTGTGGGAATATATAGTATAAAAAGAACACTTAACCATTACTTCCGCTCAATTAAAAGAAGAATAATAAAAACTCGTGTTCTTCTTTGGAAGTAATGAAAAGCACAATAACTGACGATAAGAAAAATAATAGGAAACTTTAACTAGCGGATATTACGTTCATGAAAACTGAAACTGTACTTTAATATTGTCGTCGGCGAAGATAAAAGAATCTAGCTTTCTTATTGTCTCGATTGTTATGAAATATGGTATTGTTAAATGTTTTTTTTTTTTATATTAAACTGCCTCCGTGGTCTAGCGGCTAAGTCCGTGGATTTAGACTCGGAGGTACCGGGTTCGATTCCTGTTCTGGAGACAAATTTATTAATGTAAATAAATATATTTAATTAATATTTAAAAAAAATGTGATATATCTCGAGTTTGGTACGCTGGAGACATCGACGAGCTTGCCACTTGTAATGATTGGCCTATAGTAAAGTTCGCTAAATGTGAATCCGGTTATTCATAAGTGTGGTTTCTGACCACCCCGAAAGGGAAACGGTCGTGATGATACTCTACTTTTTACGAAATATTATCTCAACAAATTCTACCATTATGGTGTACAAATTTTATCAAAATATATTTAAACAATATATACAAATAAAAAAATATGTTTAAAACATTTACTAGTTTCTAGATCTTCTATAATTGGTAACCCCGACGTGATTTAATTAGTTTTTCATTCAAAGTTGTAAATAATATACAATAAATATAAAAATTAGCGTCGCCTTACAAAATCTTTAGGAAATTCATAAAATGAATTGCGTAAATATATTTTCGGCTTTCATATTCAAATGTATTTCTACAATTAACAAAGTTAGTTGATTGTTTCGCAAATGGATTGGATGTTGGGTTACAGACAGTCAGAGAGACAGACTGCCAGACTATATTGTTCCTTTGTAGCATAGCGTGTTGATTTATTACGGTTCATTGTAACTGCAATACAATTGCTTCATTTCTTGACTTGAGTCTGCATGTCGGGACTTGTGTCCGTTGGCATATCTCTTACCATCAGTTAATGTTGGTATGGTACTTAAGAGAACTAAAAACAGTAATTTATACACAACGCAATTAAAACCCAATATTTTTAAAGGTTTTTCATGACTGTGTGTTCTTTTGAGAAATATGACTAGTCTATCAACTTTCTAAGAAATAAAATTACGGACATTTTGAACATAATTAATATTATCGCGCAATAGAAAAAAAAAGGAGGCCTCCTTTTCTTAAACCAGCCAATTGTCGGTCGCAAGCCCGAGACACCATTCTTCTCATCTCTTACCCACACACGATGGACCCGGCACCCGCACGGTGAATCCATGGAATGCTTAGAAATTTGTCTTCTCTTCTGTGATATTTCTCTGAGTTTGGTATGCTTGAGACATCAACGAGCTTGCCACTTGTCATGATTGGCCTATAGTAAAGTTGGCTAAATGTGAATCCGCTTATTCATAAGCGTGGTTTCTGACCACCCCGAAAGGGAAACGGTCGTGATGATAGTTTACTTTTTATAAAATATTATTTCAACAAATTCTACCATAGTATGTTGTACAAATTTTATCAAAATATATTTAAACAATAATATACAAAAAAATAATAATAATAATAATAAAGAGCAATACAATGGAATTTACATAATATGAATATGTTTTAAACATTTAGGTATTCGTTTATTGTATAAAAGACATTTGACAGTAAATAGTCTTTTAGTTTTCGTCTAAATGACATTTCAGGTAACAATTTCAGTTGATCAGGTAGCTTGTTATAAACTTTAATACACATGCTTTCTACATTGTTCCTAATGACCGTCAAATTAGATCTCAGTAGGTAAAGCTCGGTAGGTAACGCTCAGTAGGTAAAGCTAGGAGAACCTCATCTCAGCAGACACCGTAGCACTTCCCGCGCTTATCTACACGCTACACATGTCGTATCTCACACCAGAGACCAGCCAAGTTTCTACGGCCCAACGGTAAAATATAATACTGAATATTTAAAATGACCTTAACTTCCTGTTTGGAATTGTGCAAAAAAAAAGAAATTAAAAATATAACAATTCATAGCTCCTAATCCATCCGAGTAACGATTCAACAAACAATGTGCCCAAACTCTATGATGAAATTTTAATTACAAAATACGCAAGTCTCATTAACACCCCCTCAAATAAAACCCCCCTCTGTAAAACGTGGTAAGTCACAAAATCCCGCTTTACCGCCAATGAGTTAATGTACAAACAGAAGTTAACATTTTATCTTGTCATGAAACCTGAACAGGCATAAGTTTTAATGATGATTGAAGGAATATTAGATGCTCCAGTAATGACATCTTGCAATTAGGCATTAAAATTTCACTTTTAATCTTTATTCGAAATAAGATACACAAACGGATAATGGAAAGCATCTCGATAAGCCGGCATAATGGTAAGGATTGATGTCGGAAGTCTGTGGCTGGCGTCAGTTACTCCATTTTTTAGGAAAACTTCCCTGCACCATAACTTAAGATTTTATTACTAAAATTTTTTTCTTGGATTTTATTCTAGATTATAAAATAAAAATATTTATCTCTAATAAATATTTACAAAATATAAAATAAAATTAATATTAATACTAAGCATAGGGATATAAGGCCCGTCCGCGTGGAATGGTGGCAAGAACGCTGGCTGCATTTCCACGCTGAATTACAATACTAATTCTTTGGGCGAAGAAAGAGCCAGCCCTCTTGTCACCGGAGGAGACGACAAGACGCGTTGTTATGTCTTTTAAAAAACTTTTTTTTGCTTCAAACGGCACAAATATGTAATCTTTTAATATACTTACATACTTGCGCCGCTTGCTGGACTCTTTAATAAATTCCACGTGATATACCTACATAAATAAATAAAATTTACGAGTGCTCATATTAGACACGTGGCATCAAAGATAAGCCGACAATCCGCGGATTAGCGGAACGTTAACTACGTACCTAACTGTAACAACCAGTAAACTTAACTACTGTACGTAAGCATCTATATACCGAGTTTTGAGAAGATAAGAAATGTAAGTATAATGTTTAGTGTAATTGGAATATGGGTGTTACGTTAGTACATTTTAAAGGTTATTAAATAAAATGTAAGTACTATTCATATATATATATCACCATCATCATCAGCCTGTATCTCTTCACTGCCGGATGTAGGCTTCCCCTAAGACTTGCCACTTAACGCCATCTTTCGCTACCCTTATCCAACCCCCACCAGCGACCTCCTTTAGGTCATCTGTCGATCTGGCGGGGGGTCGTCCCACTCTGCGTCTTCCCGTACGTAGATGATGTGTCCGGCCAATTGCCACTTCAGCTTGCTAATTTTAAATATAATTTTAAATATTAATTTATTTTTTTATTATCATCACTGCCTCCGTGGTCGAGCGGTTTTAAGTCCGTGGATATAGATGCGGAGGTACCGGGTTCATATTCCTGGTCGGTATACAATATTTCTCGAGTTAAGTACGCTAGAAACATTAGGAATCCGCTTCTTTAAAAAAAACATGGTTTCTGACCGCCACGAAAGGGACAGCCTTGATGATCCATATTAGTGCAGATGATATTACTTACTTGAAGACGAGCCTTACATTACATATTTTTGAAGAATTTAACCAACTTTCGCCACGCTAGGATATAAATTATCTTTCAATAAAAATGAGTCGCGAACCAACACTGGAGGTGTAGAGGAGGTGACATTCAAGTATTTAATAATTAAGTAAAATATCATCACGACCGTTTATAGATATAAAGTGGTCGTCAGATCAGACATTTAAAAAAAAAGTAGGTTCACAATTCAATCAACATTACTATATACCCATCATGGCAAGTGGCAAGCGTACCAAACTCGAGATATATTACAAATAAATAACTTAAATTCGGGCTCTTCCAACTTGTATATCGATTCGAAATATTTTCATGAAAAATTACATATGTCAATCTAGCCCTCCACTTTCGATTTATTCGAGCGGCTAGGGCCCCGATTCTCGCGTCTTCGACATGCTTGATTTGCTCGCTTTTCATTCGAATATATCGAACCGACACGCAAGTTGAAAGCGCCGGAATTAATCCACGTCTTAATCCACGATCTTAACTGCCTCCGCGGTCTAGCGGTTGAGTCCGTGGATTTAGACACGGAGATACCGGGTTCGATTCCTGGTCGGTACACAAAAATAGTTATTAATGTAAATAAATACATTACATTTATAAGCATGATCTGACGTCTGTCGTGTTTTTTTTTTTACTTTTAACCGCTAGACCTCCATCCGCAGTTACAATGATATCAAAAAACTCTACATATTAAATTGCTACGAAAACAATTGTATTAATTGGTAAACTATAGTTCTTTCAAGTAAGGGTGACTTCACACTGTCCTTTCTGAAATCATAAGGGGCGTTCAAAGGAAGATTTCACTTTGAACGGTCACGCGTCGACGCGCAACGGACTTTTGATTTACAAAATTAAAATTAATATGCATTCTCTTTGACAGAATGGGCGCGAAATATTTCTGTAACAATTATAATCTCACAGCTAACGAACGAATTAAGGCCTAAGCATACTGCAGCCCAATTCTTTTTCTTTAGCTGGAAACGTATAACGTAAGTCTTCTTCTTCACTAAGTCTTGATTTAAGCGATGTTATTTTTAGATAAATATCAACATGGCAAGCTTACAATATTAGTTCTCATTGAAAGTAAAATATGGCACTTGACGTCATTGCAAATGGCACATACTTTCAACGGAAACAACAAATAGGTGGTAGGCGTACTGATTGTCCAGTCTGCCGGGGCCGGGAAGTATCCACCGTTCGTCTCGATAAACTCAGTAAAGTGTATCGACACGTTTCGGGATCATGCTCGAATTGTCAAAATGCTCAGTCAAGCTGGCAAAGTATTAAGGACTGATGTCAGTCATGAGTGTCGGATTCCAGTTGCTAACATTAATGGACCTCGCGCGCCACTTACCATCAGGTGGGCTAGTATGAAAAGGTAGGGAATTATTTTAATCTATTCGCAAGGATAATGTGTCAATTGTTATTATATTGTTTTATATTTATTTTATTCATGATTACAAACAATTTCAAAGAGATATATTACACAAGCCTCCTTCTTGCCAAGCCGTCTGGCCAGCGTGGCGAGTGTAGGCCAAATACTTCAGATATATGTTCTGGAAGGCCCATCTCCAGCAGTGGATGTCTAGGACGCTGTGTTCTAGGGGCTGTAATAAATGATATTATACAAAAAAAGATATTCTGCAAAACGCTACAAATAAAAAAACTAATCCAATTGTTAAAAGAAATATGTAACCCATGAGTTGTTTTAAACAATAAATAATATAAATAAAGACACAACCACCACACCGCTTATTTTTCTTCCTGCTGAAAAATCAGCCACAGTTGCGTATCGCAAGCATCAGATGCAACAGATCGACCTGTCGGACTTACCAACGCCGTAGCTGATCAGTAAACGCATTTAAAGATTCTCATGTCCGCTTCATATTTCATAATTACAGCCCCTGGAACCTGGAACGTCCTAGACCTCCACCTTGCAAAACATATATCGGAAGAATTTGTCCTAAACTTGCCTTCTGGAGTTGGCGAGGGTCCGATGTCAATTTTATTGAGGTGATGAATAAATAACAATAATATTGAATCAATAGAAAAATAATAAATAATTATGATCACGACGTATCAAGTGTGCCTAAGCTTTAATAATGGTAACAAATATTACTTGTTCCGTTTCTATAATTCTTGCTTGTTAAAAAATAAGATCAAATTACGAAAACAAGCTGTATTTTTTTATTTTATTGTTAAATCCAATATGTTTAGGATTTCAATGGAGAAGGAAAATCGTCCCTTTTGTGTTATTAAATTGTGTTTTGGGGTGTATTTTAAAGGTCTCTTGTCTTTTAAAATATCAAGTTACGTTCGGACGTATGTTTTTTCTCATATGTCTACACGCGTCCACTTACCTTTTATTATGTCTTGAAAGAAGCCGGATAATTCATTTTTTTTCAAATTTAATCGCTTGAATTTAGAGGTACATTTATTAATTATTTTTACGGTGATTCCATAAATTGCTAATATAAGACATTGTTTTCTTTTTCGTTATTTAAGTAAGAACTTAAAACAATAGAAAACTCACTAATCTATTGTTTTTTTATTATCATCATTTGCAGTACACGCGGTCTTGGAACCTTCTGAGATTACTCGGAGCGATGGCATGACCATTGGGCCGTGGAAACTTAGCAGGTCTCTGGTGTGGGATGCGACATGCTACACACTAGCTTCATCCTATATCCAGGCGACCTCGTAAAGCGCGGGGAGCGCGGTAGTTTCAGCTAAGAACCTCAAGCTGCGTAAATATGCCAACTTCAGTACAGGTAACGAGTTTGCGCCGTTTGGGGTCGGGACGACACGATGGGACATTAGGGCCAAGCGCCTGGCCAAGGTTATGTCTAATAGAATATTAAAAAATGACAACAGCTTGCTATATAGAAGGGAAATGTTGCCAGCCTCCTTGGAACTATTTTTCATGTGGCGTCTTAGGAAGAAAGTTTTTTAAAATTATTTATTTATTTATAGATAGTTTTTTTTATTATTATATACTAGCACGACATGTAACCTTGCGATTCCGATGGTAAGTGGGGCGCGAGATCCATGAATGTTAGCAACTGGAATCAGACACTCATGACTGACATCAGTCCCTAACACTATGCCGGCTTGACTGGACATGAGGGAAATTCGAGCCTGATCCCGAAATGTGTGGATACAATTTACTGGGTTTATCAGCGTGAACGGTGGATACTTCCCAGCAGACTGGACAAATTACCACTATCAGTCTGCCTACCACCTATTAAAATGCAGTTTAGTAAAATTAATTTAATTTCTATTAAGTAGGTAATTTTTATTATTCGATTTTATTTATAATAGCGTAATATTCAGCAATGATTTAACGTTATTCCACTCTGGGTACAAACTTTAACAGAATAAATTCCGCTAAGAAAGCATTTGGCAAGAATATTCTAGAAATATCCAGCCAGCGATATTAGAGCTATGATAAATCGTTATGTGAGCTAAGTAGACAATTCTGCTGCTAGATCATGGTACACGGTTCATGTGGTCGCATATAATCACTGCAACCCGTATACCGTACTGCCGTACGTGTTAACACTGCACGGTGTTGTGTAGTCTGATTGCCTCACTAGAACATCTTTTTATAAGAGTGTAAAATATTGCAGTACACGGTTCAAGTGGTCACATATAATCACTGCAGCGAACGTGTTAACACTGCACGGTGCAGTCTATTTGCTTTACTACAACTTTGTCTTTATCTTATCTTAACTGCCTCCGTGGTCTAGCGGTTAAGTCCGTGGATTTAGACTAGGAGGTACTGGGTTCGATTCCTGGTCGGGACACAAAAAAATATAGTAAGGTAAATGAATACATTTAATTTATATATAATCTATACTAACTTGTGGAGTCGTTAATAAATTGACTTTCGGTCCTCGCCAACCTCTTAACTCAACTCGTCTGGGCGTGGCGAGTGTAGGCTAAATTCTTCAGAAATTTCCTCAAACAGTGAAGCTCTAGCACATTCTAAGGGCTGTGATGATGATGATGAAGATAATGCTTGTGGTTTTTTTTATTGCACTTACAATAATTTGACAATTTGAAATGTCTACGTGAAGTGAGCAGACTACAATCTCCGCATGACTAGTTGTGAGGATGACAAATTGCATGTCGCGGCCCGAGGCGCTTCCTTTGTAATCTTGCTTTCTTTTTGGCAGATACACGTGATTTATCTCCGCGAATCTCTCGCTAATATGTTGTAATAGAAAAATTCAATCTTTATTTTTGTATCAGCTCGAATAATTCTTACAGGAAATTTTGTAGCGATGTATGAAAAATTTAAGGCACGCTAAAGGTTTATATATCCGTTTTTGTGTATTTTAAATCGAATACATATTATTTTTTTTATTTAACGTTGTTCTAATCTTGCTGATTTTTTTATACAAGTATTTAATCGCTTTTATTTCAAAAAATATTTTTTTCATACTTGATTAGGCTAATGTCTAAATTGTAAGCGGTGGTGGCTCGATTGTAAGAACGCTTTACTTTTAATTTTAAAAAGGTCGGTTCGAGACCCGGCATATGAAATACATTTTTCTTACGTACATTTGTCATAGATTTATAACACCACTGTTAACTAACACCAATTTTTTTAATCGTTCAAAACCTTACTTAAGACCCTCGCCGACCCGGCTGGCCAATAATAATAATAATAAGTTATTTATTGTACAAAACCAAAACAAGTGCAGGTACATAGGCGAGATTAATGCCGTAAATGCATTTTCCTATGTGATAAGCGGGTGCAGCAGAAGAAAATTGATAGTTAAAATTAACGTGGCGAGTGTAGGCCAAATTCCCCAGAAATTATGAAAGCCCCATCTGGTCTAGGTCTAGTGGCTCTAATGAAGTGGGAGGTCTAAGTACCCCAAAAAAGGTGTCTAAAAAAATTAACTCGACCAGGAATCGAACCTTTAAATCTACGGCTGTAACTGCGAGGAGGTAGTTATTATACACAAAAAACATCAAACGATCCTATAACTATATTTCATAGCCATCAAGGGCGATCTCAATTCGTGTACAATTGACTTACATTACGCCTGGGCGTTCATTAATTGATTTTTTTTGTTTGGAACTAATATCAAAAATCTTACTCCAGTAACCAAAACGTCAAAGTTATCTTTGGTTATACTGTGTATTTGTTAACTATGTCTATTTCATGTTGCATAAATAAATAAATATTGTTATCATAGCCGGAGAAATCGCAAGAACACTCGCTGTTTGTAACTACGGATAGAATATCGGGTCATCTTCTAAGAGTTAATATTGCCGTGTGCTCTAGCATGTAGAAGAGCCAAATTTCACACGACTAAGAAATACTCTCTACTAGACGATGGTCGAATTCTTTCGGTGATTCCTACTCAAAAAAAGAGTTTACTTAAAACTAATAACAAATGCAATGTAAACAATTTAAATGTAAGGTAGGTGAAGATTTGAATAAACGCTAAATTATTCGAGTATAATACAATAACTATTAGATAATGATAAATATTTAAATAAACATTTCATTAATTTGCTATACCTGTATATTTTTTGGCCATAACCTTAACTTAAGTAATAGTGAAAAAAAAAAAAGGAGCCAGTAATCCATACAGTTGATTTAAAAAATATAAAAATATAACAGAATGACTGATGTAAGATAAGAAAACAAATCTATTTTCTACTATCAAATAATGTTTGTAAATTTCTCGCGCCTTCGGCAAAATGTCCGCTCAAATGAAACTGACAGTTTTCTATCGAGATCTGTTGCTTTTCATTCGAATATTTAAAAACAACAAAAAGTCGAAAGCGTCAAAATTAGAACCCTGGTCTCCTTAAACGACTCGTTAAAGAACACACATTAGACAGTTTTTTTTGCCGAAAATGTATCGGTCCACCTAGAATTTATGCCCGGTCCATATATCTTAGTCAAACTCCCAGGCCCTATAAGTGCATTTTTTTATTCGTATAGATATCGGACAATTTACTTGCCCCTATGTTCATGCTTTGATACGTTTCGTGCGGTATTCGTCTCTGGTATTATTCCCCCCAAGTACGTGTTCACATTACGGTACATAGGACTAGTAGTTTCTTTATTATTAAACCTCAATGTTTTCCGGAATATTTTTATAATATATATATATACGCCAACCTTCGTACCGGTTACGAATTTGTGCCGTTTGGGGTTGAGACCCATAAGGACCTTCAGCAAGGAGTTGTCAAAGCGGCTGACGGAAAGGTCTGGAGACAGGAAGACAGGCAATTATTTCTGCCAACGTATTAGCCTCGCTATACAGAGGGGAAATGTTGCCAGTCTCCTTGGGACTATCTCAGATGGGACATCTCTAGAGGACATTGTTTATTTATAGTTTGGTTTATTAATTATTTAAGTAGCTTTTAATTTATATTTAATGTATATTAATTTACATCGAATAATATTCACTAATCTCTTCCTATAATTATATATTACTTGACATATAGTCCTACACCCGTATTTTTAGACGTTTCCTTAAAGCGATTAGATGGATCACCTGACCACGATATTGGATTTAGATCTGGGTCTGATGGTAAATGGCGCGTGATGTCCATGATTGTTAGCAACTGGAATCAAACACGAATGACTGACATCAGTTTCGAACACTATGCCGGCTTGACTGAGAAAGATTTTTTATTTTTAAATAAACTTTTTTTTCGGTAATGAAGATTTATGATATTTTCGCAGTACCTCGTAGTATCGTGAATAACATGAGTTAGTTTAACGGCATTGTATCTATTAAACTGATATTATCATTGTAATACGTAATCGATTACTTCTCCATATTTCTCAGTACCCGAGATTTTTGTGGATATATTAGGATTAAGTCTTTTTTCCTGTTCCCATAATGAGAACACTGCACGTGTCGCCGAGCGGTCAGGTTCGCTCCTAATTTCCTTTGTAGGGACTCTATTTATTATTGTGTAAGCTGATATTATTTGTATACCAAATTGAATTGACAAACACGTTCCTTTATCATCTTTTAATGGTCGCTGGTCATAAGGATAGCTTCTTTATGGTTATTTTACACGAATGTGCTTGGAATTTTAGTAGCCTCTGCTTTTTTATTAAAAAATCGTACGTATAGTACTTAGTGCTAACTTCGCTATATCTAAGCTATAATCTTACTGATAAGGGTAGTGAGCCCCTCCACTGATCACTTTGTCCATCAACACCATCATCACATCCCTTAAATCAAATCCCTCTACTGTTGGAGATAGGCCTACCAGAATTTTCTAGAGCATTTGGCCACGCTGCTAGCCAAATATTTCGTAATATTCACTTTTATCTTGCTTCTTAATATATATATGTACATGTGTATATAAATCTTTTATATAATATTATTATGTAAAAAGTAAAGTATCATCACGTATCCCTTGGTAGTCAGAAACCACGCTTTTATAAGAAGCTAGTTCACATTTAGCCAACTTTACTATAGGCCCATCATGACAAGCTCGTCGTTGTCTTAAGCGTACCAAACTCGAGAAATGACACTTTTTTATGTACTCGACCAGGAAACGAACCTCCACGTATAAATCTAATGACTTAACTGCTGGACCACGGGTGGAGTCAATATTATTATGTAAGTTTATATAAAACTGCCTCCGTGGTCTAGCAGTTAAGTCCGTGGATTTAGACTCGGAGGTACCGGGTTCGATTCCTGGTTGGGACAAAAAAATATGTATTAATGTAAATAAATACATTTAATTAATTTTAACTTTATTTGTGATATTTCTCGAGTTTGGTACGCTGGAGACATCGACGAGCTTGCCACTTGTCATGATTGGCCTATAGTAAAGCTGGCTAAATGTAAATACGCTTATTTATAAGCGTGGTTTCTGACCACCCCGAAAGGGAAACGGTCGTGATGATACTTTACTTTTTTTAATATAAATAAATTACACCCATACATAACTTCCCCAAAGGTTGATTACGCCTATGTACATTTTTAGTGCAATAAAGTATTTCAAATCAATATTTTTTTTTATTCGAAATAATATACAAACAATATAAAAGAATTACAATATTAAATAAACTATATTAAAACAAAATCTAAATTTACCCTAAAAAATAATAATAATATATAAGAAAAAATATATATACTTTAAAAAAAAATAGCTCCTCCAAATCGCTGTCTTGTAGCATGGTGCCCAATACACTAACAGCATTTCCCCTTTGAATTAGGATACTTAATTTTTGGGAGAAAAAACTGCCAGCCCTATTGTCACCAGACATGTCAATGAGCCTTGGATATTCAATAAATTGTTTTCCTAATTTTTTTTCTAAAAAAACCTGAACATGTGCTCTAATACGTTCCTAATATTAATCCTAAAACATAAGAGTACCTTAAATTTAATTTTCAAAGGGGAGTGTAATCAAATAAGTTATTTAGTGTAACAATATAGTCTATTGGATCAACCTTAGAGGGTTTTGTTAAAAAGCTTTGATCTAATAAACTATCAAATTTTATATTATTTCTTGCTATTATGGGTCCAAGTAATATTTATAGTTTACGCTAACCCGTCTGACAAGCGTGGCGAGTGTAGAACTATTAATTTCTGGTAGGCCCATTTCCAACAGTGGAGGTCTCGAACTCTTGTATTCTAAGGATGATTATGTCCCCCAATATTAACGAGGACACACCTCAGCTACAGTCGGTCTCGTGTCCACGGTGCAATTTGACTGAAACGAAGGTAAGTCTAAGGTAAACTGCATTCAGCTGTTTCATTATTAATACTATTATGAATTATGAGCTGCCTCCATGGTCTAGCGGTTAAGTCCGTGGATTTATACTCGGAGGTACCGGGTTCGATTCCTGGTCGGGACACAAAAATATTTATTAATGTCAATAAGTACATTTAATTTATATGTGATATTTCTCGAGTTTGGTACGCTGGAGACATCGACGAGCTTGCCACTTGTCATGATTGGCCTATAGTAAAGTTTGCTAAATGTGAATCCGCTTATTCATAAGCGTGGTTTCTGATCACTCCGGAAGGGACATGATACTCTTTTACAAATATTAGTTGTGAAAGTTTTAATAAAACATTACTGTAGTTACGAGTATAGGCTGAGTTATACAAATAAATTTATCCGTAAATACGATTAAAGTTAAAAATGGCGTCAAATGTATCGGTTTTATTCTGAAACCTTGAAATAATAACAAATAGAACGATAGTTTTATTTAAAAAAACTAACAGGATTAGAGGCCAAAAATCGTATAATAAGTATATAGTTTCTAAGTTAGTTTTACTTGCTTATAGATGTAATGTAATGCTTAACATACATAACTATGGATTATACCTGTTACAGTCCACCATATTACTAATTTGTTTAGTATATAATTTTTTAATTGATTTTATTTATTATTATTTTATTTAGTGCTGACTATGTACAAATTATTATTCAAAATATTTTATATTGATTTCATACTCGTATTTATGTGCGTATATATATATATATATATATATATAAATTTTCCAATGCATTGTGACAATCCATTAATTGTACAAAAACTGTCATAAATAAATAAAAATACGTAAGACGTTAGCACGATAATTTGACCTTAAGTCTGATACAGGTTGTTTATAGCTGAACCAAGCTCGGTTAAACTTGCCTCACGTATAGTGCGCACATTGTTTCTAGACGTTATTATTCTAAGACTGTATTGTTAAAAACAATAGTCCATTTCTCTCTATCCGGCACTTCACTTGGAAGCCGTGATTCATCAATTTTAAGTTCCACTAAAGCTATTCCCAATTAAGCAGATTGAATACAGTTAACGACTTCGCCATTTACGATGCCCTTAAATCTAGAATTGTGTTGTCAGAGACATTAATACTATGACCTGCCCAATGCATTCAACTTATTTCTGCAATTACATTGACCAAAACACTTTGAACTAAAGTGACAAAAACACCGTTAATCCGTGTCTACTATAGTCAGAATTTGGTACAGAATTAATTTCACTTGCACTATGAAATTGATTTTGTTGTTTCACTAACACTATGCCGACCTGCATGCAACTGAAGTGTAAGAACGAAGTAGATGGCATAATTTTTTTTTTTTAAATATAAATAAGGGTAACCAATACCCGCATTAGTTTTGTATCAATTTGCGCTTTGAAATGTAAAAAAAATGCTGGAAGCTTTCTGGTCTTTTCAGTAAGTCTTGTTTCGGAAGCGGTGTTATTTTTATATAAATATTACCATGGCATTTTACAATATTTGTTCTCCTTAAAAGTAAAAATTGGCATTTGACATCATTGCAAATGGCACAAACTTTCAACGAGAACAACAAATAGATGGTACAACAACGGACTGATAGTGGTAATTTGTGGTCTCCCTCAAGACATCACGTTCTTTCGCTACTTCCACTAGCGACCTTCATCAGCACATCGCATAACTTTATTTAAGTAATAGTAAGTAACAATAGTTATATAGTATCTAATTGTATATTTCTAATAATGCACCCCGCAATCCTTTACCACACTCGCAAAGGTTAGCTCTTATAAAATTCTAAAAAACTCTAAAATAAGTACTTATAAGTTTATTGGTGCTCTGGCTCTGGCTTAAATATTATTATTATATTGAAATGCCGGTCTTCAAAAATACGTCCATGAAGAATAGCATAGTTTACTGCCGGATCTACGTGCCACAGCCACCGGATTACGAGATAACGTGACTGCACCTAAGATATTTATTATTAATGTATCTTCACAATACGGCTTTCAATATTCTAATATAAGATATTTATCAGAAGAAAAATCAATAAATTTAATTTTCCAGAAATTTCTGGATAACCAACAGTGGAGGTCTTCGACTGGTGTATATGTTTTAGGGAATGTAATGTAAATATAGTAGACAGGATAGGAAATTAGCCACTAAGTGATGTGGGTTTGTGGTCACATACCGTGCTTAATAAATAGATAGGTTACGGTACATACCTATGTATATGGTTATTAGATGTACTTGTACATCTAATAACGCAAATAACGATAATTTAATGTAAAAACTATCAACTTGGGTTGTAACCTTTTTTATTGACGTATCGTTAATATCAAAGTCAAAGTCAAAGTCAAATCATTTATTACAATTTGGCCTTCTCGGGCTCTTTTGTATTGTCACATCACATTGTTATAATTATTTAAATAAATTATATTAAATTTATTACAATACAATTGAATTGACCTAAATATAAACATACACCAACAGTAACAGGTGTCCAAAATATATTAATAATATACATTTGCACATCTACCAGGCATTTTTGTCACTAATAAAATCATTTATCTTATAATAGGCCTTGCCTATAAGTCGACGTTTGACATGAATTTTTAGTTTATCGAAACACAAGCTAGTTAGTTCCTTTGGGAGTGTGTTATAAAAACGAACACCAAGTCCCAAATAAGACTTACTAGTTTTACTGAGGCGTAGGTGAGGCAAAGCTAATTTGTGATTATTGCGTGTGTTGCGAGAATGCAAGTCACAATTCCTTTTAAATTGTTTTATATTCTTGTGGACATACATAATATTCTCTAGAATATACTGAGATGCCACTGTAAGAATATCATACTCCTTAAACTTATCTCTTAGCGAAGTGCGAGCGGTCAAATTATAAATATATCGAATAGCCCGCTTTTGTAAAATAAAGATAGTTTCAATGTCAGTAGCATTTCCCCACAGTAAAATTCCATAAGACATAATACTATGGAAATAGCTAAAATAAACTAATCTAGCAGTATCAACATCTGTCACACGCCTCACCTGTCTAATGGCATACGCCGCTGAGCTCAGCCTTTTGGATAGTGCTGCAATATGAGCACCCCACTGGAGTTTGGAATCTATTGTTATACCTAAGAATACTGTACTTTCCATGATCTCCAATTGCTCACCATTTAATATTATATTTGGAGAAATGTTTCTTACATTAGGAAGAGCAAATCTTAGACATTTAGTTTTTCTAGCATTAAGCAGCAAATTGTTAGCTGTAAACCAGTTGTAAACACGATCAAGCGCATTGTTTACTACGTCAAAATTATTAAGCTTCCTGTCTATTTTAAATATTAGAGAAGTATCATCAGCAAACAAAACAATATCGTGTAAGTTTTTAATACAAT
This sequence comes from Tinea semifulvella, assembly GCA_910589645.1. Lineage (NCBI taxonomy): Eukaryota > Metazoa > Arthropoda > Insecta > Lepidoptera > Tineidae > Tinea > Tinea semifulvella. Next base: position 3,300,513 of record OU342591.1, on the reverse strand, counting down.
ATGGTAGGTCGTTGATATAAACTAGAAACAAGAATGGACCAAGAATAGAGCCCTGTGGGACACCGATCCTTACTGGAGATCCAGAAGAAGTGATATTACCAATAGCCACCCTCTGCGTTCTATCAGAAAGATACGACATAACCAATTCTAGAGCTGAATCTTTTATGCCATAGTAACTTAGTTTAAGAAGCAGTGTACCATGATCTACACAATCAAAAGCCTTTGATAAGTCACAGAACACTCCAATAGCGTCCTGGGACTTCTCCCATGCTTCAAATATAACCTTAATTAACGACATACCCGCGTCAGTAGTCGACCTTCCCTTAGTGAAACCAAATTGTTTGTTGTGGAGAAGTTTATTAACATTAAAATGTAATAGTAGTTGATTTAAGATTATTTTTTCAAAAATTTTACTTAGTGCTGGAAGAACTGAGATAGGCCTAAAATTTGTAGGATCAGATTTACAACCAGACTTAAATAAAGGTATAATTTTACTATGCTTCATTAAATCTGGAAAAACTCCCGAGTCAATGCTACTATTAAAAATAACAGCTAGATAATGAGCCAACGAGTCAATGATTGAACTTAATACGTTGACTGATATTCCCCAAAGATCCTCGGTCTTCTTGATATTAAGAGACTTAAATGTCTTTACTATAGTATGTGCATTGACATGAAAAAAATTAAATGTAACTAAGCATTGATTCACATTAGCTTTCAAAAGTGTTTCCGATAGAACTGGTGATGAATTTAAGGACCTGGTCGTTTCAATAGGTATATTAGAGAAAAAACTCTCAAACTCCTTAGCCACTTCTAAGTCCGATTTTATTAACTTATTTCCTATCTGAAGACTGAAATGATTATCACGAGGCTTAACCTTACCAGTCTCGCAATTAATTACATTCCAGACGGCTTTAATCTTGTTATCCGACCGTTTGAGCTTTCTGGCAATAAACATTGATTTTGCTGCAATGCAAACCATTTTAAATGTCTTAGAGTACTTTCGAACGTAATCAACAAAATGAGGATCATGGTTATAACTTTTTTCATAATAAAGGTCGTATAACCTCTGTCTACTCTTGTGAATGCCTACTGTTGCCCAATCACCAAATTTATTTTGACCCAATTTAACCCTCCTTAATTTAAAAACTTTGTTATATTCAGTTTTTATAGCATTGAATAAGGATGAGTAGAGTATGTTGGGTTCATGATTAATGTAAGGCAGCAACGGTAGGTTATAATCTATATTGTATTTAAACTTTTCAACTCGTGAAGTTGTTATAGGTCTACAAGTAATTATCTCACAATTATTTACTAATTTATGTAAAAATTTAGCTCTCTGACCCGAATGGTCTGAATTAAAGCAATTAAAAATTACCTTTTCGACAGGGTCGATATTACAATAGATATTATCTAAACATGTAGCAGTTGTGGCTGTAATTCTGGTCGGCTCCATAAATAAGTTATTTAAGTTATAACATTTAAATAAGTTAAGTAACCTACAGCTGATGGCTGAAGATTCCAATAAATTTACATTAAAATCACCACAGACAATAATAATTTTCTTACTTTTACAAAGCAAGCTTAATATATCCTCCAATGATGATTCAAAAATTGATAAATTTCCTAAGGGGGGCCTATAAATACATGTAATGATAAATTCCTCAAGCTCAGTGCATGATACCTCTATTATTCGCTCGATTGAAAGTTGTACTATGTCCTTTCTATTCTTTGATTTCAGCTTATTATTAACAATTATCATTGATCCACCATGGATTGCTAACTCTCTGGTAAATGAGCTAACTACCTGGTGATTCACAAAATTAAACATTAATTGGCATTTTTTTAACCAATGTTCCGTTAAACATAACACATGGATGTCATTATTTTCTAAAAATAAATTAATTTCAATTGATTTACTTCGATAACCTTGAATATTTTGATGTGCTATATTAATGTATGAATTCTTACTAATTATCTTTTTGCCAGAGACATGTTTCTTCTTATGAGTACTAATTGTCTCTGTTGTCGGGTTTATTAGTTTAAAGTACTATTCACAGTACAAAAACTAATCTTTGGTACATTCCTTAAACTAAATAAAATATTAGACGCTATCAATGTAGCAATTTGTTGTCTAGATTTGTTTTGCAAATACAATGTATTATTAGTCAACTTAAAACTATTATTAATATCTAAACATTTATTAATGTCAAAAAAAGTAAAAATGTCACTGTGACGGAATGTCAAATTATAAATTAAATTATTTAAATAATGAATATAAGCTAGTTGCTTACTTGTCAAACTATTTAGGTAAGGAAATGCACATAATGTCACATTCCTTACTCCAAGTTCACTTAATAATTTAAAACAATTAATGATATCAAGTTTCCTTGCTTGCAGCCCGTTACCTAACATTATTATAATATTACTCTTTTTATTAAATTGATTTTTGCAAGTCTTAATATAGTTTATTATAAACTTTAATGTTGCATTGGGCATGCAGTGGTTTATAACCGAATGGTCAAGTCTATTACCAAATAAGTGACCCAAGCCTATTCCCATACTATCTGAAAATATTGAGGTATTGTTCCTTATACTTTGTTTTAGAGTACTTACATTCAATGGGATATTAGCACTAACAAGGGGCTGATCATGTTGCACATTATAAGGAAGTAACCTTTCAGGGGAAATCTGCTGGTCACTACCTAGGGAAGTGACTGATGACCTACCGCAAGTACAATCATTAAGAAGTGAGTTAAACCGGTCAGCATTGTATTTACCCAGCTCTAATAGTTGGGTTGCATTTTCTAAATGCTGACTCAATTCATTTTGTGCCAGCTGATACTTAATATTAATGTCGGAGAGTGATTTTTGGAGTTGCTCAATCTCAAATCCCAATAAGCGAGTGTCACTATTGTATTTGACTTGCAAATTATCTAAGGAAAGAGAATTAATCTTAAGATCCTCCCGTAGTCTAACACATTCCTTTCTTAATAATATCTTATTATGATTAAATTTATTTTTCTTAATTAATTTAATTGTTTTATTAATAAATCTACCTAATTTTATATATTTCCTAAGTTTATTCCTACTATTTAACACAACCGGCTGGTCCTTAACTGAAACAAGGGGGGCGCATGATGGAGGGGGTGTAATGTCCGAACTGATCCCGACGAGCTCATCATACAAAGTTAGCGTGGCTTCAGTGTTGTGAGACTGGATCTCCTCTTGTAGCACGTTTACTAGCTGGTGAGCCTCAGCAAGCTGCCTCTCCAGGTCTGACACACGATTCAGAGCATGTTCATATGTCACACTGCAGTCATTAAAAGAATCCACCTTTAGTTTAAGCTGATCATGTTGATCCAGAATATCCATATACTGAATATCTAGTTCTGCAAGTTGTTGCTTGAGCTCGGTGTTTTTGTGCATCACTTTCTCCACCTCCACCTCACTATCCTCACGTTCCAACAGCAGCTTAGCATTTAGCACCTCGTACTTTTCCAACTTTTCAAGAGCCAATTTTAATTTCTGCTCCATTCCTTGCAAAGTTGTTCTGCGAGTCATCATTTTGTATTGGTATTGTATAAACCAACAAACAGAGCTGAAAGATTGTAGCTGCAGCACAGAACCAACCGTAATTATAATATTATATCCACTTTTCTTGGTTCACAAGAAAAACTTCGTTGACATGTGCAATGGTCAGACTTCGTTTTGCGATATCTTCCTCAGTTTTGCATAAAAACGGAAACCGACATACTGGCATGTACACAATTAAATAATCTAATAGATTTTAACTTTATTTTATATAGAATAAACTTAAAAACAAGTAATTTTAATTAATAAAATACGGCCGGCTATTTTGACATCTAAGCCGCGTTCCGTTCCACGCACACATCATATTGCATGATGTGGTCTCCTGTAATTAGGGTAGCATTTGTTGGGACTAATTTGTCAAATTAAACAAGTCTTCAATGTTGTATGATTTATTTCCATTGCCAATAATTAGTTACAACCTTCACTATTTTAAAGGCGCGCAACGACCGACTCGTCTGCTGTTTTCTTGTAATCTCCCGCGATATGATTCGCGCCATTCTCTAAGCGACTTGTAAATATTCGTTATTGAAACAATCAGAAATCAGCACGCGACTACGTTCGTACACAACGCCACCTATTTTACAAAACCATATTACTAATCATTCTTAACTTATGTCTAAACACTAGGATAATAATGTAATAATAACTATGTTACATTAAAAGATAATACATTAGACCAAAATTGTATATGCATGATCTGACAACACTCGTATAAAAGCATACGGCATTAATCTCGCCTATGTACCTGCACTTGTTTTGGTTTCGTACAATGAATTTTATTATTATAAAATAATAATAAAAATAAAATTGGAAACTAAATAAAAGAGACAAAAAAATAAATACAATATAATGCACGTACAATGACAAAATGATTAATAACAAAAAGAAAACACAACAATAACAAAGAAGCTAGAACTACTCCAAACGTCTGCTAGTCGAATTTTAGCATATACGTATATAGATGTAATGTTTTAAAACGACATCACTTGACTGTGTGAATGAAACGGGTTTTGCTATAAGCTATAAAGAAAGTACCTACCACGGACGATTATACTGACAGAGGACTGAAATTGGGTAATTTACTTATAAGATCATAAGATCTTATATAAATTATTTAAAAAATCATTTATTACATTTTTAAGCCACTTACTTTCTTCTTCTCTAGTTGAAAAATAACGTACTTTACATTTACGTTGTACGCAGGTCGGAATGTTGTTAGTGAAAGATGCAATGCACTGTCATAGACTTATTAATTTTGGACTATCGTCCTAGCTTTCTTTTGTATACCCTTTGGCTTCTTGTCCAGTCTTGTGATATAGTATTGTCTCTGAGACTATACATTATTAGCGAAGTAAAAATACCTAACTCGATGCCAGTTTCAAACGACAAATGTGTACTTGGTTATTTCAATAAAATCTCAATAATATTTGCATTGGTACGAGTATATTTGGTTTGGATGGTCCCCGGAGCCAAGAGTTAGACAAGAATCAAAGTGCCTTCAATATCCAAATGGAAAGTTATATTTGTACTGACTTATTCTTGTTTTTTTTACCTTTAGAATGTCTCTTTTGAAGTTTTTTAAGAAAATATTGTATTAGACAACTTGTGTTTAGTTTTGATACGAATTTATAGCATACTTAATATAACGTCACATGAATTTATATATATTTTATTGCACCTAAAAACTTAATAGTTATGTACAAGGCGAATATAATGCTCTCGGCACTTTATGCTATCTAACCTTTAGGAGTGTGGTAGTCGATTGCGGATGCATTAGAAATAAAAAGAAATACTTAAACACACTTAATTACTTTTATTATATTGTATGATTCTTAAGTTGTAAAACGGGATCAGTATACAAATGCAATTGTTATTTCATATCTCATTGTTATTGTACTGGTTTTGTTGGTTCTTATTTTTATTATTTTTCATTATAGTTAACAGTGAAAATTAAGGCTTTAAGATTAGATATTTTTTGTATACATTTTTTTTTCATTTAATTAGGCAATAAACAGTCAACATACACAAACAATATCACAGATAAACAAAATCGTCACTCTGGCTTGCAAGATACTAAAATTGAAAACTAATAAATAATATGAACCACTAAGGGGCCCCTTTGAAGGCTTTGCCGGTACGTGACAAGTTTGAACATCTGTGTAATAAATTAATAACAATAAGAAGACATTGAAAGCCAAAAATATTTTATACATAATAGAAGCTGTGTTACTATGGAAAGGAAAAAAAAACTGGATATAAAAATAAAAACAAGGATAGAGTAATAACGCAAACATAATATAAAAGATACTTAAATTAACAGATGCTATAATATTAATTTATAAATACATACTTATAATACTAATTACGGATACAACAAACTACCAACCATCAACAGTAATTTTTGTATAAACTTGAATTAGAAATAAGTGATTTTATTATTTATCAACAGTGAGATTGTAGTAAGATAATATTATCTAGCCAACTGAAATATGCAATGATGAATGCATAAATGCTTGGGACCCGGCAAGTTCAAGTTCAGAGCAGCGAAGAAAATACCCTCCTCTTCACTACTCTGGAACTGGTACCGAACATGTCTATCTCAGCAAATTCATCATTGCACATTTTTAAAGTTTGAGTAATGAAATTGTTACGAGTATAATCCTTTTTATAATATTCTAAAGGCTGTAAATTTTCCCACGAATAAATAAATAAAAACAGAGTGTGTTGCATCCCAAACCAGTGCACAGCTTCGTTTGTATGGAATCAATGATGTCCTTTACATAGCTTTACTTGACTCGGTGTAGGTGGACTCAAATCAAGCTTAACTGATTTGAGTTCAATGTAAAGCAATTTACTGTCTGAACAATAATCCCTTAGTACATCGATGCCAATTATTTTGTATCTAATTCGACTCCACCTGCAACGTAAGTCTACTGTTCCTGAATGCTGCATAATGGTAAAACGAGTTAGGTATGTACTGTGTGTATATTTCCGAATTTTGATAAGTATAAATTGTGTAATCAATCGGTAATAAATTATCATTCTCCTCGCCAACTCATCTGGCCAGCGGCAAGTGTGGTCCAAATTTTCCATATATATGCTTTGGAATCTCAACCCAACAGTGGAGGTTTACGACGTTCTCAGGGCTGTAATGATGAATTAAAATTAATTTTAAATAATATATATTACTACACAAATAAATACTAAAATGTATACAAAACATTACAGCCCCTAGAACACAAAATCCTAGACCTGTTGTTGGAGATGGGCCTTCCAGAACATATATCTGAAGAATTTGGCTTACGCTCGCCACGCTGGCTAGACGTGTTGACGAGGATCTGATGACAATTTATTAATGATTCCACAAGTTGGTAATAGTGAAACCGGGTCGGTGGTGTTGTAAATCAATGACCAATGTATGTACGTAAGATAAGTGATGTATAAAATACTAAATATAGTACCTACTTATACTATGAGAAACTGTTTATATAATGTCAATATACTATCTTTTTGGGCACTTGATAATTATTTTACGTCTTAACGCGATTTACCTTAGATATATAGGGTTCAAGACTCAGCTTCACGCAGTGGAAATTATAGCGAGATAAATTCAAAAGAAATAATTGCACTACTTATTGAAAGAATTGGGCCTATTGAATTGGGTACGTCTGCAGTCAATACATTTATGGAACCAGCTTGCAAGACTACATTATCAGATTGATACTTGTACAGTATTTGAGGCCCTCTATTATTCGTCGCATCTCTTACCTTATACGAGTAGAATGGACCCTGCACTCGCACGGTGAATCCACGGAATGTTAGACATTTGTCTTCCCACCCGACATTTCGGTTAAGTTGCTTTGATAAAGTTCATTTTGCAGTACATCGGCTGAGTGTTACCATGGTCGGTCAATTAGAGCCTGACAAAAGGCAGATGTCCAATAACGACCACTATTATCCTCTTCACATAGCAATACTTATTTCTTCTCGATATCTCCTAATTGATACTCGAATTCATTCGATAGACCATTGTGTCTTCCCAGCCCCTGGTCACTTCACATAAGCCGGCTTCTACTATAACATAATCATAGTAATAGAGGCTTTCTAAGACGTTTCTCTAAGCCTCATAAATACTAATATTATAAATGTAAAATTATTATAAAAAACTTTGTTTGTTTGTCTGTCTGAATGTGTATATTTGACTCGACTTAACGCCTATATATCTATAAATAATTATACTTTTTTTTATGATGCATATAAATTTGTAGAATAATATCTTCACGCCTGTTCTTTGCCTAGTAAGTAGATATATAATATAGCACTATTTCCTGGCTGTCACAATAAAAAAAAAAATAAAAAAAAATGTATAATTGAACAATGTTAAGTTATTTCGTTCTTTTTTCCTTCTCGAAAAAAGAGTGCGTACTTCCGTAGCATGCAGGTCGGCATATTGTCAGTAAAACAACAAAAATAATTTGGCTGTGCACGTCGAAAATGACCATAAGACGATTGTCCTAGCTTTAATTCTTTAGGTGCCGTTTGGCCTCTTGCCTTTAGAAAATAATTTAAAATGTAATTATCATTGTTTATTTTCTGTCAAATAAATTCCACTGCTATACGTAAAAATGGTTAACTCTTCGGTTTTTTATTTCATAATTCTGAATAGTTAAAATGTAATTGGCATTACTTTAATACACTGCCTCGGTGATCTAGTGGTTAAGTCAGTGGATTTAGACTCGGAGGTACCGAGTTCGATTCCAGGTCGGGACACTAACATATTTATTAACGTAAACAAATACACGAGTTTGGTACGCCGCGCTGGAGACATCGACGAGCTTGCCACTTGTCATGATTGGCCTATAGTAAATTGGCTAAATGTGAATCAGCTTATTTATAAGAGTGGTTTCTGACCACCCCGAAAGGGAAACGATCGTGATGATACTACTATTACTTTAATACATGTTAATGTTGCCAAGTTTTTTATAGTCTGTCAATTAAATTTCACTGCTAAAAATGGTTAACATTGTGAGTTATATATTGCCCCATCCTGATATATATTTAAGCGTCTAACTTATGTCATTACTATCACGATACGACGTGCTGAGAAAATATAACAAGTTTTAATTATCACGAAAGGAATACGGATGTCTAGTCATTTTTTCCCAATGTAGGTAAAGTTTTCATTTGCCACGCTTCAAAATTATACACTAAGAAATTTATCCTGTATATTAAGTTATTGCTATTCATTTGAATTTTCGGAAGTTAGTTAACGATGCAGTTTGTATGCATTTGCAATGTGCTCAATCACAAATGGAACTAATCACTTAAGCTGGAGACTCACGGAGCTTGCGAACTTGTACCTTCAGAAGTATCGGGAACTTTCAATTGAAACAATCCCAGACTCGAGTATTAACGTATGGAACGAATATTAATGAGTCTCGCGCATTCATAAACTGTTTTCATGAATTTCAAATCAACTTGCTTTGACTGACATGACTCAGACGGAGTTGTTATTGATTTATGAACGAGGTCAGATATAAGATAGACCGTGCATCATTCATCACCTATTGTCAACTTTAAAAACATGTCTATGAGTAAAAAGTAAATTTAAGTTGTATGAAATATCACGTCTCTCCTCTTTTCCTCAGACGTAATGTAGGTCTCTCTCTTATGAAAATTATCAGAGGTATTATCGATTGTCCTGATCTGCTTAACATGATTGAACTTAGGGCACACCGGTCCGTAGCTTGCGTGCTTCCGACCTACTGTGTGTGTACCTTATGCCCACAGTAATTATAGGCAGTATAAATAAATAGTAAATAATAATAATAAATTATTTATTTCAGAATTAATTCCATAATTATTAGTAACATTTTAACTTAGAACTATTAAACAAAAAGTTAAAAACAAACAGCAAAAATAATATAATAATAACAATACGTACTTAATTTAATTTATATATAAATTCATAAATATTTGTAGCGATTGCTGTACATATTTTTAGAAAACATTAGTCTTATAAGGTATCGAAACTGCTACTTGTATTTACATTTTTTATCACAGCACAAGTAGTACAAAAAAACCCAAAATGACTGATGTCATTTTTAAACTACCCGCTTTATCACAGACTATGGTCACAAAGAAACTTCATAGTCCGAACAATTTTCTACTTGAAAGAGAAAAGTGGGATTACCTACTCGGATGCATACAGCTGTAAAAATATGAATGTGGCATATTATTAAGTTTACACATTACATCGACTGCGTCCATGGTCTAGCGGTTAAGTCCGTGGATTTAGACTCGGAGGTACCGGGTTCGATTCCTGGTCGAGACACAATAATATTAAATTATTTAATAAATGTGTTTAAAAATTCCTTGTTGCTCACTTTTTAAATAAACAAAATAATTTGTCATGATAACTACAGGTACCCTATGCATTATAATATTTATTTTTCGGGAAGTTGCGCTGTGTCCTGTCATCAAACATACCACAGTATTTGAAAACGAAAGTTTTCAACCAATGCGTTCTTCCAGTATTGTCGTCGGAGCAGAAACGTGGACACTGACAGTGGGTCTGGTCCACAAGTTTAAGGTCGCTCAGCGAGCTATGAAGAGAGCTATGCTCGGTATTTCTCTGATGGATAGAGTCCGAAACGTAGACATCCGTCAGAAAACCAAAGTTAACGACATAGCCTTCAAAATGAGTAAGTTGAAGTGGCAATGGGCCGGACACGTCTGTCGCAGAACCGATGACCGATGGAGTAGACGAGTTCTGGAGTGGAGACCACGTACAGGATAACGCAGAGTGGGAAGACCCCCCGCCAGATGGACGGATGACCTCAAAAAGGTCGCTGGTGGGGGCTGGATGAGGGTGGCAAAAGATCGTGCGAAATGGCGAGCCTTGGGGGAGGCCTTCATCCAGCAGTGGAGAGACATAGGCTGATGATGATGATGATATATTTATGTTTAATTATATATCATGTAAGTATTTATGTAATAGTATTTAATTATTCTTAAGTAATTATATTTATCTTAATGCACCCGCAATCCTCTGCCACACTACTTTTTAAGTTATTTTGTGCAATAAAGAGTTTTTAAATAAATAAATAACTATGACTAGCATTTAATTTATTTATAATATTTCTCGAGTTTAGTACGCTAGAGACATCGACGAGCTTGCCACTTGTCATGATCGGCCTATAGTAAAGTTGACTAAATGTGAATCCGCTTATTTATAAGCGTGGTTTCTGACCACCCCGTAAGGGATACATACGGTCGTGATGATACTTTACTTTATAATTACATAATGCTGTAAATATTAGTAAATAAAATTAAACATGACGCGGTCGCCCATTACAGTCCATTAAAGGTGGACTTCCGAAGCAAGCGTCAGTAACGCAGCGACACAGGACAGTGGTAGATGAATGTATTTACATATTAATATGTATACGTCATCATCATCAGCCTGTGTATCTCCACTGCTGGATATAGACCCCCCACAATACTCGCCATTTCACGATCTTCCGCCACCATCATCGAGCCCCTTGCAATGACCTTTTTCAGGTCATCTGGCGGGGGGTCGTCACACTCTGCGTCTTCCCGTACGTAGTCTCCAATCCAGAACCCATCTACTCCAACGGTCATCAGTTCTGCGACATCTTTTCGGCCCATTGCCACTTCAGCTTACAAATTTTAAAGGCTATGTCGGTAACTTTGATTCTCTGACTGATGTTCACGTTTCGGACTTTATCCATTAAAGAAATACCGAGCATAGCTCTCTCCATAGCTTGCTGAATGACCTTAAACTTGTGGAACCACTGTCAGTATCCACGTCTCTGTATATTTACATCCATATTATTATTATACATACGATAGAAGCTTTTACTCTGTGTCTATATGTCCGTATGTATGTATGTTACTCTCGCCTTCAATTTCGACTTCGGTAAACCTACCTCTGTAACAACTCCAATACGTACTATGAAAATAAAAGGACAATATTTTGAGCGCAGAGACACTTATGATAATGATACGGCTGCCGCTTGCTTCGAAAGTCCACTTTTAGTGGAATGCCAAATCCGCATGCCACAGCACAAAATTGTATTTACTTTGGCATTGGCAAATTGTTACTAATGCCTAAACAAAAAAAAATGTTTCTTAACAACAAGACTTATTGTTAAAAACTATAATAAAATAAATATATTAACATTTAATATATTTACTTCAAACAAAACCTTAAAATTAATTTAATTACAAAAAAAATAGCTCCTCCAAATCTCTGTCCTTTGCCATGCTGCCTTATACACTAACAGCATTTGCCCTCTGAATTAAAATACTTAAATATATTGTTATATTTTTACTAATAATCTGCTGTTTTTGTTTCCGCATGAAAACGTCACAGAAAATATCTTTATTTTTAAATATGTCGGTAATACTCGCAAATGCAGATAAATACGTATGTATGTATAGCTTAAATAGTTTAAAAAAAAATATTAGTATTTGGCAATGGATTAATTTCAGTTTAAACCTCATCCAATATTTTTAGATTTGTAGCTCTATTTTCTACAATGAAGCCTCGATGGCCATTGGCCACACAAAGCGTGCCTTTGTGCAACTGTTAAAGGACTTTCAAACTTTTGTGTTTGCCACTATACCGGATTCAATTACAAAAAAAGAAAACCATAATCTGCTTGAAAGCCTGGACCAGGTAGTAATTATGGAATAGTTGAGGTAACTGCAGTGGGCTTTATCTTTTGGTTTACTCGAAAATAAGGTAGCATAACGCAGCACTGAGAAAAATAATTATTTAATATAAAGTGTACATATTTACATATCCAGTCAGGTGACTGACCACCTAAACATCCCAGTACACCAAGCCATCCACTGCGCCGAGGACCGCAGCCACTGGAAACGGCTAGTGGATGGACTGCGACGGAGTCACGATCCCCAACAGTGGGGTACCGACTAAGGAGGAGGAGGTACATATTTACAAAAATCGTCGGTTAATCGATAAAAAGTAAAGATCAAAATACAATGCCGTTAAACTAACTCAAGTTATTACTCAAGTGTCGGTGTGAAGAACCCGTCAAACGTGCTAGAAGTGCCGCATTGCTCGTCACGTGTATCTCAGCGATATCATCCGAAGGACTTTTGTCACTGCTGGAGTACCCGCGATCCTAGAATTGGGATTGCGCGGTACGATGGCAACAGACCGGACGGCATCATCGTTGGGGCGTGGAAACTTGGCAGGTCACTGTTGTGGAATGCGACATGTATCTACACCCATCACACCGACCTTGCGACCTCGTCATCCGCAGGGAGTGCGGCGGTTTCTGCTGCGAACCTCAAGCTGCGCAATTACGCCAACCCCGGTACAGGTTACGAATTATGCGCCGATTGGCGTCGAGAACTGCCTCCGTGGTCTAGCGGTTAAGTCCGTGGATTTAGACTCGGAGGTACCGGGTTCGATTCCTGGTCAGGACACAATAATATTTAATAATGTAAATAAATTAATTAATATTTAATTTAATTGTGAAATTTCTTGAGTTTGGTACGCTGGAGACATCGACGAGCTTGCCACTTGTCATGATTGGCCTATAGTAAAGTTGGCTAAATGTGAATCCGCTTATTTATAAGCGTGGTTTCTGACCACCCCGAAAGGGAAACGGTCGTGATGATACTTTACTTTAAATATCTCCGAATAAAACTGCTTAAAATCATAACATATTATTATAAAATATTGGCTGTTGCTCACACATGCATACTTACTGATATACATGCACTCAACTCACATACACCAAAACACTTGCATATACATCAACCATACACATATACATACACACAAACAATTATTTAAGTCTTGCCTTCAGCAAATCTAAATAAATATTGTCTAGCTAGAGTAATATAAAATGTTGTAAGTACCACCGACTATTTCAGGTGTCACAGCTGAACTATATTTGTCACTATGTACGATTTATTATATTCCCTAACCTATGTAACAACTAAATTGTAATGTACATTTATTTTTGCAATAAGATTTTTTTATTTTATTGGTTCAGACGCCTAGACCTGGTTTAGCGGGCGCTTAATTTATGGAGTTGGTGTACCTAATTTCCCGGATTATTAAGAATTTAGTTTCTCTCTAGATCTCTGAGTGTCAGATGACATGAAGAACTTTGAAAAATATTACCCTTAGGGCTATGCAGTGAAAAGACACATCTATGACAAAAAAGGTCATGTCTACTGGAAATTGAAGCATAGGCCCTAACAATTAGGATGTCAACGTAACCACCAGACCTAAGCGTATTTTTAAAGTAAAAACTCGAGTGGTGAAAATTACACGGGGATTTGATGCAAGTCAAATACCGCGCAAAACGGTTCTTGTTTTTTTTTACTTTTTTGTTGTCAATTTTCTCTGTGATGAATTTTAGTCAAACGCATATAACTTTTCATCAAAAATGCAGGTTTTTTAGCATGTAAAAGTTTAAATTATTTACATTTGAAGTTATTTTATTAAAACTGGATTTGGTCGTAAACTACGGCGTAAAGAAACATTTATCGGGAGCCTGGTAATTTAGGGAAAAGTTGATCTCAAGGAAATTTTCTTACAACCAAACCAAAAAACCAGACCTCCTCTCACCGGAACAGACAATTAGGCGAGGGGTGATGTATTTATGTACGGCGTGGAGATACAACCATTGAGCGCCTGGTAGTTTAGGGTAAAGTTGATGGCAAGCGAATGCGTGGGATGTCTCCGATGAGGTGGTCCTAACAGGTTAAAGCAGCAATGATTACCCTCTACATAAGTGCACCAGGAAGGCTGCAGTTCAAAGGAGTGGCGACGGCTTGTTAACCGTGCCACTGACACTCAATTGTGAGCACGACCACTTTGCCAAGAGTGTAGCGACTAAGAAGAAGAAGATGTGTTTATAGAAATATAAATATATATATAGATATAGTGAGTTACATACATAAATGGTTAACCAAATATGTAGATAAATAAAATAGATAAAACAACGTTATAGTAAAAACAAAGTATAATTTAACACTGAGGTTTCGACAAAGCTTGTCAACTATGATTGTAGTGTCAAACATTGGTTTTGACATAACAAAGTATTTTGGAAGCTTTTATGAATAAATTGTCACATTCCGGATAGCGAATGAAAGTACCTTTTTCATTATTTAAAACGCTTGTATTTTATTGACGCGTACAAAACAAGTAAGGATAGCAAAAATGATATTATTATGAGGATTGATTAATTATTATTGTTACTGCTAATTTATTGTATTAACCATATGTGAAGAACACTTACTAACGAATTGGCTTAGGCTGTTATGTTAGGTTTACGTGTTTGTAAATAAATAAATATTCAAAGATTTCTATTGTCAACATGGGTTATTGGTTGAGGAGATAATGATAGGCACTTCCTTAATATATGGATTCACGCGATTCAGAGGTGTACATAGTGACTTTCTCGATGTATTGCATAACCCACCTTTTTCTCTTTTACCCACTAGTACACTCAAATCAATCATTTCGACATTGCGCCGACAAATTTTAAACAATATATATATAACATTGAGCATACAAATACTTAATTAATGTAGTGACCTGATTAAAAAAATAGGTAATATACATTTACAGACTTGTATCTTATTATAATCTTCTGACATATTTAACGTATATATAACGTATAAGGCATTTGGCTAAAATAACCAAAGTGTCAAGTTAATCAAGTGGCAAATATTAACCATGGATTAATTTACGTCATGTAAATCAAAATAAATTAAAACTTTGTTTAGTAAAACTACAGACACAAACATAATTAATTCGCTAAAATAACATTTAATTAAGCTAGATCAATAGCAGAAATTAAATTAACTATAAATTAAACCTAATAAATTATAACTATAAATAAAACATGTCGTCTAAGGATGACTCTGTCTGAGGATAGTCCCAAGGAGACCAGCATTATTTTCCCCTTAGTATACGTTGGGAGAAATAATTCCCAGCACTACTGTCTCTAGTCTCTTTCGTCAGCTGTTTGGACAACTCCTTGGTGAAACGCTTGGCTAAGGAAACCTATGAAAGACCATAGTCTCGACCCCAAACGGCGCAAATTCGTAACCTGCACTGATTTGCGCATTTAAATCTGTATTTAGCTTTTTCTCTTTAATTAAATTATTTTTAATTTGCTATCTGTACAATCTATTCAATGTTCTGCGCTTACAAAACAGTGATTTTATATTTTAACTATTAACCGTTTGCCTTTGACCGCGTTTACATCTAAATTATCAAAAATATGTTTAACAAAAACAGAATCACTTTCATGAACGATCAAGCTCAGCCGAAATTGCTGACAGTTTTCAAACCTATGCTAAATATCTTGTTGTGTTGCGGTTTTTTCTACGACTTCCAAAAGTTTAAATCACCTTTTGCTATATTGTTGAAATGTTACTGCGTCACTTTGACAGTAATCACAGCAATTGCTAGTGTAGTATGCTGCCCGTCATCTATCGGTGGCAATATATTGTCTATGATCGAGTATACTTCTGCTGTCTATATCATCTTGTCTATGAAGGACAATACTTTATTATTCTTTAAAAAGTTACACTCAATAGATTTGATTTTGAGAATTCCTAATAGGTATTATGAAGCTACGAAGAATCGTACGTTATTCTTAATTGGCTGCATCTGGATTGTCCGAGTCATTTTTACCACATCTTATTGCTTCTATTACGTTTGTTTCAAATATTTAATCCTGTATCTTTTCGATTGCTTCATTCTTCTATCATTAGATGTTAACAGAACTTGGAGGTGTCTAATGTTTTATATAGTAAAAAGTAGATTGAAATATTTGCGAATACGCTTAGAGGAAACTTGGACGGATAATATATATTTATTCGTTGACGGCAAAAAGAGATTGATAAAGGAAAATAAGTTGCGGATGTGTTTGCGACTGTACAAGAGTATAGCAGACTCTATGGACCTGATAAATCCAGTGATACATGCATCGGTAAATATTAAACCAAATCCTCTTCCGGACTTATCCGGAAATATCAACTTATTAAACATTCAAAACTATGAATGGGTATGTTTTTGAATTGAGCGTGATATTTGCAAATAGATGTCGCAACTTTATTGATTTAGGGGTGGGTTAAAGTATTGCTATACAGCGGTTGTGGTCCAGTAGTAAAAACACTTTATTAAAAAATAAAAGTAAAGTATCACCACGACCGTAACCCTTTCAGGGTGGTTAGAACCACGATTATTTTTAAGAATAGGTTTTACTATATTAAAAAAAAAAAAAAACAGCCATGACTTGGTAGTGTACTAGGAACACTTGCAGCATTTCCCCGCTTATTCTTATTCTTTATTTGTCACCGAACGTTCCCACCGGAATTTGGTTAGGTCCATGATTACATCAATTTCTACATTCGATATTTTAATTTAATTACCGAACTGAATCGTGCCTGGTTAGTGGTTATGTTAAAAGCAAAGAACAGAACTGGCGGTACCTTTAGAAGATAGATAAATTATTATTATTCAAACTTAAAATTAGATTAGATGCGGCTGTACAGGGGCGTTGTCAAATTTAAAACTAGATTAAGTATACTTATATAAAATTAATTTAAATGTCAAAAAATGACAAACTTAAAATTAAATTATTATATTTTTACAGAGATAATGTCAAATGGTTGCGGCTGTAAAAGGGCCTTGTCAGTCTTATCTTATAGTTAAAACTAATTAAATAGTGCATAGTGCAAAAATAAAAATAAATTAAAAAACAATGAATAAATGTGTTAAGCTATGTTATCTTGGAGTGCTTCGTCAATAGTGTAGTATGCTTTATCTATTAGAGCTAATTTTATCCGTCTTCTAAAGTCCTCATCCTTAAGAGATTTTATTTCTTTGGATAAATTGTTGTACAGCTTGACGCAGTTACAGACAAAGCTTTTTGTAAATTTATTCAATCTGTGATTGGCTATGCCGATTTGCTGTGCGAAAAAAATGCCAGGTTTTTTGTCACATACAGCATTAACTAACCGCTTAGAGAGTTCTTTAAAGAACCTCTTAGCACTTGGCCCCCACGGTCCCATTGTCTCAAGACCACACATAATAAGAAATACACTTTTCTTACATATATTTCTACACAAATTACAACCCCCCGTTCCCGTGTCTTGGAGAGCTCATTAAGACAGTCCCTGTTCCACTAATACCAACTTGATTAACATCAGATCCTCGCCAACCCGTCTAGCTAGCGCTTCACGCTATTGGTGTAGGCCAAAGTCTTCAGAAATATATTCTGGAGAATGGAAGTATTGCTGACGAATGTGGCGATGTAAGCATTCGTCAAGCCTGTGTTTTACTGAATTTTGGGAAGTCTATAATGCGAACGCAACGTGATACCTTACAATCGATTTTAGGTATCTAATTAATTATTAGTAATAATAATTCATTTATTTCGGATTCGATCCATATATGTTAGTAACAATTTAACTTAGAATTAATACACATTAATCAAAAATTAAAACAATGTAAATATAAAAATTATTGTTCATTTTAATTGTGTGTGACATTAAGTCACAGCCCTATAACATTGGGTAACGCAAATGCTGTACAGATTTACACGTTCCCAGTTACAACTCCAATCCAGCGTTTAACAAAACGCGACGATATCATCTTCAGAATGCCGTTGTCACTACCTCTTACTCTATGCAGTATCGACGCTGCCTTTTTGCGGATTATAGCCGGAAATCCAAAATAATATTTATCTTTTACTCTAAAAGTAGAATGCATAGACAGTACGTTTAAAATATTTTAACTGTTCGCGTACCTCAGAAGTGGAATGCTATGTAATTATTAACCATTTTGACTACAACTGCATGGAATGTATTGCGAAACTGAAATCTGATTTTTAAATATTGTTTTGCTTTTATGGCGAAATACAATTTGAAAGTTATAATGTAGACCCGGGTAAAATTACCCAGGGTTTCTATTATCACATTTAAGAAAATAAATTATTTCATTTACTTTCAAATTAAATAATTTAACGAAACTTGTCTAAATCGTGCTCTAATTTGTGTATTACAAAACGTATTTAATATTTGGAAAAACCAATAAATAACAACGGAGTAATAGCAATATTAGTTTTACATTGGAACGCAAGATAAAAAAAATGATTTTTCGTTTTTTAATCATATTTTATTTTATTTAGCTTTTACCCAAATTGAACATGTCAGCCCCATCGTAACTTAACCTAAATAAACAAACAATTATCAGTTTTCCATCTGCCTATTCTTATTATAAATATATAAAAAAAATACTAACCTAGTCGATTAGGAAAAAAAAGGATGATTCTTAAATTTTTCTTAACGAAATTACATTTATTACTGATGCATTAATTTCTATTTAGTGATTGTTTTGCTATTTATAAAAATGGCGCGGTGGTGTTAAATCCTACAAAGGTTGGTTCAAACCCATCCGGCATGTACTAATGAGAAATACACTTTTCCTACGTACATTAGTTATAGATTTACAACACAACCGTTCCCATGCATCGGAGAGCACGTTAAGCCGTCGGTCCCGGTTCCAATAATACCAGCTTGTGGAATTGTAAATAAATTGTCTTTAAAAATTAACATCATATCCTCACCAGTGGAGGTCCAGGACGCTGTGTTCTAAGGGCTATAATTAAAATAAAAAAATGAATATATTAAAAAAAGGATGGTTTGGCTCCATTGTCGTCTCAAAGATATACAAATTGTATGTTTTTTTTACCATTGTTTAAAGGGTGGGAAATAATGCTTACCAAAATGATGAACGTATCAAATATTTCCATATCAATTTTTTGTGTTTCACCATAAGCCAAATTCCGGTAAACAAATACTTATCATTGATGTGTTATGTTTTATTTTGTGTTGTTTCGGTAATACTTATAGACTTAGCGGTGAAGACTCGGAGGTACTGGGTTCGATTCCTGGTTGTGACCTACTAATTTATATAATGTATTTGTGATATTTCTAGACATCGACGAGCTTGCCACTTCTTATGATAAGCCAATAGTAAAGTTGGCTAAATGTGAATCAGCTTCTTAAATAAAAGCGTGGTTCTGATCACCGCGGAAGCGATACGGTCGTGATGATACTTACTTTTATATTTTACTAAAAAATATTTTATTGTTTTTTTTTTCAGTTTTTCATAAGCGTATGTTGCTGTTTGCCCAAAATTGTAGTCAATGTATATCTTGTACTATTGATTATTAAGGATCACGTAAGTTTATATGAAATTTGTAGAAATAAATAAACACTGCATGCTTAACACCCGTATTCTACGAAGATTTAATAGGCCAATAATCGTTACAGTCCAGCCATTATCTTAGGTATGAAAAACAGCTTTTTTTTTCTACAATAAATATTCCATTTGCAAATAATAAACAGTAACTTTGCTTCGCCACATGTCAAGTGCAAGTTTTTGTTTTGTAAATAATTTTACTGTTAATATTGTTGGTCAAAAGTGTTGTTGTTTTGTTTAATAGTGTTCTACAATGTGAATAATTATGGAAAACGATAAATTGGACTTTAAATATGGGGCACAAGTTGCAGTTTATTTTATGTGGTTTTCCCATGTTGTCAACTCCCATATTTTACCCGACGTATTTGAGCTATAATGCCAAATTCTGCAGCATCTGGAATTTGATGATGACCTCATTAACTCATAAAAATGAAAGATATATTACGTCAGACTTGGCTGTATGGGCTAGACCCTTTGCCTTCCCTATAACCTCATTCATCATCCATCGGGAGAAGAGAACCAAAAAAAAGGACAAAAAAAAATTGAACTAATACTTCGGTCAAAAATCTAAGTACCAATGAACACTGTCATTATATATCCTTATAATCTAAGCGTTTGATAACTGGATGGTATAATTGCTTGGAGGAGCACGAAAACGTCTTACAATACAGGTGTTAGGTTAGTCGTAAACTCTCCAAACCTCAAAAGGCGTTTGATTCCTGTTCGGGTCACAATTATTTATTTGTGATATTTCTCGAGTTTAGTATGCTAGTGACATCGACGAACTTGCCACTTGTTGGATAGGGATATATTAAAGTTGGATAAATGTGAATCCGCTTCTTTGATAATGTTTTGAACGTTTTAGGTACCAATAGTAACAGCAGGATTTGTAGTTCTTCACTTGTCCCAGATCTGCTTCTTTCTGTTCGCGCCCTGCATCATTGCTGAGCTGTACAGTACAGAAGTTGACAGAATGAAACTGTTTCTTACCAATTGGCATATTGTAGAAACGGGTAAGAAAATTATTTAATTAATTTGAAAAAAATTAACACTGTTCGTAGACGAATTAAATGTAAGGTATTTTTTATATATGACCTTGTTCCCACCTGATGTAAATGGCGTGCGGGGTCCATCAATGTTAGCAACTGGGATCAGACACTCATAACTGACTTCAGTCCCAAACACTGGGCATGACGGCAATTCGAGCCTGATCCCACTTTACTGGGTTTATCGGTACGAACGGTGCCCGGCAGACTGGGCAAATTACCACTATCAGTCCGCCTACCACCTATTTAAATTTCTAGCGTACTAAACTTGTGAAAATTAATTATTGATCATGACTAGGAACGAACCTCCATGTCGAAATCCACGGACGTAACCGCTAGACCACGGATAATAATAATAAGTCGTATTTAATTAATAAACCACTGTTTTTTTTACAGATGAAAGGATAAAAGAAGATATAAAGACGTTTCTACACTATATCACAATTCGGCCCATGAAGTATAAGATCTGGAGCCTGTTTTCTATGAACATCCGACTACCCCTAAATATAATAGGACATTGCACCACCTATGTTATTGTACTCATACAATTTTCACATATTTTCGAATAGATATCATGTCTTAAAGATTATGTACAAATTTCTACTTACTAATAATATATTATCTTCATATATGTATATCTTCTATAATACGTATATATTGATGAGTATTTATGTAGTCTATGTATACATACTACGAGTATTTATGTTGTTTATTGGTTAGAATTGCACCCCACATATTTATACTGTCTCACTCTCCCAAAGGTTAGCCGAAATGGCTTTAAGTTCGCCTTTGTACATACTTTTAAGTAAAGTGCAATAAAGTATTTAATAAATAAATAAATGTAATACTTAGAGAGAAATTAATAATGGTGTCTCATTGCGACCGGCAATAGGTTGGTTTGCAAAGGAGACCAATTACAATTTATTACACACCAAGACGCTCACCGTCCACTATTTTGCTCCTCTCCCTACCCAACCAAATACTGTATGATTTCGTTAATGCCGTCTTGGAAGCTCGTTCCATAAATGTATTACAGGCAGGGCCCCGATTCTCGCACCTTCGACATGGATGTCCGCTCGATTTGCTCAAATGAAACTGACAGTTTCCTTAGGATCTGTCGCTTTACATTTGGATATTTTGAACCGACGCACAAGTCAAAAGCGCCAGAATTAGGCCCCAGACCTTCTTAGGCCGACTTCATTTAGTAAGTAATGAAATAATTTTGCTGGAATTCCTCTTACACCAACTTTTACTGCGCAAATTTAGTTCATAGAATATTTATTATTGTTTAATCTATTCCATATCTGCCTCCGTGGTCTAGCGGTTAAGACCGTGGATTTAGACTCGGAGGTACCGGGTTCGATTCCTGGTCGGGACACAAAAAATATTTATTAATGTAAATACATACATTTAATTAATATTTAATTTATTTGTAATATTTCTCGTGTTTGGTACGCTGGAGACATCGCCGAGCTTGCCACTTGTCATGATTGGCCTATAGTAAAGTTGGCTAAATGTGAATCCGCTTATTTATAAGCGTGGTTTCTGACCACCCGGAAAGGGAAACGGTCGTGATGATACTTTAATTTATCTATTTAAATTTGTCTACTGTTGGTTTCCGAAATGAATAAATAAAGTAATGCCATGGGTCTTAAATCCGTTCCTGATCATTTTTGAAGTGAGATAATAATATATCTTAGACTTCACATGTCTCTAAGGTATATTACGTAAAAACCTGCTGTCTTTTTATATATGTATATCTTGCAACAGCTATGCGGCAGGCGCAAATTACCCTTATTTATAAAACTGTTATGATTATGCGTGAAGTTTAAAAAGTATTCATATATAAATTCATAATGATATATGTATGTATACCGCGTATAATTGCCAAAAGAGCAAATATTTTTTTAGGGTTCAGCAGCTCTATTCTGTAACTTAGTCGCAAATGTTATTAGTGGATTTCGTTATTTACGTCAGAGATTGCGTCATAATTACAAAATATTATTCAATTCTAAACTTTATAGGCGTTCGACCTTGACAGCGTTCGTGCAAATATCAACCATAATAAGGAATAACTAACATAATAGAGCTACAAGGTCATTAGTAAACCTCTATTTGAAATAAAAATAGGTCACTTTTTTTAAAAGATGAATTTAATTATCCGAAATACAAAACACTATTGCATGGTGTATAAGGCCGAGTCTGAAAATCGCGATATTGTATAATCGTGATAAATATTTAAAGGCTGGGGAGTGTGATTATTATTTAATCTCGCACACAGCCGAGAGTCGAAATAAGAGAGAGAATAAATTACGTAAATCAACGTTCTCGCGATCGTCGACCTACTTTATTAGGCTCAGTATGAGTGGCGATAATTTTAGGAAAACTTCTCTGCACCGTAACTTAAGATTTTATTACTGAATAATTAAAATAAATAATACGTTGTTCTTTATTTTTATTCTAGATTATAATATAAAAATATTTGCTCTTTAATAAATTCCACGCAGTATATACATATTTATTCTTCTGAATATGTGATCTCTCGCTGGTGATCACGGGCAAAATCGAAGGCAAGATGCCCCGTGGCCGAAGCCCGATACGTTGGTCTGACCAGATCTGAGCAGACCCCAGTCCACAGTACGCTGCATGCCGCTGTGTGCAGACCCGGATGGCGCTGCATCGTCTGAGACAAAGTGATCCGTGGAGGGGGTCACGACCCTCAGCATTGAGGAAAACGACGCAAGGAGGAGGGTCCTTCTGAAAACAATTTTTATTAGCTATACAGTAAATAAGAGTCCATTACAAAAAAAAAACTGTTTTATACAATTACATAAAAAACAAGCATTTTACAATTAATAATCTACGAGGATCTAGTATGACTATTAAAAACCTTTTTTCGATTTAAAAGAAAAATATCTGCCTTAGAATTTTCTATTCACTATCGTAGAATGGATGATGATTGCTGCCTCCCCTATTTCTCTGTAATTTATACTCCTACTACAATATTGACTATTATATATGACCCGGGCATTTGAAAAAAAAAATGGCCTATCAGTATCCTTAAGCGGAATGTCGACCTATCAAGATGCATTTTCACACTTCGCTTTATTTTCACGCTTCGCTCCAGGTTATAGAAATAGGGAACCACACCAAATAGTACACGCTTTGTGTACAATATAATAATGCATTTAGGTGCCTACGAGTACTAAGGCTGCCTTGGAGGTACGTTTGCCGAGAACAGACTCGACGACTTTTCTCTTATACTTTATAAGCGGTACGCCTTTTTTGCTGACTGGTTGAGACAGTCAGATAATGACATATTTAAAGATTATTGACATAAGGTCGCTTGACCTTATAAAATGTTTAGATTAGAATTAGTATTATTATTTGTAAATTAATTATGGGTTTATGTCTAAAAAATATATATAAGTTCCTATTATTTTATTAATATTTTAATAGGTAAACTTTTATATCCATCAGCAGTAAGGTAAACGATGCAAAGGGTGTAACTGGAATTGCTCCTGGACTGCCTCCAGTATCTAATGCCTAGGCCGTAGATTTAAGATCGATTCTTGGCCCAGAACACAAAAGAAAACATTTACTTGTGATATTTCTCGAGTCTACCTAAAATAGAAACATCGACGAGCTTGCCACTTCGCTCCTTAAGAAATCGTGGATTCTGCCCACCCTGTTAAAATTAAAATAAACACTTAACAAATAGAAATAACAAATAGATTACTTATTATTTACGTGTGTCTGATTATATTTACCACGGCGTTGATAGCGTTAAAAGAACTACATATTTGGTCAATAAACATAGGTCATTGCTACCAACATAATAATATGTATAGTTGAAGTGCAAGCAAACTGCAGTAGGGAAGTAGGTCATTGCCCTTTAGTCTTTCTTTAGAAATACTATGCTAAGTTTGAATATATTTATTGTAATCCCTTTTCGTCTATCACATATAATATCACATAAAAATTAAATATTATTTAAATGTATTTATTTACATTAATAAATATTTATGTGTCCCGACCAGGAATCGAACCCGTATCCTCTGAGTCTAAATCCACGGACTTAACCGCTAGACTAGGCAGTTAGATGTAAATCTGTTATATACATAGGAAATTGTAAATAAATTTATTTTTTTGGATTAAAAATCTGCCTCAGAACTCAAATAGAAAGAGTCAAAGATTTGCTTTATCCAGACTAAAATTGCGCACCATTGCCTTGCCTAATATCTTAGCCAATTAAAAATACAATCATTTAGGGTTGATTAGTAAATACTCTTTTTTCTTCAGATAAAGAAATTATTGACCTTTTTGTGTCTGAAATGCGGCATATTTTGGTAGCCAAGCGCAATTATATTTTACGTTAAAACTTGACCGTAGAGCGTGAAATTTGAAATCCGGAAACAAAGCTCCATTCCAGTCCAGAATAAACATTTACCTACATCACTACACGAGTATGAATTAAAACTTTGCTCTGGAGCTAATTAATCAGACTTTAAGCATTGTCTGTGATTCTACTGTTTCATATTCCAGCCGAGTTTGAGAGTCAATTGGGAAATTTACTAATAGCTTGCGAGTACTCGTGTATAGTTTAATATTAAATTAATTCTATTTGTACTGTTCTTTAGGTAAAAGTAAACCTGCCGTGCCTCTAGTACTAACTAAGATTCCGTCTAAATTCCGCCCGGGCAAACGGGCGCCACTCGCCAGAATGTGTCGCGTCCACGACGACAGACTTGCCTCGGTCGACATGTTCACTCAAAACCACTGAACAGTTACAAAACCAATATCACTAAGGTACTTATTGTTGATCAGCAAAATTGTTAATTGAATAGTTTATTGATGCAACTGGTAAAAAAATATTTATTTCATAACGATAATTAGGTTCCTAAAAAAGAGTAAAAAGTAAAGTATCATCACGACCGTTTCCCTTTCGAGGTATTCAGAAACCACGTTTATTAATACACGGACTCACGTTTAGCCAACTTTACTATGAGCGAATCATGACAAGTGGCAAGCTCGTCGATGTCTTCAGCGTACCAAACTCGAGAAATATCACAAATAAATTAAATATATTTACTTACATTAATAAATATTTTTGTGTCCCGAGTCTAAATCCATGAACTTTACCGCTAGACTACGGAGGCAGTTCGTGTTGTATTTAAACCACCAAACTATTTTCCTATATGTTCTTAGTGAGAAATATCAAAGGAAGGGAGAAAGGAGAAGGAAGGAAGGGCGCTTACAACTGCTAACATTCCCTGCATCCTCGAACCTTCGGGGATAGTTAGAAATGATGGTAGGCGTCCGGACGGGATGTCATTAATTCCATATACTAGAGGCCGCGCACTGGTTTGGGATGCCACATGTGTTGACACACTCTGTCAGTCACATGTGACATCCAGCCATAAGAAACCTGGTGCCGCTGCAGAATCAGCCGAGATCATCATCAATCACCATTTCATTCCATTTGCAGTTGAAACGATGGGCCCGTGGTCCGAGGAGGCTCTTGTGTTCTCCCGCGAGCTTGGTAAGAAACTCCACTTGGCGACGGGTGACTCTTTGAGTAGAGAATATCTTGTTCAAAGGGTCAGCCTCGCTTTTCAGCGGGGAAACGCAGCGAGTGTCCTCGGCACTCTACGCCCATCGAATAGTCGTAATTTTATTTATTAATTTATAGTTTTTATAATTTAGTTCTTAATTTATTTTATTTTTTAATCTTTGTACTTTACTCCGAATAAATTGATATATTAACTAAAACAAATCTATGATTATTATATTTCAAAATATAAGTAATTTTATTTCCTAGTAAGTTAATAGACTACATTACTCAAAGGTAATTTCAGGCGCGGCGGTGGCTCAGTTGTAAGAACGCGTTCTTACAACTTAAATCCTACAAAGGTCGGTTCAAACCCCCCGGCATGTACCAATGAGAAATGCACTTTTTTTACGTACATTTGTCATAGATTTACAACACTACCGTTCCCGTGCCTCGGAGAGCACGTTAAGCCGTCGGTCCCGGTTCTACTAATACCAACTTGTGGAATCGTTAATAAATTGTCATTAAAATTGACATCATATCCTCGCCAAGCCGTCTGACCAGCGTGGCGAGTCTAGGCCAAATTCTCCAGATATATGTTCTGGAAGGCCCATCTCCAGCAGTGGAGGTCTAGGACGCTGTCTTCTAGGGGCTGTAATGATAATGAATTTCAGACATGAAAAATCTTTGAAATATTAGATTGTTTCTAAATGATGGTTGAAATTATAAATAAAACCACTCTTTATTTAATTTTAAGAAAAGGATAGTGATAGAAGTTGTTTTTTTCTTTATATAGTAATTTAGGCTTATTAATTTGAGAAACTGTATAATCGATGATTGTGAACAAAAAACCGTAAACCCGTTTAGAATTCAGTAAAATTTTAGTTCTATGCAAATTTTGCAGGTCGTCAGTTTTACGACACCGAGCTGATAACTAAAACAATAAAACTATAGGTTTATGGTGATAATAACACTGCCTGATACCGGCATCACCTGCTTTATATGCAGTTGGTTGCCTATGTTATGTTATGTTGGAATTGGGATTATATTCACTGAATTTACATGCAATTTTATGACGTTATTGCAATATACCTAATAGTAAAGTATCATCACGTCTGCAATCCTTTTCATTTTTCATCACAGCCCCTAGAACTCAGCATCTTAGACCTCCACTGCTGGAGATGGGTCTTCCAGAACATATATCTGGAGAATTTCGCCTACACTCGCCACGCTGGTTTAAACCGACCTTTGTAGGATTTAAGGAACGCGTTACAACCGAGCCACCACCGCGCCATAATAAGACAAACCAAAATAAAATTATTAATACATATATAATATTTACATACTTGTATTCGTAATAATTACCAGAAATATTTAAAATTTCTATAACATTCATGCCTTTCGGGGTTTGGAGACTTTACAACTTCCTAGGATCCCTTGACGAAGCATGTTCGACAGCTGAGTGGAACGGATGAGTGGAGGACCCAACAGTAAACGTCTTAGAGTACGGGTGTATGTACGAGTAAGTGTATGGGAAAAACAGGAGCATGCATGTGACAACATCTTGGTGGATCAATACCTTATTATTAAGATGAAACAGTACCTAATATATATTAATATTTTGGGAGAACAGTAGCTTTAGTAAGCGAGCACTCAGGAAATGAACGCCACCCCTCAGTCGCACATTTACGATGATGTTTTCTTAAATCTCTCATTAGTCACTAAACAAAGACATAGATATGAGGGCAGGTCTAATTATACTCTAACAATTGGATGACAAAACCATTTTTAATGTGATAATAAGTGCTAATATATAGATTAAATAAATAGAATATACCTAATGTCAAAAAAATAATACAAATGCCGGTATAGATTGCGCCGTTGTAAAAGACCATTGTCATACTAAGAAATAAATATATAAAATAGTTTGAGAATAAATATAAATATTTAAAAGTCAAAATCAATTTTGTTCATAAATGGAGAATGTCAAACTATAAACTTTTTTTTAATATTAACAAAAAAAATATATTCGAAGTAATATACAAACAATATAAAAAAATTACAATATTAAATAAAGTATATTACAACAAAAACAACCTAAAAATAATAATAATAATACATAGAAAATAAAAATTAAATACTTACAAAAAAAATGGCTCCTTCTAATCGCTGTCTTGTGGCATGGTGCCTAATACACTAGCAGCATTTCCCTTTATTTTTTGAATGATCAGACTTAATTTTTGGGAGAAAAAACTGCCAGCCCTATTATCACCAGAGACGTCAATGAGCCTTGGGACAATTTCCTTATAAAAGGCTTTAAGTTCCGATCCCCACGGGCCCATCGTAAAACTATAAACTAAGAAAAAAATAGTCTATGACACTTTATATTGTCCAAGCATTTTTATCTTTTTACTTTTTGTATTAGAATGATTTTTATATAATATTTAAATATACATATTGACTGAGTCATGACATCATCAGGGATTTTATTACTATTAGAAACACCTAGTGCTATTAGTATCGTATGGCCAAGCCCACTGATATATGTATTTGGGAAGGACCTTTGGCAAGTGACGACGCGTGCCGATATATCGCATGGAGGGGTAATCTCGGAGGAAAGCGTTAATTATACTATAGTTATATGTTAAGTACATTGTTTGTGTGCACCATTAAATATGTGTAAAGATTTTAAGTGATACAAATACGCACGATTAAACTGTCTTTTTTATTTTGATATAACATATAGTGAGGTCGGCCAGACTGGGATGCCTACTAGGCCTGGGTTGGGTATGCGGAAATTATTCCGTTTCAACCACACAATTTTTTTTTTTTTTTGTGAACATTTTGTTTCTTACATTTTGCTAATTTTTTTCTTTTATCTTAAAATGTTAGGTAATAATATATATTAAAGACTGCCGACGGACAGACCTATAAGTACTTATAATAATAATAATATAAATATTTATTGCACACAAAATATAAAATATAAAAACATGTACATAGGCGAGCATAATACCATAAAGGTATTCTCTACCAGCTAACCTTGGGAGAGTGAGAGAAGAATATTATGGAATATATCAATAATCATATGGGTACGTAGGTAAGTATATGGTTTAAACATCTAAAATGATAATAAATACGAGTATATACTGTGTATAAATAATAAATAAAACTGCCTCCGTGGTCTAGCGGTTAAGTCCGTGTGTAGACTCGGACGGTACAGGTTCAATTCCTGGTCGGGACACAAAAAAAAATATTAATGTAAATAAATATATTTAATTAATATTTAATTTGTTTGTGATATTTCTCGAGTTTGGTACGCTGGAGACATCGACGAGCTTGCCACTTGCCATGATTGGCCTATAGTAAAGTTGGCTAAATGTGAATCCGCTTATTTATAAGCGTGGTTTCTGACCACCCCGAAAGGGAAACGGTCGTTATGATACTTTACTTTACATCACGACCGTTTCTGACACATATCCTTATTTACCCAATTTTACGGTATAGTGTCCTGACAAGGAATCGAACCCGGTCTAAATCCACAGACTTACTCGTAACCGCTAGATTACGGAGGCAGTTATTTTAAATAGTCTGTTAAGTGTCTGCGTAAGTATGATCATGTCTCTCAATTTCGTATTCAATTAAAGTGGCTAAATATCCGTTTTCGTAGATCAGTACATATTCTTATCTTCTTATACGGCATTCTTCATAATCCTAATACACCCCGCTACTTGAGCGACCGTTTCGAATATCTGTGCGACTCACACACCCGTTCTCTTCGTTCTTCACAGAACAACCAACTTTCTATCCCTCTTCACTCTTCTAGCAGATATTCAGATTCTCTCACCGTGTCAGCAGCTCGTCAATGGAACAGGCTACCATTGTTTATCAGACAGGCAAAGTCTTTAAATATATTCAAAAAACTTCTTCTCTCTTATTTCCTTAAAAAGCAAAACGAATCCTAATCACCTACATATTATTAGTACCTATATATGTATATATAATTATTTATGTATTTATCTTAATTATGTATTATTATTTTTCTGTTAGGTATTATAGTATTATAAATGTATATATTGTATTTATTTACATATTTTAATTCTGGTTTTTACTATATTATTTCCATTTTCACACTCTGCACCCATAATATTAATCTCTCACTCTCCCAAAGGTTAGCTGGTAGAGAATACCTTCATGGTATTATGCTCGCCTATGTACAACACTTTATATTGTATATTTTGTGTGCAATAAAGAATTTTATTATTATTATTAATTACTTCATTATTTACTAAATTGAAATGTTATTTATATTTTAACTATATACTGGAATTTTAATTCTAATAGACATATATAATAAAATAATTAATGTTAAATTTATTTCTGATATATTTTCAAACAAATTGCCCGAATTGTGTAATTCCATCTAAATTGTCACAAAGGCTTTATGATTACGCAATAAAGCGGGTTTATACGTTGTTCCAACTACCTATTAGGGATTCGCGTGTTCAATTTTACTATCCTTTGTCTAGTATAGTTAGATTTAAGGCCAGTTCACATCGTTTCTTAGTCCCAGGGGACTGACTACATGCTCACATCTCTTAACTTAGGTTAATGTAACTAGAGTCTGGCTAATGAAAGTAGATAATCGAATTATTTGGAAACTTTTAACTTGTAACACTGTTGTGAGTGTAAATTTTTCAATATGTCTGTTGTGAAACATTTGCTTTGAATTGTTTTATAGTTAATTACTTATTTGCTATAAGACGCAAAACCACTGCATCATTGCTCAACAGAGTGAGGACAAACACTAACAGTATCTTGAAGATGATATCTGAAAGATATGGTTTGCCGTGCATCGGCTGCTTCGTGCGGCTGCTGGTTACTGCACGGTCAAAAAGGGTTTTTTTATTATCATATTTTTTTAAATTTTATTTTCATTTTTATGCTAACATTAGTTCTAAGGATTTTGTAACCAACAAGTGAGCCTAGTTGCTATGAATAAACGTAGCAGAAGATCGTGTAAAATGGCGAGCCTTGGGGGAGGCCTATATCCAGCAGTGGAGAGACACAGGCTGATGATGATGATGATGAAGCGGTATGCGAGGTCCAAGAGTGGGAGCACCTGACGCCGGCCACTTACAACCGACATCAGTCTTTATTACTATGCCGGCCTAACAAGATTCTTTTTCACACTTCAACAAAGACTTCAGGTTATAGGAATAGGTAATCACATTGGATGGGAGAGCATTCCACATCTTTAGCGTACAACAGATATATGAGTCTCCAAATTTGCACGCGTAAGGATAGCGGCTACGGTATGGGGGTTTTAAGTATCATCATCATCACGACCGTTACCCTTTCGGGGTAGTCAGAAACCACGCTTATAAATAAGCGGATTCACATTTAGCCAACTTTACTATAGGCCAATCATGACAAGTGGCAAGCTCGTCGATGTCTCCAGCGTACCAAACTCGAGAAATATCACTAATAAATTAAATATTATTGATATATTAACTAATAATAAAACATTAATAAATATTTTTGTGTCCCTATCAGGAATCGAACCCACGGACTTGACCGCTAGACCACGAAGGCAGGTTTTAACTAATATATGTAATACAATTTATTTAGATTTTTTTTTTAAATTTAATTATTATTATTATATTTTTTTTTTAATTTAATTTAATTCAATATTGGATATCTGTAATTTTATTTGTGTTATTGTTTTTTGTTTAATTGAATTTCTATATCTTTTGGTTGTATTTCTTGTTTTTTCTCCTTTTCTTTGACACCTAAGTATCAGTAATAAAGTGTGTTTCCTAATTTGGCCAATGTATAAACTCAATTATATACTAACCTTTATGTTCTGTAATGTGCTGTGGAAATGAATTAATAAATAAATAAATACCAAGTTTAAAATATTTATAAGACATAACACCGCGTCTTGTCGTCTCCTCCGGTGACAAGAGGAATGACTCTTTCTTCGCCCAAAGAATCAGTATTGCAATTGAACGGGGATATATATCAGCCAGCGTTCTTGCCACCATTTCACGCGAATGGGACTTATATCCCTATCCTTAGTATTATTATTTATTTAATTTTATAAAAGTAAAGTAAAGTATCATCACGACCGTTTCCCTTTCGGGGTGGTCAGAAACCACTTATAAAAAGCGGATTCACATTTAGCCAACTTGATAAGTGGCAAGCTCGTCGATGTCTCCAGCGTACCAAACTCGAGAAAAATCACAAATAAATTAAATATATTTATTTATATTATTAAATATTTTTGTGTCCCGACCAGGAATCGAACGCCAAACGCCAATACTTTCACAAATCTATTGAATCTTCTACTCCCCAAAACATTTGGAAATTTCTTCGTTCAGCAGGTTTTGGTAAACCAAAATCTGACTCTAATTTCCCTGTAGATATTAATGGCCTTAATCAGCATTTTTCAACAGCACCAATCACCTTAAATCCTGCGATTAAGGCCGTTACTATTTCACAGATAAATTCTATCTCTCATCTTGACAACTCTTCTTTCAACTTTCAACCTGTGCTCAGCAGTGAGATAAATAGGATTCTTAAATCTTTAACCAGCAAGGCTGTCGGATACGATAATGTCGGGCGCAGTCTACTTTTACCTGTCTTAAACATTATACTTCCTTACATCACCCACATTATCAACTTTTCTCTCTCATCTTGTTCATTTCCTCAAGTTTGGAAATATGCACATATTGTGCCTATTCCAAAGAAAACAGCACCTACAGACTTTTCCCATCTCCGTCCTATCTCAATACTCCCCTTTCTTTCAAAAGTCTTGGAACGCGTGGTTCACCGTCAGCTTGCCGATTTCCTAAACCTAAATAACCTTTTCAATCCTTACCAATCTGGTTTCCGACCGTCTCATAGCACCAATACTGCTCTAGTCAAAATTGCTGATGACATACGGTTTGCTATGGACAACAGGAAACTAACTCTCCTTACCCTTTTGGACTTTAGCAACGCATTCAACTGCGTTGATCACGATCTTCTCTTAGCTGTCTTGCGATCTCTCAATATCTCACTGTCTGCGCAACAATGGTTCTCTTCCTATCTTCGCGGGCGCCAACAGCGCATTCGCCTGGATGATGTCTTTTCAGACTGGTGCCCGGTAAATGCTGGTGTCCCGCAGGGCGGCGTTTTATCTCCTCTCTTATTTTCTGTGTTCATTAACACCTTAGTCCGCTCAATCAAATTCTGCTCCTACCATCTGTATGCCGATGATCTGCAACTTTCGATTAACTTTGATGCAAACGAACCGCAAACTGCTTTTGATAGGGTGAATTTAGATTTGGAGTCTATCCGTATTGCGTCTCAAAAATACGGACTGTTAGTTAACCCAAACAAGACTCAGGTAATGGTTGTGGGTACGAAGCAGTTGATAGGGAGGTTGGACTCAGGTTCACTTCCAGTACTAAAATTTAACAATATACCTTTATCTGTATGTCATAGCGTCAAGAATTTAGGACTGCATATGAGTAGTGACATGTCTTGGGACTGCCATGTTGCTGAAGTCAGCAAAAAAATCTATGCATCCATGCACTGTCTTTGGCGATCGCAGCAATTCATTCCTCTCTCGGCAAAGCGTACGTTAGTCAGCTCATTACTTCTCCCGATTATCGACTATGCAGACGTCTGTTACTCCGACCTCACCGAAGAGCTACTAAATAAACTCGATCGACTTCTCAACTTATGCATCCGATATGTATTTGGCTTGCGTAAGTATGATCATGTTTCCCAATTTCGCAAAGAGTTAAAGTGGCTCAATATCCGAAATCGCAGGTCTGCACATACACTCTCCTTTCTTTACGGCATTCTCTATAATCCCAAGGCACCCCCTTACCTAAAAGCTCGTTTTCAATTTCTTTGTGACTCGCACGGTCTTTCACTTCCTTCTTCCCATAACAATTTACTTAAAATCCCTCCCCACTCTTCCAGCAGATATTCAGACTCCTTTTCGGTATCTGCAGCTCGCCAGTGGAACAGACTACCTTTGGTAATCAGACAAGCTCCATCTCTCAAAATATTTAAAGACAAGTTATACAATTTTTTACACCATAAACAGAAAAACTTACCATAACTTTCTACAATGTACTTAGATATGTATTTATTATTTATGTATATATTTATTTAATATGTAGGATATGTATATTTAATTAGTATGTATTTATATTTCATAATTGTTGATCACAATATTATTTCTGCACCCGCTTATAATGGCTCCCCATTCACAAAGGTTAGTTGGTAGAAAATGCATTTATAGCATTAAGCTCGCCTTTGTACCCACACTATTTTTGGTTCTGTACAATAAAGAATTTATTATTATTAGTACCTCCAAGTCTAAATCCACGGACTTAACCACTAGACCACGGAGGAGTATTAATTTATATTTTGTAAATATTTTTCTAATAAGTAACTTATCTTATTTATAATAAGAATTTAAAATATTTAGGGATTTAAACAAAAAATACAATTATAATTTTTAGGGTCTCCACAACCTGAACACTGGGAGCTACCAGCCACAATCTCTGAAACGGTACCATAATTCTGGACCATTTATAGAAAGTTTTTATACGATTTCAAAATACAATATATGTTAATGCGTTAGGTACCTATTTATTGTAGATTTATTAATATTTTTGCTTGCTATACCTACCGATCAAAGGTATAAAATACATTAAACAAAGAAGATTAAAGAGCAATACCATTCGAAGTGAACGCGTCGAACAATACCTAACAAACTGCAAATTTAATCAAATCAAGGCGTGATAACGGTCAGGGCTGTATATTAAGATTATTAAGATCGGCCAAGCACGTATGCTAATCCGGTCATAACTCAGGATCACTGGACAAGAACCCGGGACTCTATTGTGTGCTATTCAGCTGACCCATGGGGTGTTGGCAATCAACTTAATAGACTCAATTGTTGGAGCCGTTTTGTTGTTTATGTGTAATGACTTGGGGCATATTTAACGTGTCATTAAATTTTGTTTGAAGTATTATTGTCATTACTGTTTGAAGAGTTGGTCAGTAGTTAGTTTAAATATTCTTGTTTTGTTTTTGTTTTTTTTTTTGTTTCTTTTCTCCCGATGGATGATGAATGAGATGATAGGGAAGGCAAAGTGTCAAGCCCATACAGCCAAGTCTGACGTAATATATCTTTCTTTTTAATGAGTTAATAAGGTCACTCGCGGCACCATAGCTCAAACACGTCGGGTAAAATATGGGAGTTGACAGCGCGGGAAAACCGCAAAAAATAAACTGCAACTTGTGCCCCATATTTAAAGTTCAATTTATAATTTTTCATAATTATTCACATTGTAGCACATTATTAAACAAAACAACACCACTTTTGACCGATAATATCCACAGTAAATAAATTTACAAAACAAAAACTTGCACTTGACATGTCCACGCAAAATGGCGCGAAGAACTCTCGTTTTGTTTTTTTTTTCTTTTTGTATTTGACATTAGTTTCTTCTTCTTTTTCTTTTAAATATTTGCTTCTTTTAATGGGGTGTATCAGGCAAAGCTTTTTGTGGATGTCGCTAGCGGCACTGGTACCTTGTTTCATACCTACATCGCATAATTTTAAAATGTTTTGTAGCTTTTTTATTTCTATAACAGTAAAATGTATTTTAAATTAACGTTACCTACCTTAAAAGACGAATTAAGAAAGCGCACACTGTCTTTTAAAAGAAAAAAGGTTTTATTAATAGAACGGCAATTTTGAGATCACCATATTTTTGATTTTGCTTAGCAAACTCGATTTGTACACTTAAAAGCTGCTCACTTCGGCATAATATCCAGAAAATAATAAATTTCGTAATAAAAATACAAGTTTTCTATGCAACTGACAGTTCTATTAGGTATCAACTATCATGCGCCATCTATCGTGATAAAAAGTTAGTGATACACCCCATTAACGAAACTAAAGTTTATTTAAGTGTTCGCCTATATATAACTTCATTTGTAATGACTGTTTGAGGCATAATCAAATTAAATAAATAAGTAACAATTTAACAGAGTTAAAATTAGGGATAGACTGGTTAGAAATAAAGTATAGTAAGTATCATGGCGTGGTGGTGGCTCGGTTGGAAGAACGCGTTTCTTAAATCCTACAAAGGTCGGTTCAAACCCACCCGGCATGTACCAATGAGAAATACACTTTTCTTACGTACATTTGTCATAGATTTACAACACCACCGTTCCCGTGCCTCGGAGAGCACGTCAAGCTGTCGGTCCCGGAACACAGCGTCCTATACCTCCACTATTGCAGATGGGCCTTCCAGAACATATATCTGGGGAATTTGGCCTACACTCGCCACGCTGGCCGGATTGGCGAAAGTCTGATGTAAATTTTAAATGACAATTTATTAACGATTTCATAAGTTGGTATTAGTGGAACCGGGACCGAGACGGCTTAACTACGCACTTGAACGGTGGTGTTGTAAATCTATGACGTAAATATACGTAAGAAAAGGTATTTCTCATTGGTACATGTCGAGGGGTTTGATCCGACCTTTGTACATAGGATTTTAAGGACAGAGTTCTTACAACCGAGCCACCACCGCGTTATTATTATTATCTGTTATAAATTAGACAATAATAACGTATATATTTACTACTTTTATTATATATTAGCTGACCCGGCGAACTTCGTACCGCCTAACAGTCATTGAATGGTCAAGCTTGATATAAATTTCTGAACGCACCCATATATATTTGACAACCAACATTATTTGACAGGTACGAAACCCACGAACTTTTTGTATGGGAAAATGTTTTTTCTTTTATTTTATTTTTTCTACAATTTTCCAATTTTATTTATAGTTATTCTGCTATTCGGGACGGAGACAAATCCAACAAATGAAAAACCGTGAAAATCTGTTCAGTCGTTCTCGAGTTATAAGTGTTCTAACAAACCCGACTTTGTTTTATATATTAAGATTTAGATTATGCAATCTAATATATCAGAAACCTTCCCCGATGTTCACACAACATATTCCCAAAGTTTCATCCCGATCGGTCAAGTAGTTTTGCAATGCATAGGGAACACACACACAGACATTTAAATTGCCACTTCCGAAGTTGGTTTCTTAGGAAAAGTTGCTTCTTTCTATTCAATTCATTTATTCACCATAAGATACATGACGTACACTTGGTTTTGTCAGTTATACAATCAACAGTTTATATATCATGGAAGGATAGCAAAAGACCGACCATTAGTGCAAAGAACAGCCATCGTCATTACCAAATTAAGACTATGTAAATTATACACTCCCTAAATATAGATGCTGCTGTAAAAGAGCGTTGTCAGTTACTATACTACTTAAACCTACGTTATTAAATTAGATGTCAGTAAATGTCACAAAATATATATTAGGCCAAAAAGAAATACATATTAGGCCAAAGTAACAGCAGAACATATCACGCGGTATTGTTGGAGGCAGATAAAAAAAACTTGGAAACGTCATTACATTGAATACAATTAAAATAATCGACTTTTCTGCGAGTCTAAGATTACATACACGTGTCGTATTCTTTATTCAATCATTTTGATGGATATGGAGTCGAATTGCCACACACTTCTCCCCAAAATTTATAGTATAGTTAAACATATCCCCGTTTAGTATGCGTTTTATTATACACTTAATTTCAAGGGTTTTAGGGGATTTATTGTACTGTAGGTAGTACTCTATATATCGGTAGACGGACAGATATTCTATTTTTGGTTCATGACATTAGTTTGATATATTTGGTTATTTTTTTTTTGTAAGAATACAATATACCTATATATACAGTACAATGATACAAATAAAAATAAAAAATAAGCTAATAAAAATATATAGAGTAAATTAAAAATAAAACTGAAATCTAAACAATACATAAAAATATTCACCCATGACTTGATCATGTGGCAGTGTGCCAAGAACACTGGCAGTATTCCCCCGCTGCACACTATTTATTTAATTAAAACTTTAATGCACAAAGTTCAAATGTGGACATTTTCTGATGGTCAAACCTTGAGAACAAATTACAACAATTATAGGTACGCTGGAGACATCGACGAACTTGCCACGTGTCATGATTGGCCTATAGTAAAGTTGGCTAAATGTGAATCCGCTTATTTACAAGCGTGGTTTCTGACCACCCCAGAAGGTAAACGGTCGTGATACTTTACCTTTTACTTTTATAGGTACAATGAAAGAAATATTAATAGTAAGATAAATTCAACAACATAATTATTATATATATTTACATAATCGCACGGATGCGGATGCATCGATGTGTCGATGCGGAGACCCAGTTGATCATCTCGGACACCATGGGCTTTCTTGTGCTCCACCGCATTCCTCATCACGCGGCTCTCAACGACATCATCCTAAGGGCTCTTGTCACTGCTGGAGTACCCGCAATCTTAGAACCCTCTGGGATTGTGCGGAGCGATGACCATCTCACATCCAGGAGACCTCATCAGGCCCAGGAAGTGCAGCGTTTTCTGCTGACAGGTTACGAATTTGCGCCGCTTGGGGTGGGATGGGCCCATGAGGATCTTAAGCAAGGCGCCTGGCCGAGGAATTGTCAAAGCGGCTGACGGAAAGGTCTGGCGACAGGAAGGCTGTCAATTATTTCTGCCAACGTATTAGTCTCGCTATACAGAGGGGAAATGTTGCCAGTCTTCTTGGGACTATCTCGGATGGGGCGTCTTTACTCGTATTTTAAGGTTAGTTTAATTTAATGTTATTATTTAGGTAGTTTATAATTTATATTTAATTTTTTCTATTAGTCCAGATTGGTAGTTCTAGGGATTTTTATTTTATTATGACGTTTTTTGTGCAAATAATGTTTATCACAATCTATCAGAAAAACAGAAATTTTCTAATATAGCTTACGTACACAAGTTGTCAATTTTTATTTTATGAATATATGTGTTATTATTCTATGTGTAAATAAATACAATTTTTGTTGTTATTTTCTGTTGATGATTTATTTCATAAACCATATGACACCACGGAAATCTAACACCATAATGATGAGCGAATCTGCAGCTATCACAGGGATCATTTAAAACGCCTCGACATCATCCGGCGTGGATTGATGTTTCGCAGTCGGAACCGGTAATGGTTCATTCTGAAGGCACATTAGCAGCGATGGTGTGATGGGAAACTTAGCTAACCATTTGTCACGTGACCGAGGGCGGTGAGATTGTTTTTAAACTACCCTACACACGGTCAGATAAATAATTGTGGAGAACATTTTTATTTTGTCGCCTATTACTATACCACGTTCGCTGTAGGATGGTGCGAGTAACTCTTGACTAGGTAAAATATTTATTTATTTTATTTATTAAAAACTTAATTGCACATAAATATACAAAGGCGTGACATAATGCCGCTTGATATTCTCTGCCTGTCAGACCTTCAGTACAACGAGAACATTTATGTGAGGTAGGTGCAATATATCAATTAAAATTAAATATATTAAAAATATACGTCTATAGAATATTATTTATTGATTATAATAAATATTTATTAATAAAATTACACACGAATTCATACACACATACATATATAAACTACATAAATAAGTTATACTATTTATATACTACATAAATATATACTATGTTAATATTATCTCAAGACCACCGCCATCCTAACGAATGGGACCTATGGCAAATACGTATCTATATTCAAAGACTACGTTTGTGCCGTTTGCTGTAGAGATTTTAGGCCCGTGGGGTCCTAGCGCTAAAACTATCACGGGATTTGGCGGGCTTTGGGAGAGTGACGATGTAGTAGATGCTTTAAGGATATTTTCACATTAGTACACAAACCAGCCTAATGAAACCCTGAAGCGTAATAGATCACTAGCGAGTCACAACCAAGAAAATAAATTAACATACAATGACAAAGCCAATGATAAATATTCGGCGAAAACGAAGATTAGCGACGCAGAGTATTTATCTGGGAAATAATTATACAGATCTCTTTGCCATAAATCAAGCAAGCCACTTGGAGGCCGATTAGCATTGTACAAGAGGGTACGATATAAATCACAGAGCTACTTTTCTCCCCCATTGAAAGTCAGATGCAGTGTATATGTACCTGATTTCTGAAGGGTTGTTCCTATTGGCTCGAATGTCACCCGTGCGAAAAAAACTACAGCCTAGAGCGAATGTTTATTATTGCAGCCCCTAGCTTTATTGCTTTTATACACATCATCACAGCGCCTAGAATACAGAGTCCTGGATTTTTTAAATTGTTGGAGATGGTCCTTCCAGATTTTTTTGGAGAATTAGGGCTACATTCATCACCCTGGCCAGACGGGTTAAGGAGGGTCTGATGATAATTTATTAACGATTCCACATGTATTAATGGAACCGGGAACGACGGTTTAAAGCTCGGCATTGACATTGGCTTACATCCACAGTTTTATGCCAACTATATTTCCCCACTCACTGGCGTCAAACCGGCTCTTCAGTTTTCGACCGGCCGACTGTTTGAAGGACGTGTACTACCTATTTGTGTCGAGAAAAAAAATAGGCGGGTAGTTTTAACTTCTTATTGACGGGACATTTATATATATTTTTTACTTTTTACTAATTAGACCATTTTTAATAATTTATCAATTTATTAATTTCGATAATAACTATGAAAACAATCCATTATAGCGGGCGCTGCGAGCGAACTGACGTGATTGGATTGAAGATCACACACTCACGGTCAGTTTGGATGTAGGTTTGGTTGGATGTGGGTGGGGATTATGGTAGTCACGGAAAAATTCGTGGCGCGTCGTCAGTTAAAACTATGGAGTTGGGTTTCGACACTCACGATCAACTTTTGGTTGTAATCCACACTTTTACGTCCGGTTTGACGCCTAAACTGACCGTCAATATCCTACTTAAGTGATTGGTACATGCCGGCGTTTGAAGCGACGGTTTCGAAGGAAAGCGTTCTCACAACCGAGCCAACCACCGCTATATACACATATTCCTGGAGATTTTGTTTCTTAAGAAATATTACAGGAATGAGTTGTAATGACGATTTCACTACTGTCGTACTAATTTATAAGTATACGTCAAACAATTCGTCAAAATTAAAAGAATAAAAGCATAATCTGAACAATAGAGATGCTTGGGGAGCATCGTAGCACCTCCTTCAGACAGATTTAATGGGGCGAAATGACAAATGAGGCGAAACGAGACATGCCCTGACGTAAGTACGGGCTGAATTCAAACTTCAGCTACTAATATCTTTATTATAGTGCATATAATATATGTATATACATATAGTGTATATTACTGCAGCGGGATTATGTTTATTAAAGCGCAAACATTATATAAAGGATAGGAAACAGTGTCCTCGGGTCAGGAAAGTCTCGCGCTTGTCATCACCCATCCTAAGTTTCTTTTAGCTCTTCCACACATTTTAGTCATATGCGCATGTAAGGTCACTGCTAAATAGTACTCCTAGATCTCTCACCTCATGAGTGACACGTGTAAGTAAAGCATCATTTAGTGTGTACTGGTGACAAATAGGATTACATAATCTGGAAAATGTCATTACAGACCACTTTTCAATGTTCAAGTGCAGAAAGTTTTCGACGTCCACTTATATATCTGATCAATGCTCATTCCCAACAGTGGAGGTTTAGGACTCTGTGTTCTAGGGGCTGTTATGATGATAATGGCTGTTTTAAAAAACAATAGTTTGCGCCTAATTAAATAGAATCCAGCTGTTGGTAAGAATAAGTGGTAGGAAAAGTCTAAACACGTTTTTATATTTTTGTCTAAATCTACAATCGTAAACCCTCTGCCACGAAGTTTAATTATAAATTTCTGTAAATTCAATTACAGAATAATCCTTTAAAATTTCCAGTGCATCGTAAAACTCGGTAATTTCATAACTC
Source organism: Tinea semifulvella (assembly GCA_910589645.1). Classification (NCBI taxonomy): domain Eukaryota; kingdom Metazoa; phylum Arthropoda; class Insecta; order Lepidoptera; family Tineidae; genus Tinea; species Tinea semifulvella. The sequence goes on along the minus strand of OU342591.1, from coordinate 3,258,080 downwards.
GCTCGCAGTAACGCCCGGTTTTACACTATTTACTTACTAATCGAGTGGAGAATGCTAAGTTATGCCCCATATCTGTCAAATCCAAATCCTGCTAACAATCGACTTTGAAGGGTGGCACTTTGAGCAAAAGGGTGTCGGGATTATTGTGTTGTAGTGAAAGTAAAAAAAAATTACTTTTTTCTTTTTAATTTTGGGGAAAATCGACAGCTTTTAATTCATATTTTTCAAAAGTACTGACAAACAGCCTATTAAAGATTTTCACAAATATATAACTCAATAATAAATGGGTCGTCTTTAGAGGACATTTTTTACTTATAGTTTATTTTTTATTAGGTTTAGTTTATATTTATTGTTTTTTTTTTTACTTTTAAGTAGTTTTAATATATATTGTAATTCTTTTATACTGCTTGTATATTACTTTTATATACATTATGTGTTATAATAAATTCAAAAAGTATTATTATTATTAATACAGTTAAGATTTTTTTTCACACTTTGCTTGAAGGACTCCAAATTATAGGCATGGAAAAACAAACACACTGGCTGGGAGAGCATTCCACATCTTCAGCGTGCGACAGGTGAGATGAATAAAATAAATATATATTTTCTTGTTATACATCATTCATTGGTAGTTTTGTTGATATTTTGTTTGTCAGCCAGTTTAACAGGAGAACGCAGCGAATATCCTCGTCCTACACTGATCGAACATACGTAAATTATTTTTTTTATCTTTTATATATGTATATTCCTAATTTTATTGTTATTGTTGAATAATAGTGTTGTGAAATACTCCTAAATATGTTAAACATAAATTAAAATATCAAAATAAAATCCTAATTGGAATGCTTGGAGAACTTTTTATTTTCTAGTACCTATATATATTTAATATTGTTGTTATTACTATCAGAAAGTATAAATTGTATTATTGGTTTTCTTTGTTATATATGTATGTTATTTAGGTATCGTTTTAACTTTATCCTTCATTTTTTTTTTGCAAAAATATTTTTCAAGTGGAAACTGCTGGATTGTGTACGTTTCCTGAACAAAAAAAATTGGATAGGTGTTGTAAATAACTTCCCAGACATTTTATAAATAGATAATATACCTAAAGAAGGTATGTCTCAACTTTTACTACAACACAGTCTCAGCTGTGAAAGACACGTGATGACTATAATATTCATTTCATTAAACAAGGTGTATCACCATTAAAGGCATTAGACTTATTCGTATTCCGAATTTTCGGGATTGGATATGTAAATTTAGTTTTAAGATCTAACGTCAGTTCAACCCTGTGTTTCAAAGCCTGGATTCCAAAGAACATATCTAAAAAAATAATTAAATCGGTTTAGGCTTGAAGGACAGACAGAGAAATATGCGTCTTTGTTAAAAGTTCCTTTAAATATTATTACAAGGAAAATACCATCTTTTCTCTTTTACTATTTATTTCAGACAGACATTGACATAAGATAACAAATTAGACATTATTCTTTTATACAAACAATTATAAGTAAAACGTAGTTTACCATCCAACACCCTCCCTTAAACTATGTTCACTTATAATAAATGAAAATACAGAATTATATAACACAATATACATATTACCCTATAACTTAGAATCAATATAAAACAAAACAATAACAATGACTTATTCTAATAACCCTAAACACATTTTTTTAGCACAAAATATATTCTTGGGACCAGGCAATGCTTTTGTAAATATATCGGCTATCATCTCTTTTGTGGATAGGTATTTGATAACTATTTTACCGTCTAACACTACCTCCCTGATATAATGATATCGAATATCTATATGTTTAGTTTTGTTATGACATATTTTATTACTAGCTATTTTATGTGCTGATTGATTGTCGTTATACATAATTACTGATTTATTAGCATGTGGTATCATTTCATTTAATAAACCTCTTAAATAAACACCTTCTTTGGCCCCTTGTGCCATGGCTACATATTCTGCCTCTGTAGTAGAAGTTGCCACACTACCTTGTTTTCTACTCTCCCATGATATCGGATTATTTCCTAACATATAAACGAATCCTGTCGCCTATCACTTCCATTGCCCCAATCAGCATCCACATACCCTTCTAATTGTAATTCTTTACCTGACTTACTATAAACTAAACATACATCTTCTGAACCTTTTAAATATCGTAAAACTCTTTTTGCACAACGCCAATGCGTTTCATCATAACAGGTATTAAATTGAGACAAAAAACTTACAGTATGAGAAATATCTGGTCGTGTATTCACAGCCAAAAACATTAATGATCCAATCAAATTTTGATATGGTAGTTCCTCCGGACAATTGCCCTTTTCCAATTTTAAACCTAATTCCATTGGAGTTTGTACTGATTTACAATCACTCATGTTAAACTTGCGTAATAAACTTTGAATATAGGTGTATTGATCTAAAAATATTTTGCCATTCGCTCTTCGCATTCTCATACCTAAAACATTTCTAGCTGGTCCTAAATCTTTTAATCTAAATTTATTAGTCAATCCTCTCTTTAATCTTTCTTTCTCAACTTCGTCATTACCAAATATATATATATCATCTACAAATATAGCTATTATTAAAGATAAACCATTCTTAAAACTAATATACATACATGGCTCGAGTTTTGACTGCTGGAAACCTAAACTATTGAGTTCTCTATCAATCTCACGATACCAAGCATTTGACGCTTGTTTTAGACCATAAATAGCTCTATCTAACTTACAAACTTTGTGTTCTTGTCCGGGAATGACAGCGCCCTCAGGTTGATACATATAAACTTCTTCATCCAATTTTCCATGAAGAAAAGCAGTCATAACATCGCAATGTTCTATAAACCAATCATTCTCAACTGCCAAACAAAATAACATTCTTAAAGTGGACATCTCTACAACAGGTGAAAAAGTTTCGAAATAATCCACACCAAATTTTTGTGTATAACCTTTTGCAACCAGCCTTGCCTTATATTTAGTAATTTCGCCATCACTATCCCGTTTAATTTTAAAAACCCATCTGTTTTTTATAGGTTTTTTACCTTGTGGCAAATCCACCAATGTCCACGTATTATTAAATTCTAGCGATTTAATTTCCTCTGTCATTGCATCACGCCACTTTACACAATCACTCCGACGTAAAGCATCGTCTACACTACTAGGTTCATCATCTAACATTTCCTCATTAGTCACATGATAAAGATAATAGTCAGGAAATAATTTTGGTCGTCTATCGCGTAGTGGATACCTTCTTTCAACAACTTGATCATTATCTAGGCTATTATTTAATGCAGACTCACCTGTTTCATCATAACTCTCTATAACATCAACCTGCTCACCCTCTCTCATTTCAACCTGCTCATGCGTTACTGGTTCATCATCTATATCTGAAAAACTTACTTCTAAAAAATTATTTGATCTTTCTTTATTTAATAATCCAGGAAATTCATCTTCAATCATATATACATCTCTAGCTATAACAATTTTTCTTGGATTATTAATATCAATTAATTTATATCCTTTTGTTTCATTTGTATACCCAACAAATAGCATAGGTTTACTTTTAGGATCTAATTTTAATCTTTTTTCTTTTGGAATATGTACATATGCTGCACAACCAAAAACTCTAAAATAACCTATATCCACCTTTTTTCCTGTCCATACTTCTTGTGGCGTCTTCCCATTAACTGCTCTTGTACAAATCCTATTTTTGACATGTATGACAGTATTTATTGCTTCTTCCCATAAATATTTAGGTAATCCAGATTCTTGTAACAACGTTATAGCTTTATCTTCATAAGCATGTTTTAAATTATTCCATGCCTGTTTAGCCGTCTTGGCTTCATATATATGTGAAAAACAAATCGATTCAACCAACATACATATCGTAGTTCGAGCTTTCCTGTCAACATCGGGCTCAACAATATCATTATCATTTATCGGCAATATTGCCATCCACCAATATTTATTTTCTAAATAATTTCTTACCTGGAATTTCCATTCCTGGTAGTTTGCTGTTCCATATAATTTACGTATTCCTGCTATGCCGTGTGCAGAATTGTCAGTACTAAATTCATCCATTTTTATTCTCAAATATTATTTTTATATTTTATCGATACGTATTTTTACGCCAGAAACGTGGCTGGGCCCATAACCTGTTAAAAGTTCCTTTAAATATTATTACAAGGAAAATACCATCTTTTCTCTTTTACTATTTATTTCAGACAGACATTGACATAAGATAACAAATTAGACATTATTCTTTTATACAAACAATTATAAGTAAAACGTAGTTTACCATCCAACAGTCTTGAGGCAAAATGAAATAGCGTTAATAAAACCATTAGTAGTTTTTTTTTAATATAATACCACGATATGTAACCTTCCACCTAACGGTAAATGCGCGCAAGGTCCAAGGTCCAAGGGCCTTTTTACAGCAGCTATAATTTTAAGTGACATTTTATTTTTATTTTTTATATTTGTGTTGCATTAGCTTCTAGAATGACAATGCCTCTTTACAGCAGCTATAATCTTAAGTGACATTTATATTTTTTATAGTTGTATATTATTTGATAAGATGACAATGCCTATTTACAGCAGCTATAATTATAAGTGTAGTTTTGTATGGAATTATTATTGTGTGTATAACTCACGTAGGTTTTTTTTTAAATGTTATTTTATGTTTGTATTGTAACGCACTGCTCTACATTTAAGTAAGGTTGTGTAGTTTCATGGCGTTCTACCTGGTAGAATGCTGTGAAATTATGTAGCCTAATATTATAGTATACTTATTGTAAATTTGACATGTAAAAGTGCAAAATATTTGTTTTTGTCATACAGAAAATAAACGAATTGAATTGACACTATGCCGGCTTGACTGGGCATGAAAGCAATTCGAGCCCGATCCCGAAAGGTGTGGATACACTCTACAGGGTTTATCGGCACGAACGGGAGATACTTCCCCGCCCCGGCAGACTGGGCAAATTACCACTATTAGTCCTTCTACCACCAATTTGTTGTTCTCGTTGAAAGTATGTGCCATTTGCAATGATCATTATTATCATTACAGCCCCTAGAACACAGCGTCTCAGACCTCCACTGCTGGAGATGGGCCTTCCAACATATATCTGGACAATTTGGCCTACACTCGCCACGCTGGCCAGACGGTTGGCGAGAATATGATGTCAATTATTATGACAATTTATTAACGATTCCACAGCTTGGTATTAGTAAAACCAGGACCGACGGCTTAACGTGCTTTCCGAGGCACGGGAACGGTGGTATTGTAAATCTATGACAAATATTCGTAAGACAAGTGTATTTCTCATTGGTACATGCTGGGTGGGTTTGTACGATTTAAGGAACGCGTTCTACAACCGAGCCACCGCCGCCGCGCCAATGATGTCAAATGACAATTTTTACTTATATACTTATGGTAATGAAATTAGCTTTTTTTTAAAATACTTTAGTCAACTTTACTGGGCTCATCGATGTCATGTAGTACATCCCAGACTGCATCATATAAATTATTGTATTCGTAACCATAAATTGAACCCTGTACCTTAGTGTCTAAATATAGATAATAATAAAAATGCTTTATTGCACAAAAAAACTGAAACAACTTTAAATTAATGTGCACAGGCGAGCTTTATGTCGTGAGGCATTATCCACCAGCTAACCTTTGGGAATTTTGAAAACATGTGACAGACAGAGTGCCAAGTAAATATTAAATAAACAATACATACTAATACTACATATACAATACATGTTATACATATAATAATACATATCTATAATACAATACATATAATTATTGCACCTACAGTGCATAGTAACTACAGACAAAATACTCTTATTGTTAGAATTAGTTGTTGTATCAATGAGATGATTGGTGATGACAATATTGACATTGATATTTTTGCTATGAAGCCTTCTACAGTAAGGCGTCTACTTTCTTCTCAATTCCTTAACCCTCCGGCTTCTGTATATTTTTAGGATTTGTTCCTTTTGTTTCTTTTGTTGTTTTTATATTTTTGTCAGTGTATTATTATATTTAGTTGCTAAAGGCGAAAACTTTTAATCGGCTCATTTTTATTATATTATTCATCTACATTAACAAATTTCACTTTATAGACATCATTGCCTCGACTACCGGTGCTTTTACGAAGTCTATTTTGGATAACCATAATGTGTTATTGATACTTATCATTATTGTAGTATACTTATTTCTTTCATCTTCTTTACTCATATCTTTCTTTTGTTACTAATTGTTGTTTTAACTTCACTATCTGACGTAACCTATTTATATAATCCGTGGTTTACGTCGTTGGTAACATACTTAACAATTTGTTTATTTAAATGTTATTATATATATGTGTGTTACTTTTTGTAAACCTAAATAAATAAAAAATAAAAATATATTGTTATCTAGCTGTAAGTTTTCCTGTAATAAATAATTAAATATATACAGGATTAATATATATAGATCACGAAGGCAGCATGGTTTATACGAGCAGTTATAATGTTACAGCTGCAAGGTTATTAGCAAGAAGTTAATTTAGTAGTAATTCGGACCGGATATTGGCGGACGGACGGGCTGTCGGTCCAAACAGGAACTTTAATTAAACTGCTCATACTATTGTTATGCATTTCCGGACCATGTAGCTATGTGTGGGGATTAAGGATTATTGCTATATTGACTATATATATTGTATGTAATATTGGTACAGCAGCTTACAAGTCTGATCAGTTACGAATTTAGTTTACGCGAACTGTCAAAAAGGTAATTTTTTCCCAAAGTAAAACCTGCGCAACTTCGACAACCACAGTTAGCTCCATTACAATTCAAGATAAGATGCAAAGCAGGCTCCTAAGTCGCACCCTTGATGATATTTAACGAATCTAAGTTGGTATTGGTGGAACCAAGTGCTCTCCGAAGCAGGGGAACAGTGGTGTTGTAAATCTATGACAAATGTACATAAGAAAAGTGTATTTCTTATTGGTACATGCCTGCCGGGGGGTTTAAATTCCCCTCAGAACTTATTAAAAACTTCTGCTTGCGTCCAAATACCTTAAAAGACAATGAGAAGGTTTGGATTTGAGTCCGTGATTGGTTAATTAAGCATAAGCATAAGCAAACCTGTCCAGACGCGCTCACACATTTTTGAGCACGTTTAAAATAAGCATGCTCATTACTATCAACGCTTCGACACACGTGCTACTAAGTAGAAATTGCTTAATAATGGCATGCTTTCATGCTAGTAAAGGGCATGTCATAAAAAGGTCGGTTCTAACTCTGGCATGTACCAATGACTACTTAATACTTTCTTTTTAAACAAGCAGAACAATATACATATTTTAACTATCTACTATAAAAAGTATTACTATATCTACTATAAAAAGTATTACTATATCTACTATAAAAAGTATAAATTGATGAGTATTTATGTAGTCTATGTATACATACTATTTATGTAGTTTATTGGTTACAATTGTACAATATTTATACTGTCTCACTCTCCCAAAGGTTAGCTGGTAGAAATAGCCGAAATAGCTTTAAGTTCGCCTTTGTACATACTTTTAAGTAAAGCCCAATAAAGTATTTAATAATAAATAATGAGAAATATACTTTTCTCAAGTACCTTTGTCATTTATTTACAATACCACTGTTTCCCGAGCCTCGGACAGCACGTTAAGCCATCCCGGTTCCACTAATATCAACTTGTGGAAACGTTATTAAAAATGACAACAGAACCTGGCCAACCCGTCTGGCCAGCGTGGCGAATGTAGGCCAAATTCTTCAGAATTTTCTGGAAGGCCCAGCTCCAACAGTGAAGGTCTAGGACTCTGTGTTCTAGGTGTAGTAGCTGTGATGATGATGATGATGAAGGCCATGTTAGTAGCTTAAATTTATTTTATCAATCCGCTGGGTTTTCTAAGTGTCAAAGGATGACGGTAAAACGTAACATAGTATGAAGTTGTTTAGCCTTACTTTGTCTTTAACTGCTGCGTTGAGATGGACCAAGACTATCTAAATCTTATACACAAGTCGTAAACTACAACTTAAAGAGCGGTTAAGCTCATAGGTTAAGAAGCTGTGGTATCGTGTTCGATTCTGATGAGAGGTAACGTAAACCTCGTGTTCGACATATAACACACGCTAACATCATGAACTAGCATCACTAACCATTTCTTTAACCCTATGTTTGACTTATCGCTTAAAGCGCTTTTTTTACTTTCAAAGCGAAAGTCGTTCGACATTTATTTTTTATTTTTTTATTTTACTAGCACGACATGTGACCTTGGGCCCACCTTATGGTAAGTGGCGCGCAAGGTCCATTAGCAACTGAAGTAAGACTAATAACTGCCATCAGTCCCTAACACTATGCCGGCTTGACTAGATGCTTTTTCACACTTCAGGACTCCAAGTTATAGGAAAGTGGAAACACAGAGGCTGGAAGAGCATTCCACATCTTTATCGTACGACAGATGTATGAGTCTCCAAATTTATACGTACGCGAAGGGATGACGTTGACGCGACTTGGCGTTGCTCTTTAGTTTTCATATATAAAAAAAAATATATAGTAAAAAAAGCAAGGTTTGCTTTGCTTTCAAATTAAACCTGTTACTTTTTTACAGCCACGAATATTAATTAATATTAATGTTATTAAAATATAAGATGACACGGCCCTTTTACAACCTTGAATTTATGTTTCATTGACATATCATTTTTATTATTTAGATTATAAGAACACGTATTTTTTTTAAATTATAAATTTATTAATTATCTGACATAAATTGTATGACATCTGTATGTAATTTCTGTACATTATAATTATTAGGTATTTAAAATGTAAACTGACACGGCCTCTTTACAGCCACGATCTTATTTAAGTAGTTTCTAAGTTAGTTAGTTTTACTTGCTTGTAGCAATAATGTTGTGCCTAACATACATAAATATGGATTATTGCCTATTTACGGTCCAACCATTATTACCACTTTACTGGTACATATACTCGTATATTTTAATAATTGTATTCATTCAAAATCAAAATCAATAATTTATTTATTAACTTTTGGTACATTTATTTAGGTTCTAACAGGTGGTTGTGAGCTACAAAAGTCGACCTAAGAGATAGGTATATAAATATTATTTTTTTTTTTTTAATTTAAATAATTATTATTATTAAATATAAAAATATAAAATAAGAAAACAAAATGAGACAAGAAACAAACAAAAATAAAGAAAAGAAAAAGTCAATTTAATGCATCTTCTAGGTACTCTTTAAGATTATAATAAGCCTTTTTTGCCAAAAGGTCATACAATTTTGTTTTGAAGGTTGATGTTTTGTTGTTCTTAAGGTCATCCGGTAGCTTGTTAAATTTTATTAGCTCTGACTGTATCCAACTTGTTTCAAGCGAACCAAAGGAAATAAAATATTTTGATTTTTTTGATTTTAGCTTCGACCTATCTGCAACCGCTTATAACAGATCTCAATCACAAAGCTTAGTTGGTAGAAAATATATGTACGGCATTAAATGATTATTGATTTTTATTATTTCTTTAAATTATTTATTTTATCAAATTTTTTTTTTATATATTATATGTAGCTTCATTTGCATTTCTTATCAAAATATGTTTGAGAACCTACTTATTGTTGTGATTGGTTTTACCTAATAACTTTATTATTATTACTATGACTCATATTGAATAATTCTTAAGTTGTAAAACATAATCAGTATACAAATGCAATTATAATTTAATTTCCTTTTTTTTTCATTTCAGCCCCTAAAACACAGCGTCCTAGACCTCCACTGCTGGAGATGGGCCTTCCAGAACTGGAGAATTTGGCCTGCACTCGCCACGCTGGCCAGACGGCTTGGCGAGAAATAATATTTATAAATAATTTCATATATCATTGTTATTGCACCGATTTTGTCATTTTTTTTCTCATTATAGCTGTTAGACTGAAAATTTGTAAGGCTTTAAGATGACATATATTTTTTGTATACATAATATTGTGAAGGCTGTAAATTTTCCCAAGAATAAATAAATAAACAGGCTCGCCCTCGTAGTTTATATTTTAAGTTTTGTAAAATAAATTATTTTATTATTATTATTATAATCAATGAAATGGATTTTGGTAAATTTATTGACATTAACATTAAAAATGTAAAACAACCAAATTGAGCAGTTTGTATTTGATATTTGTCGATCTGTCAAAAATCAAACCACTTCCCGTAGCACTGTTAAAACAATGAAATGTTAACAATGCAACATGTTCATGCTAATAATGTTATGTATGGAAGCGAGACGTGGATATGTCAGAATACGCATGAGAGTAGAGTTAATGCAGTAGAAATGAGGTCTTTACGTCGGATATGCAGCGTAACTTTGATGGACCGTATACGTAATAACGAAATACGCAAAAGGGTAGGTATAAAAGAAAGCATAGGTACAAAAATAAAGAAAGGCATGCTCCGATGTTTCCGGCATGTTGAAAGGATGAGCGAAGAGAGATTGACGAACCAGATATATAATGCGAAAGTTGTGGGTAAAAGAGGCCCTGGCAGACCAAGACTTGCCTATCATGATCAAATAAATAAAACATTAGCTGAAGGTGAATTAAAAAGCCATCGAAACAAGAGGGCATGTATGAAGAGGTTGATGAATGTCGAAGAAGCGAAAGAGGTATGTCGTGATCGTGACAAGTGGCGCTCAATTGTCTCTGCCTACCCCGCAAGGGATTTGGCGTGAAGATATGTATGTATGTATGTATGTAATAATGTTAGAATTTAATACTAGAGTCGCAATTTTTTTATAAACGGAACGCAGGAAAGTTAGCGAATTATTTATTTTAATTTTAGTTATGATTTGATATTTATTTCTGACATTATTGTTATCGTGCTCTAAAAATATATAAATACACTATCTAGCCTAGATAGACTCTATGTTTGGTCTTGGCGTTCAGCTTACCATCAGATGGTTATACACTCACATGTCGTACTCAGATTTAAAAAAAATATATTTTAAGAATACCGGAAAGCCCAGTGAATCCCACTCTAGGCTCTGTGTTCATGGCTCGAGACACTTCTAACCATATAAAAAAAAGTATCTTTCTTAAATATTACGTTCGTGAAGATACCTTGGAAGTCGTAAAGTCGCGACTTTACTTCTAAACTGGTAGATAGGTAAGTAAAAAGTTTATGTCAGCAAAAACAGAATAAAATAGTTTATTGCATTGTACTCCTTTTTGCAGTATAGTCAGCAAAAGGAACGCTGGCTCATTTATAAAAAAATATAACGTGAAGCCGGCCGAGTGCGTGCGGAGCAAAAAAGAATGAGGTAAATAAACAGGTGATCCAACATACTTTTTGCTGACTGTATCTGCCTAAAGGTGAGTCTACATATGTATCAACAACACAAATTAATTGATTATGTAATAAGCTATGAATAACGAATTAATATTATTATTTCTTATTCTTAGTCACTATTCAATTGCCACTATTAATTTAAATCTTATTACTGTATTTGCATGGTGTAGCGGTTAAGTCCGTGGATTTAGACTCGGAGGTAACGGGTTGGATTCCTGGTCGGGACACAAATTTATTAATGTAAATAAATATATTTAATTATTATTTAATTTATTTGTGATATTTCTCGAGTTTGGTACGCTGGAGACATCGACGAGCTTGCCACTTGTCATGATTGGCCTATAGTAAAGTTGGCTAAATGTGAATCCGCTTATTTATAAGCGTGGTTTCTGACCACCCCGAAAGGGAAACGGTCGTGATGATACTTTACTTTTTACTATATTATTTCTGTTTTAATTGTATTGTCTTAATAAAATAAAATGTATTTGGCTTGTTGTCCACTATCGATAATATCAAAATAGGTCTTATTTACAACTACTTATTTTTTATAAAATATAGTCAAAAGTCAAAGTCAAAATATCTTTATTTACAGGCATTTATGAAACGTCATTAATTTAATTATTTTGAATGATTCTACTCCTGCTAGTAGAAGACTAAGCAGCAAAGTGGTCCAATAAGTAAGCTGTTAGCAGAAGACCAGCAGCTTAGCAGATTTCAGTGACCTGTTAATGTTTAATCTGACTGAGAAAGGAATCTGCAAGGAAAACTCAGCTATATCGGATTTACAAAATAAAACATATACAGAACTGCACCAGAATATTCAATTAATAACCTTTTAAATTTAGTTATCAGTAACTATGAGATTACAATACCTGGTACAGCAGTTGCCTGGTGGGCAAGTCAGAATTAAGATAGACTACATGCCTATGTGCAACCCGAAAGTCGACAAAATTATACTATGTGAACGCAGCTTAATACATGAAACATGCAATTATAGTCGCTTAGTCAGTATGTATCATCAAACGCAAATCAATAAAATTAACTTTAGTTACACGAAATAGAGTCATTACTACACTAATACGTAGTTAAGTTAAAGCAAAAATGTACTTTATTATGATAGCAATAGATTTACAATTATATTGTACTGAGTAAAGCTATGATAATATTTTCTAAGTGGTTTAAAAGTCGAAAGTAATTGACCTAAATGATATGTTGAAAATGAATTATTGTATATACTTCTGTTCAAAGTAAGGTCCAAAATAAAAATAATTAAAAATAATCACCCTTTTAACGGGATTATTTTTAATGTGATATATACTGCATACACCTGCTATTATTTTTTTTATTTTTTTTTTCTTCTATTTTTTATTTTTTATTATGTAGTTACACGATCACCACATGTCTGGCAGTGCTGAGTGCGGACATCACTGTAATATGTTTCACTTGTAAATAATCTTTTATTCGAAGTTTTTTTACATCAGGAAATCCCTACCGGGACAAGTGGGAGGTTATATCGGGCTCGCACCGACAAAAACCTGATGGTGTTCCTCAAGACGCCTCGTGTTGAATGGCGGACGGCGAGGAGCAATATGCAAACGACCACCGCATATTAAATAAACTATATCACAACAAAATCTAACCTAAAATAATAAAATTAAATACTTAAATTGTAAATTAGTTTTTTTTTATTATTTTTTTTTTTTATTATATTATATGGAAATGTGATAAGAATACTTGCAGCATTCGCCGCTGCACAGCGATGTTGATTTGCTGCGAAAAACTACCAGCCCTCTTGTTACATACAACATTAACCAGCTGCTTAGACGGTTATTGAAATAACTAAGCACTTGACCCCGACGGACCCAAAGTCGTCAAAAACTAAACAAGTCATTGCTAATAGTCACATATTTGCGACGTTTGGCCTTTTCAGCCGAGTCCACTGCAGCCCAAGCCCTGATAGATGTGCTAGCAAGGGTGTCGACAAGCAGCATCCCACGCCAATGATTGACCCATCGTCCAATGCACTAAGGTTAATTTGTCGCGTATACAAAAAACAATTAAAAAGTAAAGTATCATCACGACCGTTTCCCTTTCGGGGTGGTCAGAAACCACGATTATAAATAACAATATACAAAACTTTTGCTAAAGTTAAATTTTTTTGTTACTTTCATTAAATCATTTTCTTGTTTTGATTCTGTTTTGTGTTCCTTGCAACACAAATTTCATAAAAACGTGGTTTGTGTATAATTTTTTACTTCAACATTAAATATTGAGGTGTTGCTCAATAAGATGGACAGGTTACTCAACTCCTGTATCAGGTTTATCTTTGGCCTTCGCAAATACGACCACATCTCTGAGTATCGAACAAAATTAAAGCTACCAATTCGCTGTCGCAGGAATCTCCGAATTCTCTGTTTACTATTTTCTATACTCAACGAGCCTGTGACACCGAAATACCTCAAGAGTAAATTTGCCTATCTCTCTTCATTCCATGATAAGTCTCTTCGCTCTTCTCATAACTCTGTTCTCTCCATTCCCTCTCACCATACTGGATTTATGGCCAACTTATTTGCTGTTGTCGCCGCAAATCTGTGGAATGAACTACCGGTAGAAATCCGACAAGCATCCAACCGAAAAATGTTTAAAAAAATGGTGTCATCGTATTATTTAAATGGTTCATAAGTTATTTAATGGTATCATATGTATTATTAGTATTTAATATATCATAGTAGTATGTATTTAGTAATATCATTTTATTTTTATGTATATAGATTTATTTATTATTATTATATATAAATATTTGCACCTACCTTACATTTGAAATGGTCTCCATTGTTCCTAAGGTTGGCTGTCAGATAATGTCTAGCAGCATTAAGTCCGCCCCTTGTATAACGTGCAATAAAGTTTTAAATAATAAATAATAAAAAAATATTTCCATGTCAACATTGTTACATTAAAATGTTAACACAGATGCAGCCAACTTTCAATCAGCTTAATAACAAGGTAACATCAGTTGTTTGCCGACGCACATAAAAACCCCACCCTGTTTTAATTAGATTCAGTCAAAACTGCTGTTTTCAGCTCTATGTAAAAATCTTGTTATTTATTCAACATGCTGCATGAAAATTTTGTATCAATAAAAGCGCTGTAACTTTTTAAGCGATAACTATAAAATTTTAAACATTAGGACTGGCAATTTTTTCTCTCAAAAATTTAGTACCTTAATTTGTTGGTGGACAACGATTTGGTGGAACTATTTATTTTTAGGTTAAATTTAGTTTATGTTGTATTTAAATAAAAAATAAAATAATTAGTTATTTATATTAAAAAAACATATGTATCATCACGACCGTATCCCTTCCGGGTTGGCAAGTGGCAAGCTCGTCGATGCCTTTAGCGTACCAAACTCGAGAAATATCATAAATAAATGAATGTGTCCCGATCAAGAATCGAACCCCCCTCTAAATCTAAATCCACGGACTTAACCGCTACACCACGGAAGCAGTGACCGCGTGCCGTGAACTCGGGAGGTCGTGGGTATGATTCCCACCGGGGGAAGTTGTACATTGTATAATTTGTCTCGGTCTGGGTGTTTATATGTATAATATGTATATATTTACAAAATAAAAAGTATAATATGTAGTTTATCAACCATCTAGTTTCCGTAACACAAGCCTCGTAGCTTACTACGGAAACTAGTGGCGCCATGTGACCTGTCTGGAAATAATTATTTATTATTATTTATTTTTTAAAATTTTATTACTTTAATTTCACAGGGCATTCAGCTAGGATGGGCGGCATTCGGGAAGCTGGGCCACATCTTCTCATCAAACATACCCCAGTGTTTGAAGACGAGAGTTTTCAACAAGTGCGTTCTTTCAGTGCTGTCGTACGGAGCAGAAACGTGGACACTGACAGTGGGTCTCGTCCACAAATTTAAGGTCGCTCAGCGGGCTATGGAGAGAACTAAGCTTGGTATTTCTCTGATGGATAAAGTCAGAAACGAGGAAATCCGTCGGAAAACTAAAGTTACCGATATAGCCTTCAAAATTGGTAAGCTGAAGTGGCAATGGACTGGACATGTCTGTCGTAGAACCGATGAACGATGGAGTAGACGGGTTCTAGAGTGGAGACCATGTACGAGAAGACGCAGAGTGGGTCGACCCCCCGCTAGATGGACGGATGACCTAAGGAAGGTCGCTGGCGGGGGTTGTATGAGGGTGGCAGGAGATCGTGTGAAGTGGCGAGCCTTTGGGGGAGGCCTATATCCAGCAGTGGAGAGACACAGGCTGATGATGAATTTCACAGGGATAATGCTGCTAGTGTATTGGGTACCATGCCACTGGACAGCGATTTGGAGGTGCTATTTTTTAGTTGTTTTTTTTTTAAGTTGAGTTTAGTTTATAATCTAATTATTTTTTTTTTTAAATAAGTATCATCACGACCGTATCCCTTCCGGGTTGGTCACAAACCACGCTTTTATAAGGACCGAATTCACATTTAGCCAACTTTACTATAGATCCATCATGACAAGTGGCAAGCTCGTCGATGCCTCTAGCGTCCCAAACTCAAGAAATATTATAAATAAATGAATGTGTCCAAGATCAAGAATCGAACCCTCCAAATCTAAATTCATGGACTTAACCGCTAGACCACGGAAGCATTATTTAATGTTCTATTAAATTTGAAAATTTTCTTTAATTGCTAAAACTGTTTAATACTAAACTATTGTCTGTCCTGTCTATGGTGCTTGTTAGGCTTAAAAATTAAATTAAAAATATATTAGTAATATATTATTTATTGTACAAAACAAAAGAAAGTGTAGGTGGACATAGGTCAGCCTAATTTTGTAAATGTATTTACTACCTAATAATAATATTTTTTAAATTTTATATATTTATTATTATTATTATTTTTTTAATCTCGGGGGAACGGGAACGATTGTGTTGTAAATGAACGCAATAAAAGTGTTTTTTTTTATTTTTACATCGCGCCCACCTGATAGTAAGGTAAGAACCAAGAATGGGAGCAATTGAAGCCAGCCACAGGTGGCCGACATCGATCCCTACCATTAATCAGGCCTATCAATATTTTTTTCACACTTCGCTTGAAGGACTTCAGGTTATAGGAATAAGGAAACACGGTAGAGTATTTCTCTCTCTCTCTCTCTCTCTCGTCTTAAAGTTTATATGTACATGTAGGAATACAGTATGGGGGTGCATATTTTGGCCTGTGCGTGTGGTTCGGTTGCGGAACAGAGAAGAAGGGATAAGGTTGTGGAGCTCTTTAGAACACTCACCGTAGCGTATTTCTCATTGGTACATGCCGGGGTTAGAACCAAACTTTTTAGATTTTTAAGGAAAGCGATCTTACAACCGAGACACCACGCTTACATCCGCATTTGTGCATACGTTTTTAATAAAATAATTATTTATTATTGCTTTTTATCTTGTCAATCCAGCGCTTTATCGCTTAATTTTCAACAAAAGGGTGGGTTGATAGTTCCACTACTTTCAATTAGATGCGTCGGTAGTAGAATGCTTTTACTATACGCGTGGTAATGGATCCCTAATCAAGTTAAGAGTGGATCGTCATCGCCTGCAATGATTAGTCGCTGATGACGCTGAATCTCGAGCTGGTAATAATCGCTTTAAAGCTATAGGGGATAAACTAATTGCAAGTTAATTTGGTAAAAACTATTATAGATTTTTTGTGTTTTTTAGACTGCCGTGGTTTTCGCTGAGGTATCTGGTTTTAGTGATTCCTAGTCGGGACACAATGTTTTTTTAATATAGTGTATGTTTATATAGTATGTATGTATGTGTATTGTTTAGTTTTATTTTGTGTACGTATATTATGTATTTATGAGTGCTATAAATGCGTAATTATGTTTAAAGTTATTTTAATATTTTTCTTCATCCTGCCAATCACCTTACGTGATCCCCAATGTTAGCTGGTGAAGGATGCCTTATGGCATTACAGCTCGCCTATGTACTAGGTTTTTAAGTGCAATAAAGTATTTAAATAAATAAAATGATTCTTTTTATGAAATTTTACGAGTTTGGTGTGCTAGAGACGTCGATCAGCATATAGTAAAGTTGACTAAATGTGAATGCAATGCAAAGAAAAATACAGATAAACTTTTTTTTTTCTCACGCCTTTTTCTAGCATTTTTGTACGCACTACTTCTAGCAGATTATACAATAGAAATCTTACAATATTAGAATCTTACATATACATTTTGCGCTGTGTTCGGTTGCGGAATATAGAAGAAGGAATAAGGTTGTGGAACTCTTCTGAACATTGACCTTGCTTACTAATTTAGAAGGCTATGTCGGTAACTTTGGTTTTCTGACGGATCATAAACATCATGAAACTACAAATAATTGCAATTAAATCCAAATAATTTAAGTCCGAGTATTACCATATGTCTAGTTTCGTCAAATCTAAATAACCACTCACACTTACATAACCACAGGTTCGCTTGTAAATCCATAATAATCGAATAATAGCACCAAAGGCATATTGACATTTATTATTTAAGGCTGGTAAAACTATTACTACTAAGCTAAAGTTAAGGATTTCCACCACACCACCAATGCTTTACAATACGACAATAACTGTGCCTCGAAGAGTACGTTAAGCTGTTGGTCTCGATTAATACCAACTTGTGGTACCAACATAATACCCTCGCCAGCTATTGCCAGCGTAGCAAGTGTAGGTAAAATTCTTCAGAAATATGTTCTGGAAGACGCATCTCCAGCAGTAGGGCCTACAGGATGTGATTATTAATTTTAAAATACCTCAACCTTTTTTTTAATTTTTTTTTTTATTCATTTCCTTTAGTTTTACCTTTATTTCATTATCTAAGCTGTGATTTGCCACAGATATCATTATTAAAATAATCCAAAGTTTATCGGCAAGAGTAGCTTCAACACTTACAACGTAAAGTATTAGTACTGAGCAAATTTCAGTATCAAATTGTAGTTTCGTTGTGCGTGGCGCTGTCTAAAATCCTACACTCCGTGGAGCTACATTTTGCGACAAAAACAGTTCTTGTAACTTACTGTTTTACTATGTAAAATTTATGACTCAACTATCATTTTTTTTTTTATTTATTTATTTATTCGGAAAATCAACAGCTTTAAATACATATATTTTTTAAAGTAGTGATAATGAGTACAGCCAATTAAAGATTTCCACAAAAGATGAATGAATGTAACAAAAAAAAAACAGAAAAATGACCTTTATCAACAAATACATAACCAGATAATAAACTCAAAGCAAAGCAAAAAGAAAGTAACTGAATAGACATACTTAAATTTAGTATAAATATAAATTATATCACTATTTATTTATTTTATGATGAACTATTGTAAACGCAGCGATAAGGCGACCGAATGTTTAAACGATCTCTTTGAACCAACAAAGAGATCAATATCAGAAAAGACTTTGTTATATGTGTGTGCAATTCGGGTTAGAGGTGAGTTTTTCCCATAATTAGTGCGATGCCATGGTACGAGCAAAAGATAATAATAATAATAATAAAAATTCTTTATTGTACAAAGTTAAATAACTTAAAACTAAGCGCATAGGCGAGCTTTATGCCTTAAGGCATCTTCTACCAGCTAACCTTTGTGAAAAGTAACCAATTACAGGCAGAGTGCCAAAAAATATATAAATGATAGATAATGAGAGATACTATAAAATATTAATTTATACTAATACTTACAAATATTATTATAATACTGGTATAATAAACTACATAAACAACAATACATACTATACATACATAATACACACATACAATACACTACACATAATACGTACTGAAAGGGTAATATTTACATAGAATACATACACTTAAATGTTTTTTTTTTTTTTTTTTTTTTTTTTTTTTTTTCACAATACGGAATAGGAATGAGGTCAACTACGAATATTTTGTATAGATAAAAAGTGAGAGTATAAATTATTTTTGAAGGAGCCTGCAGTTTGAAGAGTGCGAAGGGAAAGAGGAAGGGAGTTCCAGAGTGATGCTGCAGTAACAGTAAAAGAATTTGAATATCTGGTCGAGGAGTGGATAGGAATAGAGAGGAGGTTGTTCTGCACAGATCGCAATTCGCGATCATGAGTTGAGAAGAGAAACTTAAAGCGTTCTTTTAGGTATGGTGGCGAGAGAGGGTTGTTAAGGATGCCGAAGAGAGTGGTTAGGATATGCTGATGTCTGCGAAAACGAATATTAAGCCACTTTAGCTGAATACGAAATTGGGAGACATGATCATACTTACGCAGGCCAAATAAATAGCGTATGCATAAGTTGAGAAGTCGATCTAGTTTATTCAGTAGCTCTTCTGTGAGATCAGGATAGCAGACATCGGCATAGTCTGATCAAAGATCTGTAGAGCGGGTACGACGTTTCGATGCTCTGTACCCAATACCACTAACTAACTCCTCGCAGTCCAGCCGACCTCCAACCACATCGTGCAGAAACATCATATCAAGCAGAGCTCTTCGGTCCTTCAGTGTATTAATATTATAATGATGACAATTTTGCTTGTAATCTTGATAGTGTGTTTTGGTTTTGTAGTTTAAATGCTTAATGAATCTACTTTGAATCCATTCCAAACGCTGGTCATACAAAATATATTGTGGCGACCATACGCAGCTGGCGTATTCCAGACCACTTCGAACATACGCGAAATAAATTGATTTCATACATTTTATATTTTTGAACTTTTGGCATGTCCTCATTAAAAATCCGAGATTTATATAGGCTTTAGCAGTAATTGCATCAACGTGGTTGTTCATGGTAAGTTTGGAATCCAGCTGAATACCTAAGTCACGTACATTAAATGTTTCATCCAAGAATGTGCCACCAATCTCATACCTGAACTTCACAGGGTTGACACTGCGTGTAAACGATATTTGTTGACATTTCCTGACATTAACTGAGATTCTGTTGTCCATATAGTATTGTGATAAACGCGCTAGATCTTCTTGTAATTTTATACAATCATCATTCCTGCCAATGTCAAGAAATATCTTTGTATCGTCAGCATACATTAAATAGCGTGAATGCTTAAAGCATGTGTAAACGTCAAACAGGTACGCGATATAGAAGAGAGGTCCCAGATGGGATCCCTGGGGAACACCAGACGGAATGTGCACAAAGCATGACCTATAGCCACCCACGACCACAGCCTGAGAGCGGTTGTGCAGATATGACTTTACCCATCTCAATAGATCGCCCTTTATACCAAGAAGCTCAAGTTTGCGAGTAAGAATAACGTGATCCACACGGTCGAAAGCCTTCTCAAAGTCCGTGTAGATCACGTCAATCTGTTTAGATTTTTCCATCGATTTAAGGGCAAAGTCCATAAAGATCGTCAAGTTAGTTGTGGTCGAACGTCCTTTTAGAAATCCGTGTTGCGCGTCCGGTATACAAGGAGCAACTGCCTGATAAATATAAACATACACCAGTTTTTCAAATAACTTGCCGAATGTGTTTAAGATTGAGATCGGCCTGTAATTTTCGACTTTGATCTTTGATCCCTTCTTATGCACCGGAACAATGTGAGCCTCCTTCCAAACCCTCGGAAACACCCCATCTTTTAAAGATTTGTTATATATAATACTTAAGGGCATGGATAGTTGTAGTGCATTCCTCACTATATAATAAGGAGGTATTCTATCACTGCCTGGCCCTTTATTGACATCGAGACTACGGAGAGATGTCAGGATTTGGTCTCGGGTAAGTTTAATAGTACTAATGTGCGATGTATCTCTAGATAATGGTGGTGAAAATTCTGATATTGGATATGATGAGGCTGGAGCTGAGAACACGCTCTTAAAAAAGTTATTAAATGCTGCACTGATCTCTTCCCCTGTCGAAAACTTTGTACCATCATGTGTAACGGATGTGGGGTAGTTTGAAGTGTTACGTCTTGATTTTAAGAATCCCCAAAGATGTTTAGGGTTCGATGAAATTGATTGTTCAATCTTTAATAAATATTTTTTATAACAGATTGACTGACATCGTTTGCATCTTTCTCTCAATAATGAAAACTCATTATAATCCAGAGGGTTTTTATGGTTCTTCCATCGATTATGCACTTAAGCCTTCTCCTTTATAATTTTTATTAGCGAGGGTGTGTACCATATGGGATAAGTATGACGTCCTTTTATTGTTGATTTTGGTATATATTGTTGTATGCTTTCGTAGATGCGATCGTACATAAATTCGACAGCGTCGTCCACTGAGAGAGCATTAATTTTTGATATCCAGTCAATGCTACTTAGAAAATTAATTATGTCCTCATAATTACCCCTATGAAATTTAAATCGTGTTTGTGGTTTATTTATTAATGGAATAATACTGACGTCAACCGCATCTATTGTAAAGGATGGGTGAAATTTATCTTCTGGGAGCAACGGAGAAACCAGTCTTTCTATTTCAATGGACAGGTTACTAAAAGCAAGATCAAGGGTGTTGCCATGGGAGTTAGTTAGGTTGCAATACGACGAATTCCAAGAGTGGATAACTCATCGACTAATGATTTACCTGCCACCTGGGTTTCAATTGCGCCTCGATTTAGGTATAGGGGCTCATTATCGTTCCATTGTATGTTCGGCAAATTAAAATCACCGACTAAAATAAACAAATCCTTCTGGTTTTCAGCAACAGCTCTATTAACTGATTGTACAAATAATTCGATATTTCGTGCCTGGTTGCAAGCACTACCGGGTATATATGTGACAGCCAAGTGAAGGTTTGCAGAACTACTAATTCCTTTTGCAGGAATAGTTACCCAGATGAATTCTACATTATCATTATCACAGCCCCTAGAACACAGATTGTTATGGAGAACTTTTACACAAGTTGGTATAAATGGAACCGGGACCGACGGCTTCGCGTTCTCTCCGAAGCACAGGAAACACCACCTGTGTTATAAATCTATGTCAAATGTACGTAATAAAAATGTATTTCATTGGTACATGCCGGGGATTTGAACCCTTTCAATCGCTTAGAATCATCTTAGGGAAGCGTTCTTAAAACCGAGCCTATACCGCGTTTTACTACAAATAAGATTAACTAAATTTAATCATTATTTAATTTTTTAATAATCAATGTTATTATAGTCAATGTGTTCGTTCACTCGAAATATGTTGAAGCTTTTGGTCAGCGCAGTTCGTGGTGTTAAAGTAGCGAATAGTAGATAGACCGATTAAATAATTAAACCAAGATAAGGTAGCGTTTGAAGAACCTTCCTTTAGATTTTAGTTACAATGTCGTCAATGCACTAATACCTATTGGCACAAATACAATGAAGTTCAGGCCCAACTACTAATGGATTATCCGTGATTTGCATTTGGCTGGCCTTTGTGGACGGCTTCATGCGGAAAAGACACATACGTTGGATCGCCCTTTGTGTTAGGCACGGTAAATTGGTCAATTTACTTGATGTTCATCATACATTTAGAAATTACATTAGTTCTGCTGTGATGTACAGGTATTGTTGCTATTGTAATAATAATATAAATAGACCTACTCTATTTTCGTCCTATCGTAATTGTTCTTCCTTTCAAGTGCTATCAAAAACAAAAAAAAATATCTTATTCTATGTTTTTTTATATCAATAAGATACGAACGGGTGGCGCAGTATCATAAAGACGCACACCAATTTACTGAGGGTCGTGACCTCCCAGTAATGATGAAATACGACGTAGGAGGGAGGATACCAACTTGTAGAAACGTAATAAGTTAACCACCAGTGTGGCGAGTGTAAACCGATTTTTTTATTTTTTTTATTTATTGTTTTCAAGGTACACAAAAATACATCAACAATATTATATAGCCGTCCACAAAAACCTTTAAGGTTTATCTGGGTACGGCGAGTCACTCACAATCTGTATGAGAAATAATTCTGCTATTGACTCATGTAAAACTTTTTAAACTTATATTTATATTTGTTAATATCAATGTATGTTCTTTGGAGCTCGGCGGGCATATCATTAAGATATGCTGAGGTTACATAATTCAGCATTCTTGTACCATAAACATTATTTGCCCCTGGAAGTTTAAACTGTTTTACGTAATTGAGAATCCTTAAATTACCCGACGGCTTGTGTTTCGTTAGTTTTTGTGAGATATTAATTTCAGTGAGAATGGTATATTAAATTTTTTCGTGTATACTAAGTACGTTGCAATGTAATTATTCAGGTGAATGTTCTGGAAGGCCCATCTCCAACAGTGAAGGTTTTAGACTGTGTTCTAATGGATGTTTTTTGATAATTCGTAATAACGTTGCGACTTGATGTGTCTATTTTTAACGCTCAGTTACTAGAACGTTAAGAATATACACTTCGACAGCCGCGCGGTTTTAATGAATATGAGCTGTATAACCATAGTTAACTACAAGTAGACGTAGACAAAATTCAACTAGGGAAGTGCAAAATTTTATACGCTCATTCCCAAGAAATTATTTTTTTGACTTGTTTATTTTTTTTTAACTTCAAAAAAGAAGGAGGTTCTCAATTCGATTGTAGTTTTATTTATTTTTTGTATATTTCCTACGCGATTATTCCGCCAATTATGAATTAATTTTGATGATTCATTTTTGTTTTGTAGGTTTAACCTACCAATAGTTTTAAGGTCGGTTTTTGTTTATTTTTTAAAATAATTTAATTTGATTAATTTTCATTCTTTGAATTAATTTATAAATAGAAGTTTTAAATATTTTAAAACACGCTTATTTATTTCGTTTTTTTTATTATAAATCAATAACTAGTGTTGGATGACATGGGGACACTCAGCCAAGCGTCTGGCCAAGGAGTTGTCCAAACGGCTAACGGAAAAGTCTGGAGACAGGAAGGCTGGCAATTATTTCTGCCAACGTATTAGCTTAGCTATACAGAGGGGAAATGTTGCCAGTCTACTTGGGACTATCACTGAAGGGTCGTCTCTAGAGGACATTTTTTATTAGGTTTAGTTTATATTTATTTGAATTTTTACTTTTAAGTATATATTAATTTATATTGTACTTTAAAACTAATTTTATACTGTTTGTATATTACTTCATTACTTAAATAAATAAACATCTTATATAACTAGTGTTGTGAATATTTTACACAAACTTTTTTTTTGTTTTATTTAAAAATGTAGCTATTGCATAAGACAATTCAGTTTTGAACAATCATGTGCACTATGGGGTAACCGTCCGGTTGAGTTGAAAATAATTGTATCGCTGATAGGTTTGGAGGGCCGAAACTAATTTAGTTTTGTTTACAATGGCCAGTCCTCGTCAGCTGTAATAGTCTCTTGATGATATGCACTTAATTGATGTGAAGTGTGCTTACACTATAATGGAAAAGGGAATGACTTAGAATCATTTGGGTGATGACTGAATGATTGAAAGCTAGAATACGAAAAGCTTTGAGATGGAACGCTAAATGCCGAGAAGGTTCTACTGATCCCAGTCGAGCAAACTGTAATTTCATATATGTATATATAATTTATGCCATTTTACAGCTACGAAACTATATTTATGGATATAAATATTATTATTACTAGAATAAAGTTTGCTAAATGTGAAGCGTGGTTTTTGACCACCCCGAAAGGGAAACAGTCGTGATGATACTTTACTTTTTAGATTGTAAGCAGACACGGCCATTTTACAGCCACGAATTTAAATTTAAGGACATAAATGTTATTAGATTATAAGCTGAGACGGCCTTTTTACAGCCACGAATTAAATTTTATGTATCTAGTTATAAATAAGTATCCTCGCTTATGGCAACAATTGTATTGCTGTTAGATTCGGTCCAGCCAAGCTTGTATTGTATAAAAATATATGTATTGACAATGTCCAAGTGTTGTGTACTAACCTAAGGAAATAAATGATTTGATTTGACTTGTTACTTCAAAAAAAACTCGGTGAATGCATAAATGTCATTTTTTTAAATCTCGAAATTTGCTTGTCTCGCTTTTAATTACAAATCATTAATTTTCCTATACTCACAAAACAGAACAAAAGAAAATCAAGACTCAAATAAAAATAAATTCCGAATCACCCTATAAGTACCTTGGACAAGCACGCACATTACGGAAGCAAATTGCAAACGTCCTGTAGCTTCAGCCCCTGCCCAAGTCATTTGAGCACCCTGTATTGTCTCATACAGCCACGCAAAATGCGGACATTCTCCATAATCTGGGTTTTTTCGCTATATTGTATACGATCGACGGTCAAACTGAAAAAGGTTGTAAATAAAACTTAATAATATAGATATTTTTTTATTTTTTATTGGTATAGAATCATAATTATAATAAATTTACATTCAGATATTTCCATGCTTATTTATTTAATTCTTTTTCATTAATTATCATTACAGCCCCTAGAACACAGCGTCCTAGACCTCCACTGCTGGAGATGGGCCTTTCAGAATATATATCTGGAGAATTTGGTGTACACTCGCCACGCTGGCCAGACGGCTTGGCAAAGATATGATGAACTTTTTAAACTTTTGCGCACATTCATAATAGTTTTTATAATTCTTTACGCGATTTACTTTAGAGACATATTTCTCCCGACGTTTCAGCCAAGTTGCATTGGCCGTGGTCACGGGTCGACTCGTTAATAAAAACTATTAAAGATATGATGTCAATTGTTATTGACAATTAATTAACGATTCCACAAGTTGGTATTAGTGGAACCGGGACCGACGGCTTAATGTGCTCTTCGAGGCCCGGGAACGGTGGTGTTGTAAAATAAATATAATCGTAATTTAAATATTTTTTTCACTCCATCAAGCAGGATAAGGAAACCCCGTTTGCTATGCGTTCCTTTTTCATCTACTAATTATAGAATTAACTCCTATATCCCTAGAACATGTAGAGGTTTTAATGACTTGTTACAACGTTTGGATGTCGACCTGTTTGAGACATCTCCTTCCACCCTCAGACCTTTATTGACTACAGAGTACTGTGATGAGCATATTGAGTAGATGTCCATTAACATGTTGAAATATTACATTATTATTATTTTAAATTATTTTTTTGATCCTTGTTTAAATTTTTTTAATTTTATATATTTTTCTATTACTTATGTTTCATTTATATTTCTTGTCAAAATTTGTAGTGTTGTTTGAGTACCTACTTATTGTTACTAATACTTGTTGTTACACTTAATTACTTTTATTATATTGTATGATTCTTAAGTTGTAAAACGGGATCAGTATACAAATGCAATTATTATTTCATATCTTATTGTTATTGTACTGTTTCTGTTGGTTCTTATTTTTTTTTTTTTCATTATAGCTAACAGTGAAAATTTGTAAGGCTTTAAGATTAGATATTTTTTGTATACATAATATTGTATAGGGTGTAAATTTTCCCACGAATAAATAAATAAATAAATTATTAAATTAGATTACAGTAAATGTCACAAAAGATATTAATAAATATTACATTATGTAAGATAAACAGCTGTAAAAGGGGGTTGTCACTTAAAAACTAAATAAAAAATATAAAAAACTTATGTATGTTATCAAAGTAACTTAAATGTCATAAGTAATTAAAATAATAATAATATTAAATAAAAAAATATGAAAGTATGTGACCTTATATATTCCTCTTTTAAAGCATCTTCTATGTTCTAATATGATTTGTTGATTAGAATAATTTTAATTATATCTTTGTACATATTATAATCTAAGTTTTTAGAAATTAAAGCCTATTTACATCACAGTTACATGTGAACATCGACATTATACAGTTTCGCTTCTTCACTGTTCATGTTTTAAACTTTAGTTTGTTTTATTTATCATCGCAGATTTATTTAAATTAATATTTTTATACGGAGCACTATTTCACTTGACACGCACGGCGTCCGTCCAATATATCAATTCAATTCAATAAACTCAATAAATATCACATACTCGTATAAATTATTGTGTCCCGCCCAGGAATCTAAATGCGTCTATATCCACAGACTTAACAGCTAGACGGAGGCAACAGTAACTTTAGAAAAACAATGTATGTTAAAACACAATATTAGAAAATTGTTACTTACGTTGTTTTTATTTACGCCTGCAAACCTCTTGAAACAGACAAGAATTCATTAGTCGCTACGAATTCTTTCAAGACGGCAGCCTCTTAAACTTCTGATCGAGGGTGTCAAAGCCGGAATATCGTCGCCACTCTATGGGATCACGCTAATTTCAGAACCCCACTCAAATTGGGGGATTTTTAAAATATAGAGCTATTCACAAGCGGTTCCTAAGCTAACAACTAAACCAAAAACATTTTTATTAATAAGATAAATTACAAACACTAGTAATAACAAAAAATATAAATTAATTGAAAACTACAAAAAAAGGAAAATACTATAATTACATATAAATAATGTTAATTAACATATAATTCAAATATATATATATATATATATTTTTTTTGTTTTTTTTTTTTTATTTATTTTTTTTTTACACAGCGGCATCTAATTTCCGTGGTAAGCTGCGAGGCTTGTATTACGGAAACTAGATGGTTGATAAACTACATATTATACTTTTTTTTTTGTAAATATATACATATTATACATATAAACACCCAGACCGAGACAAATTATACAATGTACAACTTGCCCCCGGTGGGAATCGAACCCACGACCTCCCGAGTTCACGGCAACGTTTGTTACCACTAGACCACGGAGATAATATTCACAATACATCAGTAAATCTGAAATTTTTTTAAAGCTTTTTATTAGTAGCATAACAAACGTCCTCTAGTCTTTATTTGAGCTATTTAAGCTAGAAGCCAAATCCGAGCTCGAGGTAAACTGAAACACGTTCAGGGTATCGTCATAAAGCGTGCCGATGCGACGTGCCCAAACCTAAGCTAGATCTAGCCTTCAGGACCGCAGACAAGTCTTTTGAATATTTCTATATTTAATTTATTCTCCATAGTTCTATCATTCAGATTCGTTCACCATGTCATCCGCCTGCCAGTGTAACAAGCTCCCACTGACGATCAGACAGGCTCCCACTATTTAAATGTTTAAACGCCGTCGTTCCGAGACACGATAATAGTAACTGTATTGCCAAAGCTTTGTGACGTCACAAATTACATTATTCC
Source organism: Tinea semifulvella (assembly GCA_910589645.1). NCBI lineage: Eukaryota > Metazoa > Arthropoda > Insecta > Lepidoptera > Tineidae > Tinea > Tinea semifulvella. The sequence goes on along the minus strand of OU342591.1, from coordinate 3,229,576 downwards.
TTGTGTTCAAACTACCCACGATATCGAGGTGGATCATTATAAGCGCTTTCAGTTGTTTATCATTAATGTCATTATGTCGCGCGCAATTTCCAAGCAGGTAATACATAAAAAATGTCTATAACACGTCAAGTTATTTTAAAAGACCAAAATAGATTAAACATATTAAACGTTACACATAGAAACTGAAAAAGTCGATAAAGGTCAGTTTGTTAGTATTTGTACTCAAAGATGTGGTATCCGCAATTTTACTTCTTTACAATAAAAATTAACTATTATGATATGAATAACATTATTATCAAACATCATATTCTTATTATCAAATTCATTCTGAGCGTTCTGAGCATGATTCGGAAAGAGGAGTTTCGTACTAAATAAGCAAAAAAGTGTCGTCGACGCAACATACTAATATCCATGGTATGCGTTTATAGTGATTTAATTCGTTTACGTACATTCGCATACATACATACATATCTTTACGCCAAATCCCTTGCGGGGTAGGCAGAGACAATTGAGCGCCACTTGACACGATCACGACATACCTCTTTCGCTTCTTCGACATTCATCAACCTCTTCATACATGCCCTTTTATTTTGATGGCTTTTTAATGCACCTTCAGCTATTGTTTTATTTATTTGATCGTGATAGGTAAGTCTTGGTCTGCCAGGGCCTCTTTTACCCACAACTTTCGCATTATAAATCTGGTTCGTCAATCTCTCTTCACTCATTCTTTTAACATGTCCGAACCATCGGAGCATACCTTTCCTTATTTTTGTCCCTATGCTTTCTTTAATACCTACCCTTTTGCGTATTTCGTCATTACGTATGCGGTCCGTCAAAGTGACGCCGCATATCCGACGCAAAGACCTCATTCGCATTCCAAGTATTCGTGAAAAATGTGACATTCGAATCCTAGTTTGACCATGAAAATTTAATAAAGGAAAAACTATGAGAAAATCTTTGTTATTGATGTGTCTAGTCAGGACGACGTCAAACTCCCCAATAGTACCCATATCCAGATTTAGAGCTAAGACGCAATTACGTACGAACCAAGGTACAACGGTTGTTAACCGCGGGTTAATAAGATGTCTTAGCTACAGCCTCTAAAGCTATAATAAGCTTCTAGGATTTCACGCTGCGATTCACGATTTAACAGCTCGATTGGTTCCAATATTTCATGACAATGGCGGTATCGCGTGATGACCGGGCTCACTTTATTCGCCACTAAAATTATATTAGCTGTCTAAGCCATTACTTCTTGTTTTCCTATGCATTTATAATATTACTACCACCTTTGCCGTCAGTATTATATAGTTTATAGGCTAGCGGATGGTTGCAGCAAGGCAGCAAGACTTTGGTCTTGCCCAAGTTCATGGTGGTAATTTGTTCAATCTGCCAGGGCGGGGAAGTATACACCGTTCGTGACGATAAAGTGTACACGTTTCGGAATAAGGCTTGAAATGCCGTTATTTCCAGTCAAGCCGGCATAGTGTTAGGGATTGATGTTAGTGACTAACTATCTATCTAGCTGTAAGTTGTCCTTAAAGATTAAATAAATTAACATAAAAATAGCAGTATAGGCGCACAGGGCAGTGAGACGTGAAGTCAGACGGTTACATAGTAAGTCGGGCAAATGAACCAGTCGAGTTAGGCCCTGATTGGTCCATATCATTGATGATTTCTCGATTCCGTCTATAAACAAAAAAAAAATGATAATGAGCGCTATGAAGTTTAAAAACCATTTTCTTCATAACCAAGTTTTGAGTCTAAATAATTCAAATCCATTGAGGAATTCCAACACCGGTGATCCATAGTAAAAGTTTCATGGCAATATAAAGGAAATCCCGTGAATACGTTCTGGCTATATTCTTTACGATTTGCTGAATCCAGTTTGATAGATCTACATATTCTATGGGTTATCGTCGCAAGTTTTATGGCAGTTTCCTTAGCACATCTTCTACTTAACTTAAAGCGGTATTTTATTCTTTAGAAATTTGTATTATCACGATTAAGATTGGATCTGTTTTTGTAGTTCCTACGTGATCTAGACCGCATAGATTTGGTATCGTTATATTGCAATAATTAAAATATTTAAAAATAATAGAGGTTAGAATAAATGGCATCTTCTTCTTTCTTCTTAAGGTGTCATCCCCGATCAGAGGTCGGCTATTATTAAGGCGATTTTATTTTTGTTGGCAGCTGTCTGGAACTAGGATCGGGTGCTATCCTCCGCCTCGTCCTGCATCGACTTCCGAGGAAGTGGAAATGTTAGCCTCCGAAATCGATGGAAAGATCCGCAGCGCACAAGAGCGTGCCTCTACCGCCGTGGTTAGAAGGGTGGGGATCCCCCTTCCCTCTTAACACGTGCGAGATCTTATTACGCGAAAAGAATGGCAGTTCACCCGCTATCCGACGCGCCTGAACGCTCTCTTGGCCAGGATAAAGAAGGAGCTGGATATCTGCTACGCAAGCCATTGCCAGGCTCATATTAATTCTATAGGCGATAGCGTTCCAAACGTTTATCGCTTTCAACTAGCCAAAGAGTGTCCTCCCGTGAGGCCACTGCTCACCAGTGATGCCAACTTAAGCCACTCCCTGATCTTTTTGAGCCAGGATGTGCGTCTTCTCCCCGGTCTAATGGATTTTTGTATATTTCCTTGCACGACAAGCGAATTTTTTATTGCGCATGATCTGTCCTAATTACTCTAACTTCCTAATGCATCAAAGCATAATAATATCATTAATATACCCAAAATGCATTTTTTATTATCGAAAATTAATCGTTCTACTTAAGCGTTCTCTTTAATGCTAAGGGTCGTGACCTACTCCACGAATCTTTGTCCCGTACGATGCTGTGACATCCGGGTCTGCTCTCGACAGCATGCGCCGTGCAGGGCTTTGGCATTTGAGTATGAAGTGTGGTGCAGATCTGGCCAAACGATCTTGTCATGCTTCCTTTTTTATTGCGTAAAAAGACGCTGATCTTCACCAATCTGCTCCTCTTCCAAGAAAGAAAGAAAATACATAAATAATGTAAAATACCAAATCAATTTATTATTTCAAAAACCTTTATACAAAAAGTAATTAGAAAATACACATAATTAAATATCTATAAACTAAACCTATAAAAAAAAAACTATCTATAAATAAAAAATGTCAGAAACTACGCTTTTAAAGAAGCGTTATTACATTTAGCCAGGTTTACTATAGGCCCATCGTGATAAGTAACGTCGATGTCTCTAGCGTACCAGACTCGAGAACTATCACAAATAAGTTTAATAAAATATTGTCTCCCGACCAGGAATCGAACCTAGTACATACATGCGTCTAAATCTATGGTCTTAACTGATAGTCAAAGGGGCAGTGTATTTATTTATAACTACTTAAATTTAAACTAAAAAAGTGACGTATCATCACGACCGTTTCCCTTTCGGGGTAACAAACCACGCTTATAAATAAGCGGATTCGCATTTCGCCAACTTTACTATAGGCCAATCATGACAAGTGGCAAGCTCGTCGATGTCTCCAGCGTACCAAACTCGAGAAATATCATATATATTTTTTTTCAAATAAATTAAATATTAATTAAATGTATTTATTTACATTAATAAATATTTTTGTGTTCCGACCAGGAATCGAACCCGGTACCTCCGAGTCTACTCGTAAATCTACGGACTTAACCGCTAGACCACGGAGGCAGCTAATAAAATAAAATAATAAATTTAAACTATTAAACTAAATTCTACAAATTAATACATGAACCTTGCTTGGTAGTCAAGAATGAAGAAATCTTAACAAATGATTGTGAATCTTATCTTGTGACAAACGTAAGATTATAAGGGGGATGCAAATTAGATTTAAGGAACCAGACGCGTCCAATTAAGTCCCCGTCACAAATGACTGATGATCATGATCTCTGCGGGGTATTGTTCAATTTTAAAACATGATTTATAAAGTTATATTGCAGCAGGAGTAGGTTATATTTCATGATATATTTATTTATTTAAAACTTTATTGCACGAAGTACAAAGGCGGACTTAATGCCCGTAGACATTTTCTGACAGCCAAACCTTAGGGACAAATTTGAACTATTATAGGTGCAATGAAAGAAATATTGAAAAAATAGGAAGAAAAATTAACAGCTTAATTATTCACTTACATATTATATTGTTATATATACTATAATATATCTATGGGTCTGTAGTTTTTTTGTCTCAAATTATGCTTTGAAAGAAGCAATCAGATATTAAGGCTAGCGTAAAGTTCGTCGCGACGGACGCCGATACATCACTTAAACTCTTTACTTGCTTGAAAAACGTAATTTCCGACGTGTAGTTAATTGTAAATTGTGGTCGTGGTAAATACTTAAAGGTTTTAAAATGAGGTACTACCTATTTTAAATATGGTGTTAGGTGGGAAAGTTTCCACCGTTCGTGCCGATAAACACAGTAAAGTGTATTTACACGTTTCGGGATCAGGCTCGAATTGCCGCCATGTCCAGTCAAGGCGGCATAGCGTGAGGAACTGATGTCAGTCATAAGTATCTGATTTCAGTTGCTAACCTTCATGGACCTCGTGCGCCACTTACCATCAGATGGGCACAAAATAATAATAATAATAATTAATAAGGATTCCAACTTATTGTGTACGAAACTAATTTTGCTGTATAATAATCTTAAATTACTGCTATATTGTTGCTTAAACTTAAAATTATACAAGAACGTAGAGAAAATTTAATACCTACTTTCTACAGTAGCAGTAGTTAAGTTATTTTCATCTACTTTATAACCTACTAGCTGTTTTCTCCGGCTTTAGCCGTAGCTGACAAAAATGATGTTACCGTCACAAATGATGCTCTGATTATAAGTATGATATTTTTTTTATTATTATTTTTATATGCCTCTGTGGCCTAGCGTTTAAGTCCGTGGCTTTAGACTCGGAGGTACCGGGTTCGATTCCTGGTCGGGACACAAAAAATATTTATTAAAGTAATTAAATATATTAAATTATTATTTAATTTATTTGTGATATTTCTCGAGTTTGGTACGCTGGAGACATCGACGAGCTTGCCACTTGTCATGATTGGCCTATAGTAAAGTTGGCTAAATGTGAATCCGCTTATTTATTAGCGTGGTTTCTGACCACCTCAAAAGGGAAACGGTCGTGATGATACTTTACTTTTTTTTTTTTACTTTATAACCTACTAGCTGTTTTCTCCGGCTTTAGCCGTAGCTGGCAAAAAACCGTCACATATGATGCTCTGATCATAAGTGTGATATCTTTTTATTGTTATTTTTATACTAGCTCGACTTTGCGCCCACCTGATGGTAAGTAGCACGCGAGGTCCATAAATGTTAGCAACTGGAATCAGACAGTCATGACTAACATCAATCCCTAACAATATGCGGGCTTCACTGGACATGACGGTAATTCGAGCCTAATCCCGAAACGTGTGGATACACTTTGCTGGGTTTTTTGGCACGAACAGTGGATACTTCCACGTCTCGGCAGATTGGGCAAATGGTAATTTTATCAGTCCGCCTACCATCTATTATTATCCCTGGGTCCAAGAAGCATATTTGCCAAATTCCATCAAAATCAATCCATTAATGCTAAGAAAATAACGTATAATATAACTGTTAAGTTTCATCAAAATCCATTAAGTACATTTAGCACGAAAGAGCAAAGAACATTCATACATCCATCTTCTCAAATAGTATAAGAAGTTGAAGGACCTAAAAAAAATTATGAGAATTATCTAAGAAACTTAAATTAGATATATACGACAAACGTTTCAAAACTTTAAAACTTATTACCTACAAGTCATAACTCTTGCTCAGTTGTAGTGCTTGCTTCATTTTATTTATGCTTAAGCCCGTCACACACTATCATATATTAAAAAAAAAAACAAATACTATTTATTGGATCAACATCTTTACAGCCTAGAGCCTAGAACAAGGAGTCTCCATTGTTGGAGATGGACCTTACAGAGAATTTATCTGGATAATTTGGCCTAAACTCGCCACGCTGCTGACGGATTATAACATTAGAAAGAAACAAGAAGAAAGATTATACATTGTTATTAGTGGAATTGGGACATACTACATAACGTACTCTTACAGGGCCAACGAGGACAGGAACAGTCGTGTTGTAAATCTATGAAAAATTTAAAAGATAATTAGGATGACAAGAATATTTAACAAAGATTGGCTCGATAATGACAAAACTCAACGAATATATAGGTAGAACAAAGGAGAATGTCAGGTTCCAAATTCAAATGTAATACTCGTATTCTCTACATGCATAGCTATTGTCTTCGTTCTTCACAAAACAACCAACTTTCTATCCCTCTCTCTTCTAGCAGATAATTCAGATTCTCTTACCGTGTCAGCAGCTCGTCAATGCAATTAAATATATTCAAAAAACTTCTTCATTCCTACTTCCTTAAAAAAGCGGATCCTAATCACCTGATATATTATTAGTATTATAAATTAATTACTTATATATTTATCTTAATATTATGTTTTATTTTTATTTGTTAGGTATTATAGTATTATAAATTAATATAGGTATTGTATTTATTTATGTATTTTAACACTGCTTTTTACTATATTATTTCCATTTTCACACTCTGCACACATAATATTAATATCTCACTCTCCCAAAGGTTAGAGCTAGTACCTTCATGGTAATATGCTTGCCTATATACAACACTTTATATTGTATATTTTGTATGCAATAAATATTTTCAATTTTCATTTCAATGTCAAAGTAATACAGCAAGACTATACAAATACATTTATATTTCTGTCCGTAGGCGCCTTGGGGTGTCCTTTGAAGGCCTCACGGTGAGTCGGGCATGCGACCCCTACGTGTTGGCCTTTCAGGCAGGGGGCGTATCATTGATGATTTATCGAATCAACAACGTCTTTAAAAAAAAAATTAAATATATATATATAAATAATATTTTTGTGAAAAGCTTATCAAAACATCGGCCCAGGAATACCAAAATACGATTCTTGTGAATGTGGTTAAGGCTCTTAATAACACCATGTTACATAACCAATAACGGTTCTTTCAGCACGACTCAGCACCGGGTCATAAAGGGGTCATGTTGGCTTGAAAGGAACATTTCATCATCAGCGTATTTTTAAGGTGCATAAAATCATGTTTTTTTAGATATATTTTAATTAGTTTTACTCTTAAACTATACTTGATGCATTTATAAACTTATCAAAAAAATGGTATGTAAATCCGTACCGTAGTGGACATAAACCTTTAAAAGATTTCCCCATAAACTGGGTACATGCTAAAGATATTTTCCCAGCTCTCTGCTAAATATAAAGCGCGCCTCGGGAATTGTTAATTCTACAAAACTCACTATTTTTGATGATATCCGTCATTTAGTCTGGGTTCACATTGGGAACAAGTTTTTACTTTTGTCAACACGAAAATGTTCTAAGTCTAAAATCAACAACTACAGTAATGTAGCACAATATAATATTTGCAATAAATGACCCCTATAGGTTAGATAATATTGTGCAATATTATTGTAGGAGTGTTGGCAGCATTAGACGTAACTCACACTTCAGAGTTTAAATATTGAATTACAAGTTTAGTAAATTTAAGTTTGGGATAAATAAATAGTTATAAATTATAAATAAAAGAGTACATCATGACGCCATAACATATTATTTTAACGTTATGTCATTGCATACACAAAAAGTATCATCACGACCGTTTCCCTTTCGGGGTGGTAAGAAACCACCGTTGTAAATAAGCGGATTCACATTTAGCCAACTTTACTATAGGCCAATCATGACAAGTGGCAAGCTCGTTGATGTCTCCAGCGTACCAAACTCAGGAAATATCACAAATAAATTAATGTATTTATTTACAATAATAAATATTTATGTGTCCCGACCAGGAATCGAACCCGGTACCTCCTAGTCTAAATCCACGGAATAAAACGCTAGACCACGAAGGCAGTCATCGCATACATCCGCGCCAAAAGAACGTCGTTTCGTCCAGTGCAAGATCTGAAATTATTTTATACAACTAATTATAAATATATTATTTTTTTCAATTCTTTTGAATAACATATTATCTACTCAAAGGCTCACCCGTCGGCAAGCGGAGTTTTTTCCCAAGCTCACGAGACCAAGGACCCATCTTTTGTCTGCAAATAGGATGAAGTGGTGATTATATAATTCCAATGTAAACGCTGATTAAGGACATTCCTTTAAAATCCTTGCGCACAGAACCCGTAAAACCAACACAGAGATACGCCAGTAAAATATTTTAATTATATTTTATTACCACTAAAAGTGTGTAAATGAAAAACTGGTCCTCTGGTTTATGAACTCGTAAAAACTTGTCTGTCTGTTTGCAGCGATTTTGAATTAAGTTTGCTGAATGATAATAATGTCGATTCATTGTTGAAATTTCATTAAAGGTTTATGACGGAATTTCTTATTCAAAAGTATGTAAATGAAGTGAAATCGGAAGTTTTTAATGCGGACGTTTTAAATCCTATTTTGCTTATTTTAGTAAGAAATTTCAACGTTTAAAATAATAATAATAATATTTTTTTTTTTTTTTTTTTTTAATATTTTAGTTTTAGTTGTATTTTTATTTATTAAGTAGGTTTATTTTTATTAATACTCATTTATGTTTTAAATAATTAACCTTCATTACTCGCCAACTCGACTGGAACGACTAAAAAGTCCACTTCATAAAATTCCGGCTGGTATAATTATTAAAAATTAAAATTTGATAATTTTTTGTTGAAAAACTGATAGCATCTCTTTTTGGTGTTTTGATGAAGAGAACAAAAATTTTACAAAAAAAAAACTAATAAGGTAATAGTAGTCGTATCAATCAAGTCCTTTAGTACTAGAGCTGTAATAATGATATTTTGCACACCTATACTATATAAAATTAGGTTCTTCTACTTAAATTGTAATATTGTTAGAATAATTCACCTAAAGATGCATTGATAATGATAACGGACTATACTTTTTGTCTTCAGTTATTAATTTACAATCTATTTAATAAATAGAATTGCTCGTATGTTCATTCTTGCTTTAAGCCGTGGCTTGACAGAAAGATAATTGCATTTACTCCCAGAGGTATTGCCAGCTATGGCGAAGACAATTACAAATTAAAATGCCAGCTTTTACCATTTAATTTTTCCGTCAGGTCCTTCCTATTTTATTTATATAAGTTTTTTATCTATTTGAAAAGTTGCTGACGTGGATTTAGTCTTCGAGGTATAATATTTAATAATGTAAATTCATTTAATTAAATTCATTTATTAACCCTAAGATACATTAAGTACACTCGGTTTGTCAGTTATACATATTATTGTTTACAAATCATGGCAGGATGGCAGAAGTATGCCATTAATAGCAAAGAACAGCCATCGTCATTTACCACTTAACACTACAAACAATCAATACCTACATAGATGCTGCTGTACAAGGGCGTTGTCACTTAAAATCTAGAAAATAAATTATATTAAAATTATATAATAAAATTATTATTATTTTAATGAAAGAAAAAAAAAACTACAAAATTGTGTATGTCAAAATAAATAATCACTCAAATCAAAAATATTAACAATGATATTAATATAATATTAATGATGATGAAAGAATAACTAAAAGAAAGCAGCTGTAAATGGACATTGTCATTATAAAATAAGAACCTTAAACTCTAAAATATTAATTTATAAAATATTTTTTATTATTTATTTAATTAATGTTTAATTTATTTGTAATATTTCTCGAGTTTGGTACGCTGGAGACATCGACGAGCTTGCCACTTGTCATGATTGGCCTATAGTAAAGTTCGCCAAATGTGAATCCGCTTATTTATAAGCGTGGTTTCTGACCACCCCGAAAGGGAAACGGTCGTGATGATACTTTACTTACTATTTGAAAAGTTCGGCGAAATTATTTATTCATCAATATCTATTTAGTCTTCTTCATAGTAATTCTCCTCGGATATAATACATTTATGACAAAGTTTTTTCCTATCCTACCAAAAAATATTAAAATATTTGTGATCTTGTTCAGCTCCTTCGATGTCGTTTTTATGGCCTCAATCGTGGTGGCGTAGCATCGTCTTTTCATGGACCACTTCAGTAATTTTATTTTCTAAAAAGCTGATTGACTACGTCTGTAGTGAACGATGGAGACCACGTACTGGAAGACGCAGAGTGGGACAACCCCCCGCCAGATGGACAGATGACCTGAGGAAGGTCGCATGTGGGGGATGGATGGGGGTGGCAGAAGATCGTGTAAAATGGCGAGCCTTGGGGGAGGCCTATATCCAGCAGTGGAGAGACACAGGCTGATGACGATGATAATGATGAAAAAGCTGATTGACTATATTTATCTAAAGTACATTACGACTTAAAAAAACCTTTAGATGTTGGAGTGTGCGAGTGAGAGCGACGCAAAGCTTAACAAACCCTATTATCATCCTTCTCTGAGCGTAATCTAATATCTTATTTGTTTTATTGTACAAAATTTTGAGATTCATACATCTGTAGCACAATAAAAATGTGGAATGCTTTTCCAACCTCTGTGTTTCCACTTTCCTACGAACCTGGAGTCCATCAAGCAAAGTCTAAGAAAGCATCTAGTCAAGCCGGCATAGTGTTAGGGACTGATATTGGTCATGCAAAAACTTATGTATTGATTTTAATGAAATTTTACAGTAATATAGCCTATATATCAGAATAACGCATAGGGTATATGACGTCATTATCTAACCCCGATTTATATATGTCAGTCTGTTTGAATCGCCTTCTAACCTAAAGTACTAAACCGGTTTTGATTAAATTTGGTGAAAATGTGAAACATGAAATCAACATCTAAACTTGATCACACAGACAATGCCGTGTTAAACAGCTAGTCAAAATATAAAGCAATCTCTCATTGTAGCTTAGTGAGAGAAATGGAAAAAGGTCAAGTACTATATCTTAAAATGAATACAAAATAATCTACAAGTCAAATAAAAAAATATTAGTATCTACTGTTTTATTAGATTGATTTTATTTCATAAATTCTGTATATATTAAATTATATGTATTATATTATATGTATGAATTGTTTATTTAATATTTGCTTGGCACTCTGCCTGTCACATGTTTAAAACACCCAAAGGCAGCTAGTGGAAATGCCTCACGGCATAAAGCTCGCCTGTGCATTTTTATTACTATTATTATTTACTAATTACACCATCACCATCCACTTAATAGTAAAACTTAAAACTTAAATAACTATAAAACTGTGGTAAAATAAAATATATTATATACACAACTTTAATTCATTACATTTTTTTGAAAGCTTTATGACAAATAAGACTTCTACTAGTCCTACAACAATTAACCAAATTGTATGTATTGCTATACAATGGGTATCATGTACCATGTCAATATATCATGGGTACATAGATAGATTTATAGACCCTCCCTTTTTTCACTGAGTGATATCAGTACAATCAAGGACAATATTTATCAATTACCATGACGAGACAAATTTCCTCGCTGAACAGTGTTTTCTTAAGAATGAAGATTTCGCTGGAGAAGAGACATTCCTGTAATAAATAAAGTAAAACACAAAGGCAATGAGGGCAAAGAGTAATGATCCTGAACTACTTGGATAAATGTTGACCCCACCGGGAAATATATAGAGCTGTTAGTGTAAGAATAAAAGTATATCTCGTAACATTTTTATAATCCTTGAAATAAACTAAGTGCACAAAGTCACCTTTAATAAAAATAAATTGTAATTATTTATGACCAATTAATAGTAGACTTGTGCGTGCAGGCTCGCCTTCTGTTAACTTATGATAATACCCTGCAGCAGGATTTATAATAATATAATAGCTGATGACATACAAACGTTAATAATGATATTGTTTCAATATCTATTCCAACATACCTATCGAAAATAACACAGTGTTTGAAGACAAAAGTTCTAACGAGTGCGTTCTTTCAGTAATGTCGTATGAAAAACTGACAAAAGTTTGCTCCTAAAATCAAGGTCACTCCTATAAGAAAGCTATGCACGGTATATCTCTGAAGGAAAAGGTTTGAGATCCGTCAGAAAAACATAGTTAATGAAATAGCTTTAATAATTTGCTGCTCTGTATATTTCCGTGGCTATCTCTACCAATTCGCAGTGATGGGGCCTGATAAGGAGCAGACGGCATGTCGGATTGGTTCACAGTTTTTCTTCACTTTATTTATAGCACCCGCAGACTGACAAATGCGACCGAATATAGATGCACTTTTTTCCTCGATCGTACCTGATTACTTTGCAAATTAGAACGAAATGAGCTGTTTATTAATCAGGTTTAATGCTCGTACAATTCAATCTTGTCCAAAATTTTCAAACTTTAGTGTACTAAAAGTAGGTATACTACAATAGTTTTTATAATTTTAACGGGTCTTTACGCGATTTACCTTAGAGACATATTTCTCCCGACGTTTCAGCCAAGTTGCATTGGCCGTGGTCACGGGTTGACTGGAGCTGCGCGGTGTAGTCTCATACATACTGGGCGGTAGATGTAAACCTACCCACTTATAAAATATAATAAAGAAACACAAAAATTTCAATCGAGAGGGGGTTATAACCCCTATAGCTTATAAGCTATCTTCATCGTGGAATCCAGTAATCAATGGGTTTCAACGCCGGGAAAAATCGCCCGGTGTCGCCAAGGATATTGTAAGTGTCGTGTGTCTTGATTTCTAAAAACTTTTAAAAGTGATAAGTGGGTAGGTTTACATCTACCGCATAGCTCCAGTCGACCCGTGACCACGGCTAATGCAACTTGGCTGAAACGTCGGGAGAAATATGTCTCTAAGGTAAATCGCGTAAAGACCCGTTAAAATTATAAAAAAAACTATTATGAATGTGCGCGAAAGTGTAAAAAGTTTAAGTATACTACAAGTACACCATTAGCTAGGAAATCAAATTACGGAATAAAATGTTGTAGCATTTTTTTTCTGACTTAAATTTGGTATATGATAATAATGTGTGTTAAATGTCCATAAATTTATATTCTAGAAAGTTAGTAGACTGCATTTAGTAGTTGGTACACTTGAATAATCTTTAAAATTGTGCGAGCGAGAAGAACGCAAAGGCGTTAGACCCTCCTAATAATTTAAATATTATTTTGAAGTGTTATTTAAGTTATAGTATAACAAAAACAGTATTAACCCCGCGTTCGTTTTATAGCATTTCCAACATCTCGTAGCAACTTCATAAACTAGCACGAAATGTCGTTTTTGTTAAGAAATACCACTTTTTTTTAACAATGCTAACATTTCTTAAATAAATCGAGCAAGTATTTTCGTTCATGTTCATTCATCTACATACCTAAAATCCCGTTTTGAGTTCCTATGCGATACGCAGAACCTTCCATTACGTTCTTCCTATAATAATCAACTGAAAATCCCATCCCACTCCACTAGCAGATATTCAGATTCGTTTACTGTGTCTGCAGCCCACCAGTGGAACAAACTGCCACTGGCTATTAGACACGCACCGTCAGTCCACGTATTCAAAACCTTGGTTACTGCATTATTTTAGACAAACAAGCATCGGGCTCACAATAAATATTGGGCAAATATATATTTTTATAATATGTATTTAATTAGGATTTAGTGTATGTATGTATGTAGTATATTGTTTGTTATCCTAATATTTTTATATTTTTATATCAGCATTACCCTTCATCTCAACTCTCCCAAAGGTTAGATGTTAGAAAATGCCTTGTAGGCATTAATCTTCGCCTTTGTACAATTTTTTCGTGCAATAAAGAATTTAATAATAATAATTTTTCATACCATGGCATCCAACACACATGATATTATTATGGTCTTTGAATTTATTACATAAAATCGTTTAAAATACCTTTTTGACAAATATAATAGAAAACTATAATATAATAGTAATATAATGGTTATAGATCTTGTTGACCAACATGTATCTTTTTTTATTTTTTTAAACACTGATCGCAAAATCGCCTTACGATACGACCCCAGCCTGGAGGGCCACAAGGAGACCCCAGGGCGCCTACGGACTAAAACCCTGTAAACCGTCTCTCTCTCACTATTGGCCCTGCGTGCCTTAACAGCTAAGTCTGAGTCGTGACTACGGAGTGAAGGCACTCGTTCGCCGCGTCAACATGTATCCATAAATGTATTGAGAGGTAGTGTGGGAGATATTTCATGTCATCTACTATAAAATAGACTATTAACTGCCTCCGTGGTCTAGCGGTTAAGCCCGTGGATTTAGACTCGGAGGTATCGGGTTCGATTCCTGGTCGGGACACAAAAATATTTATTAATGTAAATAAATACATTTAATTAATATTTACTTTATTTGTGATATTTCTCGAGTTTGGTACGCTGGAGACATCGACGAGCTTGCCACTTGTCATGATTGGCCTATAGTAAAGTTGGCTAAATGTGAATCCGCTTATTTATAAGCGTGGTTTCTGACCACCCCGAAAGGGAGACGGTCGTGATGATACTTTACTATTTAAGTTATTTTATATAGAAAATAGCTTTATATAGCAAATAAATAAGTAATAATAATAAATAATGATTTACTTATATATATTTATTCAATGTTTGGTATTGACGTAAACGAACCATCAACGCTATTAGGAGTGCTTTAATTCACCTCTTAGTGGTAAGTGGCAATATAAAGCTCTTCATTCTAATTGGTAGAATTTAAAAGGAGACTGGGTATTTTAGATTTTCATAGTACGGAACGCAAAAAGTCCTTTCTTGTAAATTAATAAGTAGCATAAATTATGTTTTCTTTAATACGAGTATATAGTAATTTTGTAATAACATTAATAACCCTTTATCAAAATGTTATTGTTCTTTCAAAGAAAGTCGATCACTACGTAATGCGGCGCTGCTTCGAATCGTGGTCTTTGTGTAAAGTCGAGGCGCGCACGTACGAGAATATGCTTACCCCAATAAGTCTTAATGTGGCAACACCCAAAACGACGTGATAATATGGCGACGGCGAAGCCTGTATTGCATTGGAATGTAGTAATTTTTTTTTGGAAAACTATTGACAATACGATACAATAGTTAGAAGAAATTAGAAACATATTGTCAATGAAAAGTTCTTGTTAATAATAAAGTCCATCCCTTCACATCACACTAACTCCATTTCAAATTCCTTCTCAGTCGTAGCTGTGACATTATGGAATAGCGTACCTCTTAGTATCCGTCAGGCACCCAACAGAAGTGTATTTAAGAGACAAGTATATTCACACTTTTTAAAGATGCAATAAATATTCACAATTCATGTCTATTCTCATTGTTATTGTAATATAGTTGAATAATATAAATATTAGTTTCTGTTTATGTATATACGTTTAAGTAGTTTATGTAGAAGACAATTTTCTAAGCATTCCATGGATTCACCGTGCGGGTGCCGGGTCCATCGTGTGTGGGTAAGAGATGAGAAGAATGGTGTCTCGGGCTTGCGACCGACAATTGGCTGGTTTAAGAAAAGGAGGCCTCCTTTTTTTTTCTATTGCGCGATAATACGCTCACCATCCACCATTCTACTTCTCTCCCTACCCAACCAAATACTGTATGATTCCGTTAATGCCGTCTTGGAAGCTCGTTCCATAAATGTATTGACGGCAGACCTGCTTAGGCCCAATTCTTTCAGTAAGTGATGCAAAGATTTTGCTGGAACTCCTCTTGCACCAACTTCCACTGCGTAAAGCTGAGTCTTGAACCCGTTCCTGATCATTTCTTCTGTGAGATCATAATATTTATTCGACTTCATGTTGTGGTCTTTTGGAATATTTGATTCCCACGGAACGGTAAGTTCAATAAGGATAACTTTTTTTAAGTTCCGAGAAAACACTAAGATGTCTGGCCTATAGGCTGATACAGCTAGTTCATCTGGGATCCTATAATGGTGTTCAAATGTATCCATGAGAATTTTCCAGTCTGATGCGGCGCCAAGGATCGAGGTGGGCTTGCATTTAGTTTTCGTGCTTTGCCCTTCCTTTACAAATGTGGTCAAAGTTTTATTTGTAGTCAGTCCCTTTCTGGCTCTTGCAGTAGAAAGACTTACTGCTTCACGGATAACACCTAGGACTTTGTCATGTCGGCGTGAGTAATAGCCCTTTTCTAGGAGAGTAACGCACCCTACAAGTGTGTGTCTAGCAGTTCCTATGGCAGCACCACACAATGTACAGTTCTTTTCCGTAGCTTTTCCCCACCTTACCAGATTACTCTGGTCCGGGAGGGACATTTGAAAAGCGTTTAGGTAGAACTTTAGCAACGCCGGAGACCAATCGTACATTAGTGTGCGCCACTTTAGGGCTGGAGGAATGCAAAAATCGCCCAAAGTTAGCCAGTCATTTTGAACTTCTAGAGTCATCGCGTGCACTCTGTATTCATGCTCTTCATCTTTCCTGAGGAAGGATTTTATAACCTCTTTGTCACTTTCTTTTTTCTTCCAGCCAATGCCTCTTTTGTCAGTCTGGGCACCTGTCATGAATTTCTTGAAGAATAGTAGTCTCGGTTCCATATCTGAGACCAGAGGGTCTCTTGGAAGGGATGAAATTGTATTATCCTGGGAGCTGGTTAGAATTTGATATTTGCTTATACGTAGATGTTTGTATAATTCAGATGGTCTTTTCAGATCCATTCCGAAGTTTCTCCGTCCTCTAAAGAATGTTGAGGAGTCAGCACCCTGGGCTAATCCAAGCCAAGACTTCAATGTTCTTATGACGTCCGCGTCCAGACTTGATAGTAGGCTTTTGTTGAAATCATATACTAGGAAAGGCCAAGTGAGGCGAGATGCTAAGTAGTTGTCATATATCCAAGCTTTTTTGACATTGCTTATAGGCTGTTGAGTAACCCTATTCATGTCGTCAGTGAATTGTTTTACAACTACTTTTAGGGATGGTGTTTTTCCCTGAAAATTTATCCTTCTGCCAAGAAATTTAAAGGGCATGGTTTCATTTACCGGAGCTATTCTCTGCCCTGCTATACTCAGTCCAGGATCATAAGACGTAAATGTAGTGTTTCGCCTAGCCAGACATAGGCTGAAGCATTTTGATGGTTTCGTTCTCATTCCCTTTGTCCATGAGCAGAAATCATCCACTATTTTCAGCAAGCCCTGGCATTGCTTGGGATTTCTTGTTATCACCGCCAAGTCGTCTGCAAAAGCTAAGACGGATTCCGTATAGATGTTGTTTTGTTTGAATCTATATCCCCACTTCTTCTCACGAGATTTAAGTTTGTCGATTAGGATATTGATAATTATATTAAAAGCTACAGGTGATAGGCAGCAGCCTTGGAACAGGCCCACATTGTATTTTAGTGTGTCTGTGTAGCCGTCCTTGTTTGTTACGACAAATCTCAAGTTCTTGTAATAGTTGGCAATTATATATCTGATTAGTGTTGGAAAGTTATACCATTTTAGCGCAGTTTGCAGCAATTCATGTTGCACCGACCCAAATGCGTTTTCCAAGTCGATCCAACAGACGCTTAGTTGCCGCTCCTGTTTCCTGGCATCCTTCAAACACTCAGCGAGTAAGGTGTTGTGTTCTAAGCAGCCAGAAACTCCCGGCAAAAAACCTTTCTGTATTGTATATGTATTATTTACGTAGTGTATGTATTATTATTATGTAGTTTAAGTATGAAAATTATGTATTTATTTATTTAGTTATAAGTACGTTATTTAAATTAACATCAAAATTATTTAAATGTTCTTTATTTTATGTTTGTTTTATAAACCTACCATAATTGATACAATGTCCCGAAGGTTGATGATAACAGAATGCCAATCGGCATTACATACGCCTTTTGTTATCAAAACAATAAAGTTTTTAAATAATAAAAAAAATTAAATAAATAATTATATATAAGCAAGATAAGCTCCATAATAAGATCGGTTCTTGAGTGTGTGTGAACGACGCCCATCATTACATTATGTTTTATTAAATAAATAGTTTTTTTTAATAACATTAAATACCCTTAACTAAAATTTGATTCTTCTTTCAAAGCAAGTCGCTCACTACGTAATGCTACGCGGCTTCGAGGTGCGGCCTTTGTGTCGAGGCGCGCAACTACGAGTATATTATGTTTACTTCAATACGTCTTAACGCGGCAACACCCATATTGCATATTTTTATATATTATATGTGCCCCAACGTCACTTCGACTATTGAGTGTGTGAGCGACATTTTAATGTCTCATTACACTATATTTTATTTAATAAATAGTTTTAAAAATATACTTAAGGTGATCGATCGTTTCACACAAACTGACCGTAAGAATGTATAAATATTTACACATTCATTTAAGTGAAAAGTGTTTTATTTACTTCTCTGTTAATAATATACGCGAAATATGTTATAATATTAATTAACTAAAGAATAACCGACCAGAGCTAACACCTTAACAAATAATGGCCACTAGGTTACGACCACTGATAAAGTTTTTAACATTTATATGTGAATAGTTCTTAGTGAATTTACTGTATAAAATTTATTAAAATAAAATTTAACTGTTGGTTTTTTAAAGTGAATAAAAAATTATTAAATAAAACATTTAAGCTGTCCACCCACACCGGTGTCGGTGTGGAGAGCCCGTAGAACATCTCGGACACCATGGGATTTCTTGCGCTAGAAGTGCTGGCCGCATTCCTCGCCACGCTGCTTTGAACGACATCATTCAAAGGGCTTTTGTCACTGCTGGAGTACCCGCGATCCTAGAACCCTCTGGGATTGCGCGGAGCGATGGCAAAAGACCCGACGGCATGACCGTTGGCAGTTTGGCGTTGTAAAGCTCGGAAAGTGCGGCGGATTCTGCTGAGAACCTCAAGCTGCGCAAATACGCCAACCTCAGTACAGGTTACGAATTTGTGCCGTTTGGGGTTGAGACGATGGGCCCATGACCACATATGGAGACACTCAGCCTAGCGTCTGGCCAAGGAGTTGTCCAAACGGCTAATGAAAAAGTCTGGAGACAGGAAAGCTGGCCATTATTTAGCTATACAAAGGGGAAATGTTGCCAGTCTTCTTGGGACTATCACTGAAGGGTCGTCTCAATTTTTTACAAGTAGTTTTAATTATTTATACTTTTTAACCTGTTATAAAAATATTCTTTCGAATTTTTTTTTTTAATGAAAAAAAAAACAAACGGATTATAAATACTGAATAATTTTAAACAAAATTGTCCAGTTTCCTTTGCACCAAAAGTATGGCGTAAGCTTTGGGCGTTCGAATTAATTGTATAATTAATGTGGCAAGTGCAGATACTTTACTTATTACACACCTGAGTAACCCCTTTTACTAAGAAAGGGTGAGATAATAACACTTTAAGGGGGTACTTTTTTTTGAATAATTAAAACTACGAGTACAAGTATATTTACATTTTGCGAATGGAAATTACAAAGTACTTTATTGTATTATTATAATTCAAACAAACCTATTATTTACTTATTTATTTTTTATTTTGATCGAGATACACTGTCCACGGCGGTGTGCCTTCGTCTCGGAGACCGGACTGTCCACCCGCACCAGTATCGATTCGTAGAACCAGTCGATCATTTCAGACACCACGGGCTTTTTTGTGCTAGTGCTGGCCGCATTTCTCATCAAGCGGCAAGGGTACCCGCAATCTTATAACCCTCTGGGATTGTTCGAAGCGATGGCAAGAGACCCGACGGAATAACTGTTGGGCCGTGGAAACTTGGCTCTCTGGTGGGGGATGCGACGCGTGAAGACACATTAACTCTATCTCGCATTCAGGCGACCTCGAAAGGCGCGAAAAAGGCGTTTTCTACTGAGAACTTGGGGAAATACGCCAACCTTGGAACCAAATTTGCACCGTTTGGGGTCGAGACGATAGGCCCATGAGGACCTTCAAAATGCTGGCAATCATTTCTGCCAACGCTAATTTCTGCTATACAGAGGGGAAATGTTGCCAGTCTAGATAGGACTAGCTTTTAATTTTTAACTCTATCTATTGGTAAAAACAGCATGAAAATCAGTGCAGTAGTATTTGGGTTTATCGCGAACAGACAGACAGAGTGGAGGAGAACTCTGTTTTATAATATGTAGTGAAGTGATAACGAAATTTATTTTAATAAATACAAAACTGACTCCTTCGTCTAGTGGTTACGGCCATAGATTTTAATGCGGATGTGCTGGGATCGATTGCGATTCGAAAGCTTCACACTTGTTTCTGTTTTTAAAGACGAAAACTCGCAAATTCGCCTGACTATACGACCCCAACCTGAAGGGCCACCGCGGGGGGTCGCATGCCCCTCCTAAGGCACCTACGGACTAAAACCCTATAAACCGTCTCTCTTTTACTGTTGGCCCTGCGAGCCTTAACAGCTACAAGTAAGTCTAAGTCGTGTCTACGGAGTGAAGGCACACTTGTCATTATGGGGCTTATAAGTAGTGAAGTTCATCAAATAATAGCTAAAAGTGAAAACCGTTTTTTTGACAACCCTGCTAGAGAGATTACGATGGTAATGATACTTCTGAATTCAAAATCACAAAATATAAGGTTTTTTTCAACAAGTGTTTTCACTTACGATACATTAAAGCCGTGTACCTCATAAATATTGACCAGAAATAAAAAGGGTAAACCCTTCAATGCTTGACCGAACTAACCATTATTATTTTGCGATACATTGCTGTTTCTTGTATAGTCCAGTAAATTTAATACGTTATACAACAAAAAAGAGAAAATGCCAAAAAAAACTATCATAATTTAAATTCGCCATAAACTTATAACACTCATAAGTATACATAGTCATATAGGTAATATTATAGTTATTTATATGTATGTATATATAGTGGGACGACCCCCCGCCAGATGGACAGATGACCTGAGGAAGGTCGCTGGTGGGGGATGGATGAGGGTGGCAGAAGATCGTGTGAAGTGGCGAGCCTTGGGGGAGGCCTACATCCAGCAGTGGAGAGACACAGGCTGATGATGATGATGATGATGATATATATATATATCATCATCATCATCATCATCATCATCAGCCTGTGTCTCTCCACTGCTGGATGTAGGCCTCCCCCAAGGCTCGCCACTTCACACGATCTTCTGCCACCCTCATCCATCCCCCACCAGCGACCTTCCTCAGGTCATCTGTCCATCTGGCGGGGGGTCGTCCCACTCTGCGTCTTCCAGTACGTGGTCTCCACTCCAGAACCCGTCTACTCCATCGTTCATCGGTTCTGCGGCATATGTGTCCAGCCCATTGCCACTTCAGCTTGCTAATTTTAAAAGCTATATCGGTAACTTTGGTTCTTTGACGGATGTCAACGTTTCTGACTTTATCTTTTAGTGAAATCCCGAGCATAGCTCTCTCCATAGCTCGCTAAGCGACCTTGAACTTGTGGACCAGACCCACCGTCAGTGTCCACGTTTCTGCACCATACGACATTACTGGAAGAACGCACTGGTTGAAAACTTTTGTCTTCAAACACTGTGGTATGTTCGATAGGAAGATGTGACGTAGCTTCCCGAATGCTGCCCATCCTAGCTGAATGCGTCTATCGGCTTCTTTGCTGAAGTTGGCTACTCCTAATTGGATGGTTTGTCCAAGGTAGACGTATTTTTGCACAACCTCGAGAGTAGCGTTTCCCACGCAGATTGGTCTCGCTATAACATGCTCGTTGAACATGACTTTCGTCTTGTCCAAGTTCATACCGAGACCAACCTGCTGGGATGCCACATTTAAACCGTTCAGCATTCTGCTAAGATCCTCCAGCGAGCTAGCCATTATGACTATGTCATCTGCGAATCGGAGGTGCGAGATGTATTCTCCGTTGACTTTAATGCCACAGGTTCTCCAGTCCAGCATTTTAAAGACATCTTCCAATAGTATTATATATATAACCGCCTCCGTGGTCTAGTGGTAACAAACGTTGCCGTGAACTCGGGAGGTCGTGGGTTCGATTCCCACCGGGGGCAAGTTGTACATTGTATAATTTGTCTCGGTCTGGGTGTTTATATGTATAATATGTATATATTTACAAAAAAAAAAAAGTATAATATGTAGTTTATCAACCATCTAGTTTCCGTAACACAAGCCTCGTAGCTTACCACGGAAACTAGATGGCGCTGTGTGACCTGTCTGAAAATATTTAAAAAATACTATGAATAAAAGTATTTTTGGTAAGTATATCTTGATGTCTAATATTCTCTTTTATAGTTAAAACAATACAAATAGCGAACAATATTATCACCATCTTTAGGGGTTGAAAAATAGGGTTAAATGTTATATAAACAGATGACATTGACAGATATCATAGTTGGACTCTCTGAGAACGTATAAAAATCTTTATTCGTTTTTAATATTTTTTTTATGATATTTGTAATAAGAGAGAAAAAAATCTACAATTTTCCACTGAATTTTTTTTTTTAAATCCAGCAGAAACGGATGACATTTTTTAATAGCACCTCTACACAAAATAAATAATTTACCTCAAATGCGCAACCGGTTGCTACATGTTTTTTTTCTCGATTTAAAAAAAACCTTACGTGTAAACCGTCCGTCCGTATGTTTCGTGTGATTTTTTTAATGCTACCGCCTTTCCATTCGGTTTCAAAACACTTTTAATTTTTTCTTCGATTTGAGTTATGAGGTATACAAAAAAGTTTCCAAATTGCCTCAGGAACTTGAATACCAAGAGTTATCTGGTTGCTTTTTTCCAGACTGGAACTCCCTTATATATTGGTTTAGATCGCAGCTGTCGCCGTAACTGCTTTAATTGTCCGAAAGGCTTCACGAGTATAGATGTCTAGCGGCATTAGGTCCGCCTTTGTACTTTGTGCAATACAGTTTATAATAAATAGATATAGTAGGTTATTCTTTTTTTCTAAAGCAGCAATGGACTTGCAAACAAGGAGTGTCGTATTAACCCTTAAGCGCCATTTGCAGTGTCCGGTTGAACCGACTTGATGTTTATAGTGCCACTGGCGAATGTTTTCGACATTTTGGGAATGCATAATTCAAGTGCCAATGCAAGTATAATGCCAGAAGGAAGTGGGGACGTGTAGGAAAAACACTCATTTTGAATTCTTAATACGTATTTTTTTTATTTATTAATTTTACAAAATCACAGTAATAGAATATTGTAGAATTATTAGAATTAGACTATTGTAATTTGGCGTAGCAATTCGGTTGGGTGGGTATATTAGTATATATATGTATATATTATTGCCTTATATATATAAACTGCATCCATGGTCTAGCGGTTAATTCCGTGGATTTAGACTCGGAGGTACCGGGTTCGATTCCTGGTCGGGACACAAAAATATTTATTAATGTAAAGAAATACATTTAATTAATAAGTATTTAATTTATTTGTGATATTTCTCGAGTTTGGTACGCTGGAGACATCGACGAGATATATTACGTCAGACTTGGCTGTATGGGCTAGACCCTTTGCCTTCCCTATCACCTCATTCATCATCCATCGGGAGAAGAGAACCAAAAAAAAAAAATTGGACATATATATGGTCTGAAGACAGGAAGGCTGGCAATTATTTCTGCCAACATATTAGCCTTGCTATACAGAGGGGAAATGTTGCCAGTCTCCTTGGGACTATCTCGGATGGGACATCTCTAGAGGACATTTCTTATTTATAGTTTAGTTTATTTTTAATTTTATTATTTAGGTAGCTTTTAATTTATATTTAATGTAGGTATATTAATTAACTTCGAATAAATACTTTTTATCCATTTTTTCTTATAGCAACAAATATAATAAAAAATAACTATAGTTATGTAAAGAAACGTATAAGAAAAAATAGCACCAACAAGTAAAATCCGACTGATGTTAACATCTGTATGTCTGTTAAAACCTATTTTTATGCATTATGACAGATATTTCGATTAATGTCGAATGCGATATTCATGTTACAGCTCGAGATTAGGTGCCCAGGAATCGAACCAGCTATCTACAGCTAACAGCAGAGGCAACCTTTATTTTCTTTGTTCTTTTACCATCTGCACAGTTTTTTTTTTATACAAACTAAGAACCTCATCCTGTTTCAATGTGCCAGTCCTTTCAGCAAAAACATGTAAAATTTTAAAATTAATCCGATAGTGGAAGCAAAAAACTTAATTTAGCTTCGAAAAGTCCCACTTAGCTAACTTTTTACTCGGAACCTTCTCGAAAATTCTCTTTTATACATGACTTTATAGTTAGGGTTGTCAACGACCGTTTATAGAAAACACAGATTCTTTAAAATTATGTATTAACAATCATTATAAAATTTACGTACCATCTTAATTGTACTATTATTACACATTTGGAATTTATTAACATATAGGTATTTAAGAATTTAAAAAAAGTATCATTACGAATGTATCCTTTCCGGGTTAGTCAGAAACCACTCTATTATTATTATTACCATTTTTAATATAGCGGATTCAAATTTAGCCAACTTTACTATAATCCCATCATGAAGTCGCAAGCTCATCGGTGTCTCTAGCGTACGTTTAGTAGCGAGAAATATCACAAGTAAATTCAATTGGTTTTGTGTCCCGATCAGGAGTTAGACCACGAAAGCAGTTTTTCAATCTTCAATTGTTCTCAATAAATAATTTTAAACATCGGCTATAATAAACCAGACAGTTTTAGAAGTCAAAACATAATTGCAGATATTAAATTGGGCTGGTATCATCATCACAACCACAAGAACACTGAGCCCTAGGCCTCCACTGTTGGTTATGGGCCTACCAGAAAATTCTAGAGAGCCCACACTTGCCACGCAGGCCAGTTTTTTTTAAATGTCAATTTATTACCGATTCCACAAGTTGGTTTTGCTGGATCCGGGACCGACAGCTTAACGTACTCTTCGAGGAACAGGAACGTTGTTGTAAATCTATGACAAATGTACGTATAAAAAGTGTATTTCTCTTTCGGGTTCGAAGCGACCTTTTTTGGATTTTAGTAAAGCGCTCTTACAACCATTGCTCATTAATCTATAATTATTTAGTAGCTGTGCCAACCCTACAAGCTAAGATCATTGATGTTCGCAATTTCTGTTCGCGAAGGAAATGTACCGTTCTCTAGCAGTTACTTAAGTATGGCATCACGTCGTGTTTAAATTCCTTAAAAAAACTTGGGGATCACTTTTGACGTCATTTAGCAAGAAATGCTTGCTCTTCGCTGGATTTCAAAACGACTGTATTTAAATGTTTCTTAATGTAGTACTAATTTTTATAATTGCTCTATATTATAATAAATGTCGAAAATGTATAGTCTAGTAAGGTCTCTGTTGTATGAACGCTACATTAAAATCCTAAAGAGGTCTTATTTTAGGATTTTAAGGAATTATATTAATAATAATAATATATATTAATAAATAATAATAAGGAACTAAGGTGGTCTAGCGGTTAAGTCCGTCGATTTAGACTCGGAGGTACCGGGTTCGATTCCTGGTCGGGACACAAAAATATTTATTAATGTAAATAAATACATTTAATTAATATTTAATTTATTTGTGATATTTCTCGAGTTTGGTACGCTGGAGACATCGACGAGCTTGCCACTTGTCATGATTGGCGTGTAGTAAAGTTAGCTAAATGTGAATCCGCTTATTTATAAGCGTGGTTTCTGGCCACCCCGAAAGGAAAACAGTCGTAATGATACTTTCCTTTACTTTTATAATAAGGAAAAAAAATTGTACTAATTTTTTTTTACTTCACAGACCCTGAATGGGTCTTCCAGAAATTTCTGAAGAATCTGGCCTGGTGTGAACTGGTTACCGAGGGTCAATTGATGTTAATTTATAATGACAATTTATTAACGATTCCACAAGTTGGTATTAGTCGAAATTTCGAGACACGGAAACAGTTGTTTTGAAATTCTGTTGTATTTCTCATTGGTACATGCCGGGGTTCAAACCGACCTTTTTAGGATTTTAAGGAAAGCGTTCTTACAACCAAACTACCGCCGGCCGCTTCACATATTTCAATTTTTTACCTATTTATATATGGGGTGATTTTGTATGCTTTTATTTTAGAATAATGTTATTCTATTGATAGAAACAAACATTTTCCAAAAAACCATATGAAGTGTCATTTTTTTCCATACAAATTGTCTATTTTAGAATTAACAGTGTGTATGGATAAGCCAAAAATAAAACTTTCGGCCTTTCTTAGGAAAAGTAATTTGTTTCTATCAATAGAACAACATATTAGTCTAAAGTAAGAGCATACAAAATTACGCAGAATTGCGTATTGATTATTTTAAAACGATTGAATTTCCACATTTAAGCTAAGGTGATAAAGTCAGTTAAAACATGCAATAACCCGCACCCTGTAAAACTATCAGTCAAGATATGTTAAACGATGCATTAGTAAGACACAACCGCCTTACATCATGTCACGATGACAAATGCAATCACTACAATTTTGGCGCACCCTGTGCTTGGTGAAAATTTTGCGATTAAAGCGCTTTATACCCATTTTTATTATTTATATTATTCAAAGGGCTCTAAAAGAAGTCAAATTAAAGACTTATGCAAGATTTTAATTGGCTTTTTCTTTTGTAACTATTTAATATAGTTATACATATGCAACAAGCGGAAGCTGCAGCCGAAAGCGGAAGTACTGCAAGTAGGGCAAATACGCATCTATAATCAAAGATTATGTGTTTACATTAGATACTCTAGGGCCGTGGAGTTTAGACGCTATAGCATTTTTAATAATTTATTTATTTAAGGAAAACTATTGACAATATCCAACAACAAATAGAACCAAACGTTTGTGTCAGAGTGTCATTTATAAGTTTTCACAAATAGAAACATATTAACAATGTAAAAAACACAAGAAACAAAAAAGCCTATGAGATGACAAAGATTAAAAAACATACTGAAACATACAAAGTAACATATAAACACTACACAACGTACTACTAATGAATACTTGCATCCACAAACAAATACAATTAAACAATAATAAGTAGTTGAGAATTAATCAAAATAATTTTCAGTAAAAAAACGATTGCTTAGCACATGCCTCACCATCTTAATACTTGATAATCTTTACCCTTAGTCTAATTGTCTGCTCAGGTGACAAGAAGGCTGGTTTATACCTCGCTCAGAGACTCAGCATAGCGATTCAGCGAGGAAATGCGGCCAGAGTTCTTGCCACAATACTGCGCTTACACGATTTGTATTTAAATTAGGTTTTGCAAGTAATAATATTAAAGTCTTATCATTATTAATGTGTTTGTTGGTATTTAGTTTGTAATTTTAATTTGGTTGTAATAAAATAACAATTGTTATTATTTTTGTTTAAGAATAAAGAGGTTATTGTTATTAATTTGTTGGCGATTTACAGCATCGTTAGTTGCAGCCATGATTATCACAGTCTGTATAACATAAAGTTCTAGAACTCTATTTGTACGAAGAATTCGTACACCGAAAGGCAGAGCGCCGCGTCAGGTATTTCGTAAAGGTGGACAATTTGTAACAATTTTAATATCAGTGCGTTTACACCTTCGGCGTGAATACGTTGTGCCTATCAATTGCACCATCATACGCGATTCCCGTCGCGCGCACTCATTATCATTTATCATTAATAGTTATCAATTAATACTAATAATCAAAATATCAGCAAATATGTTACCGATCAAGAGGTACGAAAAATAAAATTATCAAATGTTGTACAAAAACAGCAAAATGAAAGCATTATTAGCAAATTATTAAACGACAAAAGTGATTTAACACAGGTCATTCGGATATTAGCATGGATATTACGAATGAAATCAAATAAACAAAGAGCACAAAATAATTATCTCACCTTACAGGAATTAAGTTACGCTAAAACTCTTGTCATTATTCACATACAAGAAATAGAATTCGCTGACGATATTAAAAAAATAAAACAAGGTAGCAATTTAAATCAGAAGAGCAAATTACTATGCCTAAACCCCTTCCTTGATGACAAGCAAGTCTTAAGAGTTGGGGGAAGGTTAAAGCATGCGTACATTAGCGATGAAATGAAGCATCCCATCATCATTCCGCATTCCAGCAGACTTACAGATTTACTAATAGATCAAGGTCATAAGGAGACATTTCATGGCGGTACTCGATTAACGTTATCATATTTAAGACAATCATTTTGGATCATCAGCGGAATTCAAGCAACAAAGAAACGTCTTCGTAAATGCGTTACGTGTCGAAAGCAAGAAAACAGAACACAGCATCAGCTTATGGGAGATCTACCGTACTGTCGAACAAAACCTTCACGACCATTTTTTCATACTGGGGTGGACTTTACCGGCAACGTCGAAGTAAAGGCGAATAAAGGCCGAGGTATAAAAACGACCAAGGGATATGTTGCCGTGTTCGTGTGCATGGTAACAAAGGCTGTACATTTAGAACTGGTCTCCGACTTAAGCAGCTCAGCATTCATAGCCGCTTTACGCAGAATGTCAGCACGACGCGGAACACCACGTCATATTTATTCTGATAACGGCACAAATTTTGTAGGCACGAACAGGATTTTGCAGCAATCAATAGTCGATATTCAATCGATATTTAACGAAGAGTTTCATAAAGAAGTACTAAGCATGCAAATAAGATGGCACTTCAATGCCCCCTCTTGGCCCAGTGCTGGTGGTCTCTGGGAAGCGGCAGTGAAGAGCTTAAAATATCATCTCAAGAGAGTTTTAGGAGAACAAAAGCTCACCTTTGAGGAGTTTTCTACATTATTGGCTCAGTTGGAAGCATGTCTCAACTCGAGACCTTTATGTGCCCTAACAGAGGACCCAGATGACTTAAACTATCTCACACCAGCACACTTTTTAAGTGGGGGCCCAATTCTATCAATTACAGAAACTGAAAGGGATGAGAGAACCCGATGGCAATTGACTCAAAAGATATTTAAAGATATATGGAACAGATGGCACCCTGAATATTTAAGTCAATTAACAGCACGAAGTAAATGGCAAACTCAGCAGCAAAATATCAAGTTGAAGGACGTAGTCGTGGTCCGTGATTCCAACATAGGAGCCGGAAAATGGGTACTCGGAAGAGTTTTAGAACTCCATCCCGGCGCGGACGGAAACGTTCGCGTCGTAACATTAAAAACAAAAAGTGGCGTTATAAAGCGGCCTATTAGTAGATTATCAATACTACCAGTTAATTCCAATGACACGTTATCAGAAAATCAGCAAGAACAGGAAAGCAATTTAAAAGTCAACAAGAAGTTTCAAATATCAAAAAAGAGTAACCTACTATCAATAGCGCTACCTATATTTTTATTTATTAATTTATTTGCAAATGCTACATGTCAAAGCTTGACAGCATTAAGTACGAATCAAAGCATTTATTTAGATAAACTCGCAAAAATGCATTTAATTAGAGATGAATGGAAACTCGTCGTATTTTATGACATGAAGCCTTATTGGCAAGAGGTTTCTACATTAAATAAATATTTAAAACAATTGGACAATACGTGTACTGATCTGCACGAACAAATGAACTGTTATTTGATATTATTACAATTGAAACACGGATTCTCGGAAATAGAATACTACAACCAGCTGTTACTTACTCAGCATTTGCGCACAAGACATCGTCGCGGACTTATCAACGGCGTCGGATACATAGCAAGCGAACTGTTCGGAGTATTGGACGAGCGTTTCGCAGAACAGTATCAAAGGGATATTCGATTCATCAAAGATAACCAAAATCACATCATGACGCTTTGGAAAAATCAAACTTCTATCATTGAAGCTGAGTACAATTTATTAAAAAGAGCCGAGAGTACCATGGAAAAGCAACATAAAATCATTAATAAGCAACTTATTCAATTGGAAAATTCTTCGAATAGTTTAAGTTTGGCAATAAACAATATTACAAAGATTACAGAATTTACCTTAACAACTATAATAGCAAATAACATATTAGGAAACCTGAAAAACATTCAGGACACACTAGTGGACACAGTTACGGATGTGTATCAAGGACAGCTTAATATTCATATTTTAACCCCCGAGCAGTTGCGGGAGGAATTATACATTATATCGGGACAGTGTTCGAAGGATTTAACACTGCCTCTTAACATTAATCAAGTTGAGCTAGGACAAATTTATCATCTATTAAAAATGAAAACGCGAATGACTGAAGAACAACTGTTATTTGAAATCAGAATACCCCTTATCAGCAGAGACAATTATGAGATTTATCAAATGATTCCTGTTCCATATCAAGTTGGCGAAAATATGATTCGTGTGAGCCCAATATCAAATTACATAGCAATTAATGTGAAAAAGGACGCCTTTCTCGCTTTATCAAACTACGATTTAGAGTCGTGCATAAAACAAGATTTTCAGAACTATTGGTGTAGATATCAGAAACCTATCCTACGTTGGAATAACAACGAAAAATTGTGCTTATTGAAAGAAAATGAAAACGGTTGTAAAACAAACATAAATAAATGTAAACCTCAATGGGTACAACTTAGCAAAACTAACGAATATTTATATTATTGTTGCGACCATTGTTCTGTTCGAATAATATGTGAAGATCAAATATCAACAAAAATGCTAAGTCAGGCCGGGATCATAAACCTCGGTCAAGACTGTCTTATCAAAGGTGAGGATTTTACTATACATTCCCATAGTCAACCCACGAATGAACTGCATATAATGTCACCCACAAATACCCCACAGATTGCACCTATAAATCATATTTTAAACTTGTCAATCCCTATGACTCATTTATTGAATATGAGTCAAGTCGAACCGACGACCGACGAACATGCTCTAAAGACTCTGGAACAGCAAATCAATGAAATGAAAAGCAAAGAGATTGCCATAGAGGACGAAGGAATATCGAGCCATGATATTCATCACTACTCCCTACTGTACATTTTGGTTGGGGTAGGAGCAGCAGCAGCTGGATACTTCGTATGGAGGCGGAGATGCGCGGGCCAGTGCCGCCGCGCTGCAGACGTCGAGTCGCCGAGTAGTGTAATCAGTGATCAGTGCAATAGTGAGCAAATACAAATGAAAACCTATTGTGTATCTAAACAAGATAAGGCGACATCGCCTTCAGTGAATAGAGTGCGGTTCAGTCCAAAATTAATCTAAACAGTTAATATTATACTTACTCCAGGTCATTTTAGCATTATATCAATATGAATTTAATTTTAAGCTTACTAACATAAATTAAAGACCTGCGTGTCTATATCATTATTAACCCTCATCTCAAGTTTTCTCATTTTTCCCTCGGGAGTATGTACGAAGAATTCGTACACCGAAAGGCAGAGCGCCGCGTCAGGTATTTCGTAAAGGTGGACAATTTGTAACAATTTTAATATCAGTGCGTTTACACCTTCGGCGTGAATACGTTGTGCCTATCAATTGCACCATCATACGCGATTCCCGTCGCGCGCACTCATTATCATTTATCATTAATAGTTATCAGTTATTATTATCAGTTATTAGTAAACATTTTGCCCCAAAATCTAAGAGTATCATTTATCACAAAGGAGTGTAAACCCTACACTATTGTCGGCTAAAATAATATATTTTTGAAAATTCGGGCTTTTGCCTGGTCAGAAATTAATTCTTAAAGAGAAGTTTTCATTTTAGCTATTTAGTAAATAACTTATTTTTATTCGTCTATATCAGAGATTCTCAAACTTATTTAGTCTACCGCCCACTTTGTCCGAATATAACTAAATAATCGGAGTTATGTAATAGGTTTTGGATCCGTGGATTTAGACTCAGAGTTACCGGAATCGATTCCTGGTCACAATCATGTTTATTAAATTAAATAAATATTTTTTATTTTATTTATTTGTGATATTTCTCGAGTTACGCTAGAGTCATAGACGAGCTTGCCACTTGTCATGATTGGCCTATAGTAAAGTTGGCTAAATGTGAATCCGCGTATTTATAAGCGTTGTTTCTGACCACTCCGGAAGGGAAACTGTCGTGAAGAAACTCTAGATGTTTGAAATAGAGGACTTTATTATTATTTTAATTATAAATATGTATATAGTATTTATATTTATTTATTATTTGGAAAATTTACAGCCATTGCAATTAAATATACAATATAAGTAGGTTTCAATAAGCCGATTACAAATTACACGAGCAACTTAACCTAAATTAATAAATTTACAAATTTGACTCACCAGAGTGAATTAATTATAAATGTAAATTGTCATAGTTGGTGCCCTGGTGATAATCGCAATATTGTGTTGTCATCAGGCGCCTCAGCGCGCCTGGATTAGTACAGAATACATCTATCTCTTGTTTGGAGCAAGATATGAGCTCGTTTAGTCCGTTGCATGTTCTGCCAATATATGAGTTTTGTCTATAGTTACTCGAAGCTGGTTATCAGCTGTATAAATTCAAAATAATTTACAAAAAGCGCTGTCAGTGCTTCATTCGCTGTTTTAAAGCACTGGACTAATCATGTTGGCCACACCTTGTAGATACATTTTGCAAACGTCGTGAAAAGGAAGCGACTGGTTGGTGTATTATCGTGCATTTTAATACCTTTAGTATTTAGAATTGTTTTCGTTATATATTCTAGCGGATGTGTATCCACAGTTAGAATTATACGTGATGACACCTGGCTTAAAAGATGACATAGACATCGAGAGGGAGAGGAGAGCTCTGGCCGTCCGGTGTAACATGCTCGCGCGTAGGTTTGGCAAGTGTAGTAAAGATGTCAAGCTGACGCTGTTTACTGTCAATGTATGTACACTTGCCAACTATGGGTCAGCTACCATAGGAAATCATACAGTGTCATGAGGGTACAGTACAATGATGCGTTCCGTATCCTCATGCGCCGACCGAGGTACTGCAGTGCATCGGGCATGTTCGCTGAGGCGAGGGTACCAGACTTCTTCACGGTGCTCCGAAACCGTGTCACGTCTTTCTGAGAGCGGCTACGCTCTTCAACAAATCGTTTTCTGAGAGCGGTTTGCGTCGGGATCCCCAGTTAACCTTCAAGCAGGCGCGTGGTGTCGAATCGACCGCGCTCAATACATTTTCGTTCATAATATTATTATTATTCGTCACATGCATTTCTCATTCCTAATAGCTTGTTGTTTTGTCACTGTGTGCGAAATAAACAGTTTATCTCCGCTCCCCGCACTCTACTCTCCCCACAGATTGCTATTGTTTTAGGCGCGGCGCAGGCGTCGAAAGCACACCATGCGCATGTCGTCGAAAAGGTTACGCGCGACGCTCAACGCGATATATTATTTCTTCGGCTATCAACCAAAATTATCGAATTAAGCTTGTAATAATGTTTTTTTAATATAAAATGAGTCGTCGACCGCTATCACAAAGTGCAATACTTGAGGAAATACTACGAGAGGATGAAGAGAGTGATTTAGAGCTCAGCGACCAAGGTTCAGAAACTTCCGAGCACATCATTTCAGAGGGAACTCAATCTACTGAGGAATTAAACAGCCGGGATTTAGATGAGGAGAATTTGCCTCTTTTAGATATAAGCAGCTGTTTTACGGGGCGTGATAAGGTAACAAAGTGGCAAAAATCCAACAACAGGGTGATGCGCCAAGTTCAAAATATTCTCACTGAAGATTCAGGTACTCGTAGGAATGGCGTAGGGGTAACAACATTTATGCAAGCCTGGAATTTATTCATTACGGAGAATATTATTGAAAAAGTTGTTACACATACCAACGAATTTATTCAAAGAAAAGCGCTATCATATGACAGACCACGTGACTGCAAAACGACTGATGCTGTAAAAGTTCTAGCACTTTTCGGATTATTGTACATAGCAGAATCCTTGAAGATATCACACGCGAATTTAGAGGATTTATATGCAAATGATGGGACGGGCATTTCAATTTTTCCTACTACTATGTCACTGAAAAGAACAAAATTTCTACTCAATTCTTCGCAGTTCAATTATGTTTTATTTTTATTTTATCATTTTAATTGTTTTTTACTATGTATATAAACAGTAAGAAGGTTTTGTGTTCCTAAATTGATTTTTGATCCAAAGAACGTTTGAGTTATGTTATTTGATTTTATAATTGTTTTTTTTTCTAAGTTAATGTTATTTATTTTCAACAATTTGAGTCTAAACACAATGATAATGTATCTGAATACAAAAAAATAAAAGATTATTGATTAATTTGTGTTTTATTTCTCTAATATATCCCATAGGTCTTTTCGATTACGCGCGCCCGCTTCCGTTACAATGAACCGCGCGCCCGCTTGAAGGTTAAATACACTCACATTGGCTGTCTGTTCAGCAGAGCCCAAACCGTAAATGAACTTGAGTCGATGTTTGGCACATATCTTTTTTTTGTGTTTTTTTTTAATGTTTTTTTTATATTTTATTATGTAATATAGTTTCATTGTAAATTTTATTTGATAGGGTGCATACCTGAAATAAAACTTCATTTATTTATTTTATTTTATATATGCATTTTTGGATAAATTTATTTTATTTAACAAGATTAGGTGTGCAAAGTGTTTAAAATTGAATTATGACAGCTCTAGTACTAAAGGACTTGATTGATATTAAAACTACATATTTTATTTTCCAAATGACTTCATCATCATCACCACAGCCTCTAGAACACAGATCCTAGTCTTCCATTGTTGGAATTGTTTCCAACTTCTGATCTTATATACTCCTCCTCCTTAGTCGGTGCCCCACTGTTGGGGATCGTGACTCCGTCGCAGTCCATCCACTAGCCGTTTCCAGTGGTTGCGGTCCTCGGCGCAGTGGATGGCTTGGTGTACTGGGATGTTTAGGTGGTCAGTCACCTGACTGGACCATCGTTTGGGGCTTCTTCCTCTTGTTCTTTTACCGTCTACCTTTCCCGTTACTAAGAGTTTTTCCAGATTGTCGGCGCCTCTTCTAGCAATGTGGCCAAAATATTGCAGAATTCGGGTAAAGCAGACGGCAGAAAGTCTCTGTACCTTAGCAAGTTTGAGCTCTTCGAGCACGGAAACGTTAGTGCGTCGTGCGGTCCAATTAATATTAAGCAAACGACGCCAGCACTACATCTCAAATGCATCAATTCTTGCCCTATCTGCGGCTTTTATAGTCCACGTCTCTGAACCGTACAAGAATATGGAGAATACGAGCTTATATACAATACATATTAAAATAAATTTACATACATACAAATATGTACACAATAATACATATGCAACAGACTATATTGACTACTACATATAATATACACCTACCACCTATACTGTCTAAATGTCCTAAAGGTTTGGCTGTCAGAGAATGCCTAGCGACATTAAGTCCGCCTTTGTACATAGTGCAATAAAGTTTTAAAATAAATAAATAAATAATATATACTTATATACGTTGTAAGGAGCTCTTAAGGTAATGAGAGTACACCAGCTTTTAAAACAGCTTTCAGTTTTTCTATTTTTTGATATATGTAATTGTGTTTACCTATAAGTGAAAACTTGTCATATCAGCTTAATTATGTTTAATCTTTAATTTTATATATTAACATAAATAAATAATACATTAGATTGCACAATGCAATGAAATCTACACATTTTCACTCACTCACACTTACAATATACACCTTCACACACCTACACATTCACATATACATACACTTACATAATGATGCGTAGATGGATTTTTTTAAATATTGTCTCTTTATTTTTATTCTTATGTTTATTTTTAATAGTTTAAATTGTTAATAATCCGTTCATGCTATATGTTTAGTGAAAATAATGTTATTCCGTAATTGGCTAGGTGTTCGGTAATCATTTGAATGTAAATATTTATTTGTAAAATACAGCTGTGGAATAAGTAAATAATAAATAAATAAATAAATTTCACAAGTTGGTATTAGTGGAACCGGGACCGACGGCTTAACGTGCTCTCCGAAGCACGAGATGGGTGGTGTTGTAAATCTATGACAAATATACGTAGGAAAAGTGTATTTCTTATTGGTACATGCCGGGGAAAGTGTTCTTACAACCGAGGCACAATCGCTCTTTATATCTTAATAGGTACAAATAACTTAATTGTACAGTAATATATAGTAAAAATAACATTTAATTCAATTCATTCAATGGGGTGTATCAGGCAAAGCTTTTTTTAGATGTCGCTAGCGGCACTGGTACCTTGTTTTACACCTATATCGCATCATATTAAAATGTTTTTGTAGATTTTTTATTTATATAACAGAAAAAAGTATTTTAAATTAACGTTACCTACCTTAAAAGACGAATTAAGTTAGCGCACACCGTCTTTAAAAAGAAAAAATATTAATAGAACGGCAATTTTGAGTTCACCATATCTTTGATTTCGCTTAGAAATCTTGATTTGTACACTTAAAAGCTGCTCACTTCGGCATAATATCCAGAAAATTATAAATTTCGTAATAAAAATACAAGTTTTCTATGCAACTGAGAGTTATATTAGGTACCATCTATCATGCGCCATCTATCGTGATAAAAAGTTAGTGATACACCCCATTAAACTATTAACGTCTCTGGTGACAATAGGGCTGGCAGTTTTTTCTCTCAAAATTAAGTATTATAATTCAAAGGGGAAATGCTGCTAGTGTATTGGGCACCATGCCACAAGACAGCGAGGAGCTATTTAATTTTTATTTTCGATGTATTTTTTTTTTAGGTTATATTTAGATTTTGTTTTAATATAGTTTATTTAATTTAAGGTTTTGTATGAAATAAATTTATTAATTAAAATATCGAAACTTCTATTTAATTTTTTTTATCATTGTACAATGTACATACAGCATAAATATTACAAAAAAAGCCCAAATAAAAGATGTCATTTCTTAACATTCCATGGATTCAACATGCGGGTGCCAGGTCCATCGTGTGTGGGAATGATGGAGGAGAATGGTGCTTCGGGCTTGCGACCGACTTAGGTTGGTTTATAAAGGAGGCCTCTACTTTTCTATAAGACGCTCAAGCCCACCATTCTGCTCCTTTCCCTAACCAAACAAATACTCGTACTAAGAGGAAAGAAGA
The DNA here is from genome assembly GCA_910589645.1 of Tinea semifulvella. NCBI lineage: Eukaryota > Metazoa > Arthropoda > Insecta > Lepidoptera > Tineidae > Tinea > Tinea semifulvella. Next base: position 3,192,532 of record OU342591.1, on the reverse strand, counting down.
GAGAGAGAGAAAACAAATTTCTAAGCATTTCATGAATTTACCGTGTGTGGGTAAGAGATGAGAAGAATGGTGTCTCGGGTTTGCGACCGACAATAGGCTGGTTTAAAGAAATGATTGTTTTAAATAAGTTACGTAAAGAATATGAAATCGAGGACAACGTAAATAAGCTCGTTGTTCAGAAAGAGCGAATGAATTCGACATTCTTCCGCGAACAAAGGCAGTAAAAACGGTTTATGGGCTTGTTATTGCAGAGACTGGACAGGAAGACTGAGGACTTCGAGATTTTAATGCAGTCCACCTCGTCTTCTTGAATAAATCACACAAGTTATATTTGGAGATATGATTATTTGAACAAACTGAGAAGCAAAGACTTAAAGATGGCGTTTTTTATGTTTTACTATTGCCAAACCCATATAATAATAATAATAAAATAAACGTTTATTTTTCAAAGTACATTTTTACATTTTACGAAGGCCCCTCAAACTTAGCGTGATGCCTGTGTCACAGGGTGCCCCGCTCTTTTTATACGAATTGTATCAGTGTTGTGTGGTATAATAAATAGATAGATAAATATAATATATTTAGATACATACATATACCTTTTATAATAAATAATTATATATTATATTATAGATATATAAACATTAATCATCATCCAGGCGACCTCGTCAGGCGCGGGAAGTGCGGCTTTTTCTGCGGAGAACCTTAAATTGCGCAAATACGCTAACCTTGGTATCGGTTACGAATTTGCGCCGAGACGATGGGCCCATGGGGACCGTCAGCGAGGCGCTTGGCCAAAGAGTTGTCAAAGCGGCTGACAGAAAGGTCTGGAGACAGGAAGGCTGGCAATTATTTCTGCCAACGTATTAGCCTCGCTATACAGAGGGGAAATGTTGCCAGTCTCCTTGGGACTATCTCGGATGGGACGTCTCTAGAGGACATTTTTTATTTATAGTTTAGTTTATTTTTAATTTTATTATTTGGGTAACTTTTAATTTATATTTAATGTACCATAATTAACTTCGAATAAAATTTATTATAACAACATTAATAAATATATACATGTAAACATATTATTTCAGATATTTGTCGAGTTTACGCTAGATACGAATACATCTACAAGCTTGCCACTTGTCATGATGAGCCTATAGTGAAGTTTTTAGTTCGCAATAATAAAATTAATTTTAAAATATTTATTGATCCTAAGTTTGTCATAATCATAATAATAGCATATATATGTACATATGGAGCAGTGGTTGCTCGGTAGTAAAAATGCTTAAACCCCGGCATGTATCAATGAGAAATACACTTTTCTTACGTACATTTGTCATAGATTTACAATACCACCATTGTCATAAAAAATGGCATCAGACCCTTGCCAACCCATGACCCAACAGCGTGGCGAGTGTAGGCTAAATTCTCCAGAAAAATCTGGAAGGCCCGTCTCCAACAGTGAAGGTCTACGACTCTGTGTTTTAGAGGTTGTGGTTATGAAGATGATGATACATACATATATAATAGTATATACAGACATACTGCATCCGTGGTCTAGCGGTTAAGTCCGTGGATTTAGACTCGGAGGTACCGGGTTCGATTCCTGGTCGGGACACAAAAATATTTATTAATGTACCTATATAAATACATTTAATTAATATTTAATTTATTTGTGATATTTTTCGAGTCTGGTACGCTGGAGACATCGACGAGCTTGCCACTTGTTTGGCCTATAGTAAAGTTGGCTAAATGTGAATCCGCTTATTTGAAAGCGTGGTTTCTGACCACCCCGAAAGGGAAATGGTCGTGATTTTTTACTTTACAGACATAGGTAGTATATGCTACTCGTAGTAGCAACAAATCTTTAAGAAAATATATACATTTATAAAAAAATATGCAAACTCATAAGAATCGTTTTAAATTTTGCTCTAAAAATGTCAACAAATTAATCATACCCTTTCACGAGTAGTTAGCGTAGATTTATTTTGATTTACTTTCGATCAGATCCATAGAGCCAACTTGAACTTGTCTCTATAGTAGAAATATCAGACCGCGCTGATTAGATCAGTACAATATTAATAATGTAAATTGAATCGATTAAAAATATGAAACTAATATAAATAAAAAACTATATAAAATAGTGAGCACGGGATAGAGTGACATGATTTTTACCGTGACAGCTGTCATGTTTTATGCGGAAAGATAAAATTTTGTGGGTGTTTCCTATCCTTATACCTTGTACAGGCAAGATCAAGAAAGCCCACGATAGCCCGGTGGGGCAAGTATACGTACCTCTTCGTGTAATGTTCAACTAAATGATTTTATTATCCCTGCGGGCTTTCTTCTCTTCTTCACACCAGATCCCTTATGGGGTTGGCAGAGACGATAAGCGCCACTTGCCACGATCACGACATACCGCTTTCACTTCGTCGACATTCATCAACCTGTTGGAACCACATGGAATTGTGTATGGAGAGCCGAGCTTGTCACTGACATTTTGACTGCAGGCAATAATAAAAAGTTTTATTTCAAACGTATACGGGTCTAATTGAGAGCCAAATTAATATGTTATTTATTTATTTAAAACTTTATTGCACTATGTACAAGGGGCGGGCTTAAGGCCGCTAGGCATTTGCTAGCAGCCAACCTATGGGACAATGCAGAACATTACAGTCATGAAGGTGCAAAAGATTGTAGTTAATATAATCTTACATACAATACATATTTATATAAGTACACATAAATACATAAAAATATGTACACAATAATACATACGAGTATACTATACACTATACTGCGTCGAATTTATTAAAGAACAAATATTTTTATATTATAATCTAGAATGAAAATAAAGAACTACCTATTTTTTATTTTAATTATTCCGTAATAAAATCTTGAGTTACGATGCAAAGAAGTTTTTCTATAAATATCGCCACTCATACTGAGCCTAATCAAGTAGGTAGCGAGAGGTCGACGATCGCACAAACGTTGACTTACGTAATTCTTTCTCTCTTTATTTATTCTCACGGCAAGATTAATTAACAATGACACTCCCAGGTATTTCTCAAGATAGATATTGCGATTATTAGACGCCCCGCCTTATTCACCATGCAGTAGTTTTTTGTTTCTGGGATAATGATTTTTATCTTTAAAAAGAGTAGCTTTTTTATTTCAAATAGAGGTTCTACCAATGACAGCAGAAACCTAAAAATATTTGCTCTTTTGACAATTACATACATACATATCTTCACGCCAGATCCCTTGCGGGGTAGGCAGAGACAATTGAGCGCCATTTGATACGATCACGACATACCTCTTTCGCTTCGTCGACATTCATTAATCTCTTCATACATGCCCTTTGGTTACGAAGACTTTTTAATGCACCTTCAGTCAGTGTTTTATTTATTTGATCGTGATATGTGAGTCTCGGTCTGCCAGGGCCTCTTTCACCCACAACTTTCGCATTATATATCTGGTTCGTCAATCTTTCATCGCTCATCCTTTCAACATGCCCTTACCATTGTAGCATGCCTTTCCTTATTTTTGTCCCTATGCTTTCCTTCATACCAACCCTTTAACGTATTTCGACGTTACGTATGCGGTCCGCCAAAGTGACGCCACATATCCGCCGCAACGACCTCATTTTACTGCATTAACCCTACTCTCATGCGTATTCTGACGTATCCACGTCTCGCTTCCATGCATCAGTGTTGGTACCAACATGGCATTGTGTATGGCGACAATTACATGCGGTATTTAATAATAATAATATATTCAATTTAAAAGATAATTACAATCCATTTTTGTTAGTATACCTATCACAATGTTAGTAACAATGGCTTACATTAAAGTTAGTAAACTTAAATTTTATGTTAGTGCCTTATTTATACTTATTTGTACACGTGTCAATTTGTCGGTTATAGTGAATCTTAATAAAGTGATACTATATTGTACAGTCCACTTTATCCGATATGAACTTAAGCATATTGTTGGTGCTGCCTCTAATTCTATTAACTAGAGATGCAGTGCGTTTACGCATGATAGCAGAAAAACTATCAACACGATTCTCTGCAAACATTCCGGACGCACTGCAATAACGTGGCAGCCCCAACAATACACTACATAAGTTGTTGTGAGGAGCTTTGCGATTTTTAATAGGAAAACTGCTCCAGAGATTTGCGGCCACTACTGCTAATGAATTTTTCAATTATGTGACTAAAGAAGAGATCTGTCATAAAGTGTTAAGAAGAGTTAGGTAAATTTGTCCTTATTAGGTGATTATACGGGGTAAAGTGAGCACGCACTATAAATAGCACCCTCTAAAGTTTAGGCCTCATTAACCGAGCGTCATATTTATAATAAAAGTGTTCATTAACCCTTCTTTTAAACCCTTTTCGAATATCTAAAGGTCGGGGAAAAGATGCCAATTAATTTTGATCCGCAATTAAATTAGGCAATAAATAAAATTGTATCATCTTGCCAGTAATTACTAGTGAAGTAGATTTTAAAATGCTTGCATGAACGCGGCGAACGAGTGCCTTCTGGTTTATAGGGTTTTAGTCCGTAGGCGCCTTGGGGTCTCCTTAGGAGGCCTCACGGTGAGTCAGGCATGCGTCCTCCCGCGGTGGCCCTTCAGGCTGGGGGCGTATCATTGATGATTTATAGATTCACCGTCTATAAAAAATGTAGATGCATATTTAGGCCTGTGCTTGTTGTTCAATTGCGGAATAGAGAAGAAGGAATGAGGTTATGGAGCTCATCAGAACACTCACCGTGGTATAGCTTGTAGAACAAGCTCAGAGAAGCAATGTCTCGGCAAAGCTGCAGTGATTCGAAAGTTTTAGACACTTCCAGAGTCCTGGTATAAGTGATTTCTAATAACAGAAGCAAAACCAATACATAACACATGCATCATATTCGCTGTTTGAGGGGTATTCCGAGATTGGAATGTTACGGCCTCCGGTAATTGTGTCGGATGTCAGTCGTAAAAGTTTACGAACTGGCGCCCTCTCGACCTATCGGCGACAATCATCGGAGACGACACAGAACACTTAATAAACAGAGATAGCTAAAGATAATTGGGTCTGATTTAATATGACAGTTAATATGTTAGTATATCTAAGTAATATACAAACTGTATAAAAGAATTACAATATATTTCGGACTAAAAAGTATAAATAATTAAAACTACTTAAAAGTAAAAATTTAAATAAATATAAACTAAACCTAATAAAAAATAAATTATAAGTAAAAAATGTCCTCTAGAGTCGTTTACTGTGAGATACCCTTTAGTGATAGTCCCAAGAAGACTGGCATTTCCCTTCTGTATAACTAAGGTAATACGTAGGCAGAAATAATTGCCGTTAGCCGTTTAGACAACTCCTTGGCTTATTAAATATGTATATAATATTGTCTTCTAACAAAAAAATCATATGAATTATACTAAATTAATAATATCAGATAAAGATACCAATTTGCGTTTACTGTGAGATACCCTTTAGTGATAGTCCCAAGAAGACTGGCATTTCCCTTCTGTATAACTAAGGTAATACGTAGGCAGAAATAATTGCCGTTAGCCGTTTAGACAACTCCTTGGCTTATTAAATATGTATATAATATTGTCTTCTAACAAAAAAATCATATGAATTATACTAAATTAATAATATCAGATAAAGATACCAATTTGCGTTTACTGTGAGCATTTATAAAATTCCCTTTACATTAATAGATCACTGGAGTCTGCTAAGCTGTTCTTCTGCTAACAGCAGAACTTTAGACCACACAAACTTCAATAAAACAGTGTAGTAGAATCATTCGAAATAACTTAAATAATGAACTGTCACAAATGCCTGTAATAAGTTTACATTAATAAAGATATTTTGATTTACGATCAGTTGCAAAAAGGATGATTAAAATAATCACTAATCAATATTTTTATATACGCCACGTGATTGGTGATTAGCTTGTCACTTTGGTTATTTCGGCCAATGACGTGCCCCATAAGCATGCGTTAAACATGTCAAAAAGATAATCAGCCATTCTGCAACTGGCCGTCTGACTTTGACCTAATTTAATATTATAAATTGAGGATGACGAATCTCATAAATAAGTATTAATATTAAAATTGTCTTTATTGCGTGTTATCCTATCCCCGACGCCACATATCCTGTATCTTCGTAGGTTTTGCAATGAAACACGAAGACACACGTTAATTGTTTAATGCTTTGTCCACTGACAAAATATCCTATCTACCAACATATCTTATAATTTTAACATTGTTGTGTCACTTTGACGGTAGATAAGTGCACTTCGTAAATCTCAACCTTTTCTTTGTAGGTATATTGCCTTAACTTTAATTTCTTGGTTGTTGGTAAGAAAATGCCAAGCGGCCAAAAAATGCCAATAAAGTTAATAAAAAGTAATATATATATATATATATTTTTCTCTATTATTACAGTAAATAAATAATAAAAATATCTGTATATTTTTTTTTGTTACGTCTTTTAGATGTCCCTGTATTTCGTACGCTCTACATTCTTAGGGGGGTTGAGCAGATTTCAATAAGCGCTATCGGTTCCGAATTCGGCTGATTGCAACATTTCTCGAAGACATGTCGACATAAACTCGACAGTGACGACAATGTACGACACCATTACCGATGACATGCACTTATTGCGCTTTGGTTTCATTATTTACCGCTACTGTTAGATTAGATATCATATTTGGGAAGAATTAAAGGGTGTTTGGAATTCAGAATTCTATAGTGAAATTTAAATAAAAAATAATTATGATATACAAAAAAAAACATACTTACTAAACCTAATTTAAATATAAATCATATCCGCGCAGCATTGGTGGCAAGAACGCTGGCCGCATTTCCTCGCTGAATCGCTATGCTCTCCTCGACGTTCTGTCCTGCCCTCTTGTCACTAGTAGACAATTAGACGATGTTTTTTAAAAATGTTTTAGCGCTTGGATCTTTACCAAAATGTACCTCTTTAATCTTCTTTATACTGAGAAAAGATACCCAGATGTTTAATAATTTCAACGCCTAATTTAAATACCTCTTTAAAAAACGACTAGTCGTCCGCATGCAATGTAGAACTAAAATGGGCATGGAATAAAGATAATTTTCCATGTACGAGTAATTTAAGAAGCCATAAAGCTTTCATTCATTCATTACAGCCCCTAGAACACAACGTCCTAGACTCCACTGCTGGAGATAGGCCTTCCAGAACTGGATAATTTGACCTACACTCGCCACGCTGGCCAGACGGCTTGGCGAAGATATGATGTAACTTTTTTATGGCAATTTATTAACGATTTCACAACTTGGTATTAGTGGAACCGGGACCGACGGCTTAACGTGCTAACGTGCTTCTATTTTTTTTATCTTTTTCGATAACCATTTGTTTACGTACATATTATATCTATTTATCTATTAACACCTCGACACACTCTTAACAAGGGATTAGTTGAAAATAAGCGTACACTACTAAGCTTTATTTAATAAAATATTTTTTTATTTTTGTTTAAATATCGTAAATCAACATTACTTTTATTATTATTTTACGGTTTTTGAAATTAATTGAAATCAGGTAAATATAGGAAGCTCCTACAAATACAATCGTGTGACAATCAAATTTAAAACATTTCAATTATAAATTTAAAAAACAACATACCTCAACATTGGATTGTTGTCAACCTCACTGTGAAGTTGTGGTTCCCAAGTTATGAAATGGGTCTACACGGGCTTAGTTGTCAAAAGAGCGCAGGCAGATTTTCTAGACACCAAGCATTATTTATTTAAATACTTTATTGCACAAAAACTTAAAATTAGTGTACATAGGCAAGTTTATTTTGAAAAATAGTTTTAATTTCTTAGGTATTTTCTAGTTTAGTTTTCTTGGTAATTAGTTTTTGCTCTATTGTATTTTCATATTTTTATCTGCAACAAATAAAGTGTGTTAGATGTGTTTCTTACTTGGTAAAATATATAAATTGAAGCTATAAAATTTTATTGCCAAATATTTCGCCTCTCTTTGGAGCGGCGTCATCAGTGACAGTGACTGAAGGTCTTTGTCATAAATTTTGAAAAAGTAATTTTATTTTTAGCAATGGTAAAGGCAATGCACTATACAGTTTTGTATTTATTTTTTAGAAAAATATCATCATCACCTAGCGCATCATGGAAAACATCATCAGCATGTTATGTTATGTCCATTGTTGGTTCGATATTAATAAATTTACAAAACAAGTTAGACAAAACCTAATGCATTACATTCAGACCAGGGCTATAGTATGCACCAAGCTGCCATATAAAAGAGCTTTCCCATGTTTTTAAATCAATAGACCGAATAGTCGAATGATTTTCATATTTTTGTATCTTACTTCGAATATTTATTTTTATTTTTCTATTTTAAAATATAAAAAAAAAACTTATACTGCAACCGGCCGTATAACATTTGCGCTTAAAGTGCTGGTTAAAATTGTAGACAATTAACTGTTTCCTTATTCTTAACTAGTTAGTAACGTAACAGGATGGCTAGTTTTTAAATTATTACATGAAGTGAAGTTAACGCGCCAATTGTGCCTAATTCGAAACCCACACAATGGTATATTCTGGTTATTTATGAAACATACATACATATCTTCAAGACCTTGCGAGGTATGTATAAAGAATTGCTGGTGTACCCGCAATCTTAGAACCATCTGGGATTGTGCGGAGCGATGGCAAGAGACCCGACGGAATGACTGTTGGGCCGTGGAAACTTGGCAGATCTCTGGTGTGGGATGCGACGTGTGTAGACACATTAGCTCCATCTCACATCCAGGCGACCTCGTCAGGTGCGGGGAGAGCGGCTTTTTCTGCGGAGAACCTCAAATTGCGCAAATGTGCCAACCTTGGTTCCGGTTACGAGTTTGCCCCGTTTGGGGTCGAGACGCTGGGCCCATGGGGACCGTCAGCGAGGCGCTTGGCCAAGGAGTTGTCAAAGCGGCTGACAGAAAGGTCTGGAGACAGGAAGGCTGGCAATTATTTCTGCCAACGTATTAGCCTCGCTATACAGAGGGAAAATGTTGCCAGTCTCCTTGGGACTATCTCGGATGGGACATCTCTAGACGACATTTTTTATTTATAGTTTAGTTTATTTTTAATTTTATTATTTAGGTAGCTTTTATATTGTAATTCTTTTATACTGGTTGTATATTACTTCGAATACAAAGAATTGAGCGCAATATGTCACGATTACCACCTTTTTCGCTTCTTCGAGATTTATCAAACCCTTTTATTTTATTGACACTTAACTGACGCTTCAGAAGACAAGAATACATAGAAGACAAATTTCTAAGTATTCCATGGATTCTCCGTGCGGGAAAGAGAGATAAGAAGAATGTTTTATTTATTTGAACGGAATAGGTCTCAGTATGGCAGGGCTTCTTTTATCAAAAAAAAAAAAATTTATTGGCGTCAACTTGATGAATTATGTTATTTTTATAATGAGGTAAAAAAAACTTATACTTACTTATACTAAAATTTTAAAACAAATTAATAATAAAAAAAAATAAAAAATATATCGATTTAATAATTAAATATACAACTAAAAACTAAAATAGAGAAAAAATAAATTAAAATTATTATAAATATAAAAATTGCTCCAAATCGTTGCCAATGGGCAAAGTGCCAAGGATACTGGCAGCATTGCCACGTTGAATAGCAATACTGATCCTTTGGCCCAAATATTGCCCAGCCCTCTTGTCCCCCGAGGTATTGATGAGCTGTTAACAACGCCTTGAAAACATCATGTGCACTTAATCCCCACGGCCCGAATTTCAACTCCAAACGGCGCAAAAACACATCTTCCAATAAGCCGAGTGTATTTATTATATTAGGAATCAAATAAGAATAACCCTTTAAAGATTGCATGCGTATATCATCTCATTTCAACCTCATTCGGCATTCGAACGTCGAAAAACTCGCACAAAATGCTAAAAATATTACCGTTCGTTTTTGCACTATTTGCTTTGACATTCGCCGATAACAATAGCACGGTGTGCGATGGTGTCATACCTAGAACTTTTAATTTGGCCGATGTTTTGGGAACTTGGTACGTGGCCGGCGTAATGACGTATGGTCAACATACTCTAGAAAAAGCCAATCCGTGTTTCAGAGTTGAATTTTTCGAAGCAGATGAGGTGAGTTTTTGCTTTATTTCTTTCCGTTATTGTAAGCCCCTAATGGATGAGGTTTTTCGGTAACTTTATATGGCTGCTTTTAATTGTGTTTCCGTTTTAATGCAGAAGCTTTTTGGATTATTGAAACTGTCTCCGTAGTCTAGCGGATTTAGACTCGGAGGTAGATAGATAGATAGATAGATAAATTCTTTATTGCACAGAAAATAATACATTTTACAGTACATAGGCGAGCTTAATGTCTAAAAACATTTTCTAACAGCTAACCTTTGGGAGATGTGAGCAGGGATTGTGAGGTGCATGACCGCTAATATTTGAAATAAAGAGATTTATTGAGTTAAAAACTTATAACTAAAAAAAAGAACGATATTAAATCTATAATATAAATACATACAATACATAGATAACACATACATATATTAGTTACATACTATATTTATATATATATACATACAATAATATACCGATTTAGTCAAGTTATGTAGACTCGTCTTGCTTTTTGTGAAAGTGTTTAGTGAGCAAATTTTTATAACATATCAGTGATGGTGCTTTACGAATATGAAGAGGGAGTCGGTTCCACTGGCGAGCTGCTGATACTGTATAAGAATCTGAACATCTGCTGGACGAATGTGGCGGGATTTTTAATTGATTATTAGAGGAAGAGCGAAGAGAACAACTGTGTGTATCGCACAGAAATTGGAAACGATCTTTTAGGTAAGGGGGTGCCATTGGATTAAATAGGACATTGTAAAGAAAGGTAAGTGAATGTGCAGACCTGCGATTTCGGATATTGAGCCACTTTAACTCTTTGCGAAATTGAGAAATATGATCATACTTACGCAAGCCGAATACATAGCGGATGCATAAGTTGAGAAGTCGATCGAGTTTATTTAGAAGCTCTTCGGTGAGGTCGGAGTAACAGACGTCTGCATAATCAATAATGGGAAGAAGCAACGAGCTGACTAACGTAAGCTTTGTCGAGGCTGGAATGAAATTCTGCGATCTCTTTAGAAAGTGCATTGAAGCGTAGATTTTTCTGCTAACTTCTGAAACGTGGTAGTCCCAGGACAAATCACTGCTTAAATAAAGACCAAGATTACGCACGTTTGAGCAAAACGGCAATGTGACGCCATCAAACTGTAAGGCTGGAATAGAATTGAAATCCAACCTACCCACTAATTGTTTCGAGCCTACGACCATCACCTGCGTTTTATTCGGATTAACCAAGAGTCCCAAATCTCGTGAGTATATGCGTATGTTCTCTAAGTCCAAATTAATTTTACTCAAGGCTTCATTTATGTCGCTAGGATAAAAGGATGTATAAAGTTGCAAGTCGTCGGCGTACAGATGGTAGGAACAGAAGTTAATTGAACGAGTGAGGTAGTTTATAAAAACTGAGAAGAGTAATGGAGATAATACGCCACCCTGCGGGACACCAGCAGTCACCGGACACCAGTCCGAGTAGACATTGTCCAGACGAATGCGTTGTTGGCGCCCGCGAAGATATGAATTAAACCACTGTAGCACAGTCGATGAGATGTTAAGAGAATGCAAAACAGCTAGGAGAATGTCATGATCTACGCTGTTAAAAGCGTTACTGAAATCGAGCAGGGTAAGAAGAGTAAGTTTTCTGTCATCCATAGCAAAGCGGATGTCGTCAGTGATTTTGACAAGTGCGGTGGCAGTGCTATGAGACGGACGGAAACCAGACTGGAAGACGTTAAAAAGATTATTACTGTTAAGATAATTAGCTAGTTGCCGATGGACAACCCGCTCCAGAACTTTAGAGAGAAAGGGGAGAATAGAAATTGGGCGATGATCACTGAAAATAGTAGGGACTGTTTTTTTTGGGATAGGCACTATATGTGCATGTTTCCATAGTTCTGGAAAAGAATTTGACGAAAGAGAAAAATTTACAATGTGGGTAATTGTAGGAAGTATTAGAGACATAATAGGTATAAGAAGACTACGACCCACATTATCATATCCAACAGCTTTACTAGTTATAGAGAAGATAATCTTTTTTATCTCATTACTGTGCACAGGGTGAAATTTAAATGATGAAGTATTTGGAAGTGGCATAGAACCAATTTGTGTTATTGTAGCGGCCTTTAACACAGGATCAATGGTGATAGGAGGTGATGAAAAATGCTGGTTAAGGCCGTCGATATCAATAGAAACATCTGTTGCTGTTTTGGTTTTACCAAATCCCAAAGAACGAAGAACTGTCCAAAGATTTTTAGAAGTAGAAGTTTCGATTGAGTTATGAATGTATTGGCGTTTTGCGTTCCTACACATCTGATTTACTCGATTCCTTGCAACCTTGAAGGCATTCCAACTATCTTCCGTGGGGGTCTTTTTGTGTTTGCGTTTTAGGGAATCCCTCCACTTCATAGCCTTTCGAATATGTTCGTCAAGCCAGGGTGCTGGGGGTCGTTTCATTCTGACAGGTCGTATCGGTGCGTGTTTGTCATAAAGGTGGAGCAGCAGGCGGTTGAATTCGGAGAGCTTGTCGGCGAGCGTGTCCTGTTGGGACACCACGTGCCAATCAGTGTTCGCAGCATCAGTCAGCAGCAAATTGAGATTCATTCGGGCAAAGTTACGTTGAAGAATAATTTTAGGTTTAAATCTGGGTGTCTTAATTTTATAGGATGCAAAGATTAAATCGTGGTTGGAGAAACCAGGCGCAATATATTGGCCGTGAGATGATATTTTATTGGGGTTGGAAGAAATGATTAGATCGAGGAGACTGTGGGCTTCTTTTATATGAAATGTGGGGTCTAGAGGAAGGATAGAAGCATTGACAGAAGAAGTTATAAGATTAAGTTGTCTTGACCGGGAATTTTTCTTGAGGAGACAAGTATTAAAATCACCCATTATTAAATTATGTTCATAGCTAGGAATGTGAGATTCGAGCAGCTCTTCAAATGTGCGGAAGTAATTAAGAGTCGGCGGGGCGTAGACTACTCCTAGTAGAATTTTAACTGAATTTACGTCAATTTCAATAAATAGGTGTTCTGATGTGCTATTATAAATAGAAGGCGATTTCGAAATTATTTTGTACTTTAGGTTTGATCGTAAATAGATAGCTACGCCACCTCCACCCTTACCTGTCCGATCGTTTCGTAGAAGAATATACCCAGGTATTGAATAGCTCGTGGAAGGAAGTGAGGGTTTGAGAAAAGTTTCGGATACAAGGATGGCATGTATATGCTGGCTGGTAAAAGTGGTGAGGAGATCAGAGAGGTGGCTGGGAATACTTTGTGCATTGATGTGGCAGACATTCAGATTCTTTGGGGATGAGGAGAAAGTATCATGAAGTACATCACCGAGTAGAACAGCATCTTGTGAAGTGTCGAATTCATCTGTGCCAGACGAGTTACAGGAGAAAAAATGTTCAGAGTCAGACGTTATATTTATCATAATTAGTCACGCCGCTAGTTGAAGCTCTAGTTTCGCTACTTACCGCGGCGTGGCGTGTACGTCTATTGGTATAAATACCGGGCGGCCACACGCAGCAGCGCGCATAATTATTTTTCGTCCTAGTGGACATAATTTATTTCTTTCGTGTGACCTCGTCACCGTACCGCATAATTTAATTTTCTGTCCCAACCGCCTTGCTACTATTATTTTTTCTTAAGTTTAAAATTACCACAGTGCTCTCCCAAAATATTAACGATTACTCAGAACACACACAGAACAGACAATAAACACTCCACATCATTCTACACTGACACACATGTGAGTATTAGTGGAACGTGGATTGTGGAGATCTGGGTAAGTTGCTTTCATTTCATATACGACCCCTAATTCGCAATATTATCCCGCCTAACCAGGCTTAACACGTAGGGTGTGAAGACGCTGCGTGGCCTGGCTATAGTTTTGGTGCCTCCTGTGAGGAATGAACTCCTCATTTTCTAGAAATTTCTTCGTTTTTATCACACGTTTACGTGTAACCCCGCATTTTCCTAAAATTTTGTGATTTTATGCATGTGGTAAATTTTTTTGCGTTTTTTTCGCGTTTTTTTTTTGTACCTACATAATTTATTTATTTTTTGTGTCGCCACCGCAATTTATTAATTTTCTATCATTTTGTTAATTTAAATTTAAATTAACAACGCATTTTTATATTTATTCTTTTTTTATTTGTAGGCTATTTTCATATTTTACTATGTCTAAAGGTGTTAAGTCTCTAGGTTCTCAGCTTTCCATGCTGCACAAGTGTCGTGAAGCTTATTTTTCTCGTTTACAAAATATATTTGATAGTTCTTCATCGCTTAATACTAGTGAACGCCGCGAGGAGTTTTTATCATGCTCCGAAACTATCGATGACATTCGCAAAGATTACATGCAATGTCTTCGAGATATAAACGATACCAACACACAGCTGGATCCCGATTATTCACCAAATTTTTCGGGATGGAGTGCTTTCGAAGACCTGTATTGTCGAGTACGTCGTATCAAAAATAAATTAACTCAGGTTTCATCAGACCCCGACACAGTCTGCTTTGAATCTTCAAAGCCTAGATTGCCGCCGATTGATATTCCAGAGTTTTTTGGTAATCCAACTCAGTGGGGTATTTTTTACGAAACGTTTAAAAATACAATTCACTGTAATCCAAAACTTAGTAAATCTGAGAAACTGTATTATTTACTCGGCAAGTTAAAAGGTAAAGCGCAACTTGTTTTTTCTGGCATTTCCCCCACCTCTGAAAATTACGAAACGATTTGGAAGTTATTATTATCCAAATACGAAGACAAGCGTTTTTTAGCTACTACTTTTCTCGACCAGATTTTTGACCTAAGACCTTTGCCCAATCCAGCCGGCGCAGCAATGATCGAAACTTTCATTGATAAATTCGCCGCGTCGATAGCCGCGCTAAAAGATTTAAATATTGAGAAATTATCTGATTACATTTTCATATATCTTGCTTTAAAACGTTTGGATAAGGATACTTCAAAGGCTTTCGAAATGTCCGTCCGAGATGTGGACATACCTAGCTACGATACTTTTATAAATTTCGTAAAAGGGCAGGCTAAAATCATGCAACGTATAAATCCCGGCACTTCTAAACCTACTGTAAAAATAGACGAAAAACCTAAATATGTTTCTCCTAAAATCGCTCATTCTTATTTAAATACCCATTCTGAAAACTGTTTATTGTGTAAAGATTCTCATGAGTACATTTATAATTGTCCTAAATTTCTCGATTTTTCTCCTAACGAACGTCTTCATTTCATAAAAGAACAACAATTTTGTACCAATTGCCTCAGCCAAAAACATAGGTGGAGTAATTGTAAAAGTGCAAAAACTTGTAGGTACTGTAATTACAAACATCATAGTTTATTACATTTGCATCAAACAAAGTACCCAAATATGACTAATCCAGATACAAATTCACGACTACCCTCATGCGCTCAAACTGCAAAAAGTTCTCTCGTCTCGTTCTCGACCGCCGCACGGCCCGAGCAAAACACACCTCCCGCTCACACTTCCGATGGTTCAGCTGGCAACGTATCGCTAATGTCGGCTAACTTCGCGAATGACATAAACAAAAGATTAGTTTCTCGTAGTGTTTTGTTAGGTACGGCGCGAGTGAATGTTTTAGATCGTTACGGAAACTTAAAAATGTGTCGGTGTATCATTGATCCTGGTTCTCAAAACCATTTCATAACAAGTGAGTGTTGTCGTAGACTTGGATTAAGTGTAAACCAACTCAATCGTAAAACAATTATTAAAGGATTGGGTGATAACTGTAGCAGTACAAAAGGTAAGGTTTTTATTAATTTTTCATCTCGTGTTTATCCCGATCAATCTTACGATATCGAGACGTTAGTGTTGGACAAGATTACCGATAAGTTACCGACTTGTAAAATTAACTTAAATTCTATCGATTATTTACGAGGCTTATCTCTTGCCGACGAGGAGTTTGGCCAACCAGACTGTATCGATATATTGATCGGCGCAAAGTTATTTGTTAACTTATTGTTACCGGTAAAAATTACCGGTCCTCCGCATATGCCTTCAGCGTTTTCTACCACTCTTGGTTACGTGATTATGGGCGAAGCAGAAATATCCTCGGAATCTGACTGTACTCTTTCTTATTTTTCTACCACAGATTCCATTCACGATGATTTAAGCAAGTTCTTTAAGTTAGAAGATGTTAATGACGAGCCTATTTTATCCGACCAAGATAAACAATGTGAACAATTACGTGAACAGGATCGCTCGTTTCAACAAATAATTTACCGTTTTAACAAAAATGAACCGCTTAAATATTTTTCTTTTAGCCGCGTCTGTTTTGGACTTTGTGTCAGTCCTTATCTAGCCATTCGTACAGTTCATGAGCTTGCTAAGCAGGAGCAAACTAAGAATCCCTTAGCGTCCGAGCTCGCTTTACGTGATTTATATTTGGATGACTTGGCCAGCAGCTTCATGGAGGTCCAGGAAGCTACGGAAGCCGCCGAACAAATTATAAATATGTTTTCCGCCGGTGGTTTCGAGATGGTCAAGTGGGCAACCAACTGTCGCGAGTTGTTGTCGTGTTTGCCGGAGTCATATCGTCTTACGGACCCGGTCAATCTTGACAATGATGATTCTCTTAAAGTTTTAGGTATGCAATGGCTCCCCGCTAGTGATGTATTTTTCTTTACTATCTCTCTCTCTCCGCGCTCTTGTACAAAGAGAAATATGCTATCCACTATTGCCCGTTTATGGGATATTCTCGGCCTCGTTGGCCCTGTTATCGTTTTCGCCAAGCTTCTTATCAAACAACTTTGGTCTCTAAAGCTTGACTGGGACGATACGCCGCCTGATCACGTGATCAACACATGGTCAAGATTTCAATCTGAGTTGTCACTTTTGGATCAGCTCAGGTTTCCCCGCCATTTAAATGTTTTTAAAAATAGTCGAGTTTCTATAGTTGGTTTCGGCGACGCTAGTGAACAGGCGTACGGCGCAGTCGTATACCTGCACGCCAACACCGACGGCGACTGTACCACGACGTTGTTATGTTCAAGGTCAAAGGTCGCTCCTGTAAAAACTATATCTCTCGCGAGACTCGAACTATGTGCCGCGTTATTACTCGCGAAATTAATTCGTGCTGTTTTAACTAATTATTCTCCTCGTATCAATATCGAAAATATATATGCCTTTTCAGATTCAACTGTTACTCTTCACTGGATTCATTCCTCTCCGCACCGCTTTCAAACTTTCGTAGCGAATCGAATAAGCAAAATACAAAACTTATTAGATTCAAAATATTTTTATCACATATCCGGTAACTCCAATCCGGCAGATTGCCTCTCCCGCGGATTGTTACCTTCGCAGTTTGTTACACATCCACAGTGGTTTGTTGGTCCGCCTTGGATGGACATGGACGTATATCAGTGGCCTGTCCAAAAGTTTAAAGTCGATAATTCTGATAATATCCCGGAAATAAAAACTATCGCGCTTACTTCTACTAATCTTCTGGATTGCGTAGAAGATTTTTTATATAAAATCGCACCTAAATATTCTTCGTGGGGCAAGCTGCTTAGGATTGTTGTATACATTTATAGATTTTTAAAACGTCTCCCTCTTAATAAATTTATTTCTACTTCTGACTTAGATTTCGCTGAGAATAAAATTTTAATTGCTTTACAGAATGTCTATTTTAAAGATGAAATTAAAAATTTAAAATCTAATAAATCATGTCCGAAATATATTCAAAAATTAAAGCCGTTTATATATGACGACGTCATTCGTGTAGGCGGTAGATTATCCAATACTGACCTCTCGTTTGACCACCGCCATCCTGTATTGTTGCCTAAAAAGGATCATATTGTCAATTTAATTATAGATTATTGGCATAAACGAAACTGTCATCCCGGTCCTAACCTATTATTAAGTCTTCTTAGGCAAAAATATTGGATAATCTCCGGTCGTAGACTTATTCGCTCTCGTATCGATAAATGTAACGCTTGTTTTCGTACTCGCCCGCAACCTACTTTTCCACTTATGTCAGATTTGCCTCAGTCACGTGTGAAAACGGTACCTAAGGCTTTTATTAATACGGGTTGTGACTACGCCGGGCGCTTAAATATAACGTTAAGGCGCGGTCGTGGTGTCCGTAGCCAAAAATGTTATATATGTTTATTTGTTTGTATGACGATGCGAGCCATACATATCGAACTAGTCTCAGAGTTAAGTACCTCTTGTTTTATGTCTGCATTTAAACGTTTTCTCTCCCGCCGCGGTCCAGTGTCGGTTATGTATTCCGATAATGGTACTAATTTTGTAGGTGCGAAGTCGTACCTTACAGACTTATTTAAATTTATTACTTCACACGATTATAAAAATAGTTTATCACATGAATTGTCTGAGTATAAAATAGACTGGCAATTCATCCCTCCCATCGCTCCACATTTCGGCGCTTGGGAACCTATGATTAAAAATGTCAAATCTCATTTATTCCGCGTTGTAGGTAATCAAATCCTTACTTATGAGGAAATGACTACAGTTTTGTGTCAAATAGAGAATATTATAAATTCTCGCCCGCTTTGTGTAAATTTAAGCCAAGATCCCGGGGAACCGTTGGCTCTCACTCCGTCTCATTTCTTAACACTTACCCCACTGAAGTATTTACCATCGCCGCCGGTCGAAGATACTCCGTCGCATTTATTAGGACGTTATCAGTTACTCGATAAGCTTGTGCAGTCGTTTTGGGACAGATGGTCCTTAGAGTATCTTAGCACCTTACAGACTCGTCAAAAATGGAATGTTTCATCCGACAATGTCAAACTTGGAACTATTGTTGTAATTAAACAAGATGGTAAGATTTCTCCCTTACAATGGGAACTTGGTGTCATTTCAGAGGTCCATCCTGGTCGGGATGGAATAGTCCGGGTGGCCACGGTCAAAACATCAAAGGGTTTTTATAAAAGACCCGTGGTTCGCTTATGTCCGTTGCCAACGCAATAGACATATATTATTTTCCTTCCTTTTTTTTTATTTTTTTTTATTTTTGTTATTTGTTTTATTTTTGGTTTTCTTAGTTTTATTTTCCGCATGCATATATTCTAATATCTATTTTTTTATTATTTTTCTTTGTTTGTTCCTTGTTATGAAGGATTATTCCTTCAAGGCGGGGGCTATAGTCACGCCGCTAGTTGAAGCTCTAGTTTCGCTACTTACCGCGGCGTGGCGTGTACGTCTATTGGTATAAATACCGGGCGGCCACACGCAGCAGCGCGCATAATTATTTTTCGTCCTAGTGGACATAATTTATTTCTTTCGTGTGACCTCGTCACCGTACCGCATAATTTAATTTTCTGTCCCAACCGCCTTGCTACTATTATTTTTTCTTAAGTTTAAAATTACCACAGTGCTCTCCCAAAATATTAACGATTACTCAGAACACACACAGAACAGACAATAAACACTCCACATCATTCTACACTGACACACATGTGAGTATTAGTGGAACGTGGATTGTGGAGATCTGGGTAAGTTGCTTTCATTTCATATACGACCCCTAATTCGCAATATTATCCCGCCTAACCAGGCTTAACACGTAGGGTGTGAAGACGCTGCGTGGCCTGGCTAATAATAATTATAGAATATTGTATAATATATTAATGTATAAAATATAAGTTAACTAATAATATATAATAATAATAATAGGTTAGTATATAAGGTAATAATAATATAATATAAGGATAATAAATAAGGTTAAATATAAATGTGTAAACTATATAGTTTATATTTACTACTACTCACATCAACTGCTGGTTAACCGTTTTATTATAAGACACATAATACAACTCAATTTAGAATAACTTAAAACAAAACTAAATAAAATAAATAAAAAGATTAATTAAAGTTGAAAATAAAATTTAAAGAAATGGAACAACATGAAACTATATGAAATGGAACGCACCGCAACTGACAGCGAGTCCGCGTCATTTTGTGTACTACGTACATTGATATTTGATAAGTTTTAAATGATAACACGCAGTGTACGAATAAAAGTTATTTACTTGTGTTATTCGGACGTATCTGAACGCGAACCCGCCGCAATGAGTATGGTCTGTGGTCATCAGTTCAAATTGATTGAAATTATACCCGTAAAACTTTACTTATCTATCTAACAAGCCTGCACCATTTTTGTAAACTTTATAAAATTGCATATTATTATATTATATTGGTTATGTATAAACGGACTCAGGTAACTTTGTACTTAAATGATAAAAATAGTGCATAAAAGTGTATTGATGTGAAAGTTTAATTACATATGTGCTATTGCAATTAGAACTATAAATAGGTAGTTTATAATGGTGAAAGCCGGCCAGACAGTAAATTAGACAGTTTAAAGTACAAAAAGAACGGATATTTAAAAAGAAAATTCGCACTATTTTCTCGGTCTTACTGTCCTAGCCACCCTTGGTCGTCGATTGTCCTGGTTTACGGGTGGGGGAGGTGGAAACTTAGATGCATAGTCTTTAAGATGAGTTTCCGAGAGTATACGTTGCTTAGCACCATCCTTCACCTTCACATAAATGTTGCCGTCCTGAGACCAGCAACCATTTACACCATACAGTCTACGACCCTCAGCATACACACGCCTCCGGAGCGTGGTCAAGAACTCAGCCATAGAAATGCTTGTACCTTTTAAACCTTTCTTCGCACGCCACACATTTCCCTTGATCTCAATGCTTCCAAACTTTACCAGGATGGGCCGGGGTCTGTCAGGATTGTTGCCCTTAACACCGAGTCTGTATGAAAATTGAATGTCACTTGCATTTACAGTAACATTTAACTTGTTTGAAGCAATATCTTCTATAGTGTGACTGGTGTTTTCGCCTGCAGATTCTTCCACACCCCGGAACAGTAAAAATTTTCGCCTGCTTCTGTTTTCTAGGTCATCTGTAAGGACTGTTAGGCTGGAGATCTGGGCCTGCAGCAACTCAACAGTGTCCCGCACAAAACACTTGAAATTCTGGAAATCCTTTGAGAGTTGGGCCAAGGTGGCTGTTGGAGTAGTGTTGGCAATGCGAGACTCAAAAGACTCCATGGTTTTCTCAAAAGTCTCATGGAGTTTCTGAAGAGCAGCTGCAGGGTCATTCACCTCAAACCGTTCCATGGCCGATTTTTGTATCTGTTGTACTATGTTGAGATGGAGAGATATTTTGAGAGCAGTTGTGTAAAAAGCAAGAAATAAATATTTAATACATTCCTTGTGTTTTCTTATCCCCAAATCACAGTAACTATCAAATAAAATAAGTTATTTAGAGTAATAATAATAATAAAGTTATGAGAACCACAAAAAAAATACGTGTTCACTTTTTGACAGCTACCCACTTTTTCATGATGAGGTACCGGGTTCGATTCCTGGTCGGGACACAATAATTTATTTGTGATATTTCTCGAGTTTTGTATGCTAAAGACAACTTGCCACTTGTCTTGATGGGCCTATAGTAAAGTTGGCTAATCGAAAATACGCTTATTTAAAAAAAAAAGAGTGGTTTCTGACGAACACAGAACGGATACAGTCGTGATGGTACTGTACTTTTGAAAGGTGTTATTTTACAGAGCTACTTTTACAATTACAAAGTTTGTATGTGAGTCAATCTCAAAAATATTGTACGTTACAATTATGTATGTTGTGGAAATATTGAAATGAAGTGGAATATAAAAAAATGAGTCAAATAAAGATTTAGAGACAATTTTTTTACTTTAAAATTTGTAATATATTTTTAATTACCTACGCTAAAAAAAAAGTTTAGAAAAATGAACATAAGTACCAAAACACTTTTTTTTTCTGATTCTGGTCGATATAAGTTTTATGAATATGTTTCGTCAAAGTCAAAGACAAAATATCTTTATTCACGTAAACCTATTACAGGCATTTGTGACACGTCAATAATAATACATCTAACAACTAAAATAAAAATAAGATAAAACAAAATAAAATAAAAATATTATAAATAAATAAATCGCTACCAATGGGCAACGTGACAAGGATACTGGGATAAATATTGCCCAGCCCTCTTGTCATTAATTAAATTATTTTAGTGGAAGACTAAGCAGCAAATTGGTCCAAAGAGTAAGCTGTTAGCAAAAGACCAGCAGCTAAGCTTTCAGATTCCAGTGAACTGTTAATGTTTAATGTGACTGCGAAAGCAAGGAAAACTCAGCTATATCAGATTTACAAAATAAAACATACGGAATTACACAACAACGATCGTATCTTAAGCCATCGGTCCCGGTTCCACTAATACCAACTTGTGAAATCGTTAATAAATTGCCATTAAAAATTGACATTAGATCCTCGCCAACCCGTCTGGCCAGCGTGGCGAGCGTAAGCCAAATTCTCCAGATAAATGTTCTGGAAGGCCCAAATCCAACAATGGAGGTCTAGGACGCTCTGTTCTAGAGGCTGCAATGAAATGAAAAAAAATGATCGTAACTCCTTTAAACTTTATAGGCTGGCCTAAGGTGGTTGTTAAAGAACTATACGAAATCAAACGAATCTGATTGGTCGGCTCGAGTCAAAGGCATCACAATTCGGCAAAGATACCACATTGACCACCCCTACGATACGTGGTCCATGAATGTTGGGCAAAGCAACGGATGCTTTGAAGAAGTGCTTACCATCTATTCGGATAAGACGAAAATTGGTACGTATAAAGGCGCTATTTCATTAAATTGATATTTGAACTGATAATAATAAAACTGATATTAAATATATTGGATTAATTAATATTCCATAATAATTGTAATAGGTGGTAGGCGGACTGATGGTAGTAATTTGCCCAGTCTGCCGGGGCGGGGGAGTATCCACTGTTCGTGCCGATAAACCCGGTAAAATAAATCCACACATTTCGGGATCAGGCTCGAATTGCCGTCATGCCCAGTCAAGCCGGCATAATGATGTCAGTCATGGTTTCGATTTCAGTCGCTAACATTCATGAACCTTGCGCGCCTCTTGCCATCAGGTGGGACGCAAGGTCACATGCTTTTTTTTGTACAATTATAGAGGCATTTAGGTAAACAACTTGAGTGAACTGAATTCATTACTATTAAACTCGTGTATATATTTTTTATAAACAGATAATTAATTTCAAATAAATATTTACAAAGTATAAATAAAATAAATATTACCTACTAAGGTTAGGGATATAAGTCGCTGGCTGCGCTGGCTGCATTTCCCCGCTGAATTGCAATACTGATTCTTTCGGCAAAGAAAGAACCAGCCTTTTTTATATAGTATAGTTCCTATTTCTCCGGTGGTACTATACCATTATAAGTTATCGCAAACAGAAAAGTATAAAGTAATAAAAATATATTTGTTTTCAGTAACATCCCGAAACGGTACTTTAGCATCAAAAATGCAGCTTCACCTTCTTCCCACGCACAATGATCTCGGTCCATACCTGGTTCAGCTGCTATGGGGGGACATATTGTCGGCTGTAGTCTACCGGAGAAGACCAGGAAGGGTCACCCGTCCAGATTTAGATCCGGCTGCAATGTTGCTAACCAAGTTCAGACTAGGACAGTTTAAAAGCTACGCTTGTGAGAAAACGCCTGCGTAACCTGAAGAGAAATATTAAACAAATTACGATTTAGCCTTATTTCTCATTTTAAAGTTCTACCCAAATTCAAGCGCAAGTACCATGATTTTGGAAATATCACTTTAATAAAAAAACCTATAGATAAAGTAACTGTATTAGGTTCATTTATTATCTACGCAAGTATTACCATATTTCAAAATATCGCTCTAAACTTAAAGAATAATAAGAATAAATAACTTGCAATACATTTGCGTACAATGAAACAGCGTTTACTACAACTTAACTTGTTCCTATCTGAGTGATTTTGTTGAGGATAGGGCGATGATAGGAGAAATATGAAATGAAAGGAAGTGTTTCTGCTGTAATGTGCCTAGAAAATGTCAAGTCAATGTCTTTCAGTTTTTATGTCTGTCTCTCTCGCTCTTAGGCGGGCTAACCATGCCCGAGTGGAAGGGACGCTTGCTCTCACTCGCTCTCATTGTGAGCGCATAACGTGAGCGGAGCTTCTTGAAACGCAGTTTCTTGAAGTGTCACCCGGCAAACCAATTTATAAGACGTTGTCACGTCAATAAAGAATAAAAAACATTTATTGCCACATCAATAAGTATTACAATCAGAGAAGATAATGATTATTTACAATTAAAATTAACATTAAGTGGCACTACTAACGCTGTTGTTATGCCAACACACTAACTCACGTACATTTAAAACAATTAACTTAAAGGGCAACAAGAAAAACAACTCTGAGACACAATAGTTTAAATGGTTACCCATACTATAGTGAAGTTATCTTAGAATCTTATGCCTGTTACTCGTATACGCAATAATAAATAAACCTAACAATGTCCTATATACCTAAGACAAATCTTTTCATTCCTCAGGTCTTTTCATGACAGAACTCTTCGATCCTCACAAAACTCCGTCCTTTCTCTCCCTCCCCATCACTTTAACTTAAATGGCACAGACCTAATATTTATTAATTAATTTAATACGGTATTGCACGTTAACTTAATACATTATCTGACAGCCAACCTTAGGGACAATGTGGACCATTTTGTATGTAAGGTAGCTTACCAACTTCTGATAAATAGCTTAAACAAAAACTTTATTGACATGCATTTCTGTATCCTATATCTGCTGTACCCGCTTATTACATATCACAGTCACAAAGGTTAGTTGGTAGAAAATGCATTTACGGCATTAAGCTCACCTATGTACCTGCACTTGTTTTGGTTTTGTACAATAAATAATTATCCTATGGTTAAATGTGCTCTGTTTCCTGGACTAGTCTGATTAAACAGAGTGTGTTCCAGAAGACAAGTGCTTTTCATTAGAGGTATGACAATGAAAGACAAAAATAATAGTAGCAAAAAAGACATGTGTTGTCCAAAATGTTAATGTAAATGTCAAATAAGATAGTGCAATCATCTCTAAATATCTTCGTATTCATATCTCTATACTTCTCCGTCAAAAGGCTTAAATAAATTGTACAGATCGATTTTATAATGATTTGAAAAAAAAAAAAAAAACATTTATTGTCACATAGTTTTACAATTTCGAACAATATGTGACAAAAGGAATCAGGTGTCATCTGTTGTCGTGCAGCAGTAGAAGTACTTACACCTGCACGACGCTGTTTTTCAATCTGTTCCAGAAACAACAGGTTCAAACAGGAACAGATTGAAAAACAGCATATAATTACAGGGTAGACACTTATAAATTAATAGATACACAATAACACTAAAAAGCTAGGTATAGATGCATGGCAGAGTAGATGAATGAGGCTCGCTTCGTCAGGAATATAAACTGTTGCAGGCCCTTTAGTTATATATTTTCTAGGGCAAATTTTAAGATATAATGAAGATCACGCGATGCATAAAAGCTACAAACATCTAAATCTCAGAATATACGATATAATAAAACCCTGTGGCTTAATAAAATGTTTAAGGAAAACGAGGTAACCACAAGAAAATGATTTCCGAATGAACGCATCGCCGACGCCGTGACGAGAACTCGAAAAATCGAGTTAAGGACTCGATTACTGAGCAAAATGTAGTCGGTGGCACGGAAAAGTAAGTTAGTCTTGCTATTTGCGAGCTTGTATTCTTGTTTTGTTCGAATAACGAGAACTTTTAAAAAAATCTTTGTTATTAATTTCTTAGTTCGATACGAAGATCCCCCGACTTTTGCACAGATATGTCGAAAGTAAGTTTTTTGTGGATATTGTTAGTTAAAAGTGTTGTTATTTTATTTAATAATGTGCTAGAATGTGAATAATTATAAAAAAACTAAAAAGGACATTATTATTATTAATTTTTTTTATAGACAGTGAATCAATAAATCATCAATGATACGCCCCCTGCCTGAAGGGCCAACGCGGGTGGGGGTCGCACGCCCGACTCATCCGTGAAGCTTCCTAGTGAAGCCCCAGGGCGCCTACGGACTAAAATCCTATAAACCGTCTCTATCTCACTGTTGGCCCTGTATGCCTTTACAGCTAAGTCTGAGTCGTGGCTACGGAGTGAAGGCACTCGTTCGCCGCGTAAAGGACATTATTCATCTTGTAGGGGACTTGGGCTAAATTGTATTCAAAATTACATATGCACCTTTAGATAAATTAATCTAATAAGATTGCATCATCACGACCATTTTCCTTTCGGGGTGGTTACAAACCACGCTTATAACAAGCTGATTCACATTCAGCCAACTTTACTATAGGCCAATCACGATAAGTGGCAACCTCGTCGATGTCTCTAGCGTACCAATTCCGAGAAATATCACAAATAAATTAAATAATAATTAAATTTATTTATTTCAATTAATAAATATTATTGTGTCCCGATCAGGAATCGAACCTGGTACCTCCGGGTCTAAATCCACGGACTTAACCGCTAAACCACGGAAGCAGTTACCCCAAAATGGATGATGTCATTTAAATTGGATAGATTGTTATCGTTGTCTTTTATTTTGGTAATTTGGACATCTTCAAAAGATGACGTTACATATTTTAAAAGGTATCGTATATTAAAATCATTTTCCCGCAAAAACCCATTGACAAATTGCACAAAGTACGTTTTAATCAAGGTAATACAAGACAATATGAAAACCCTTGTAAAACCGGAAAACGCAAAAGAATGATTTACCTTTAAATTCTTCAGAGACGAGACTGATCATTTTCAAAAGTTGACAAAAGAAAACTCCCAGTGGAAGGAAAAGCTTTTAGTTTTTCCCGTAATTGTTTATGCGGCGGCACATCAAAGAGGCGCGCACCATTGATCTTGCCGACACGGAATATCTCGCGGCCTACGAAAAGGCATCCGCCGGAGACTGCGTTTCCGGATGCATGAACATTTAATGAAGTAAAAACGTGACTTAGGTGTCCGTCACATCTTAATTTTAAATGATGATCGTTGTACAATATAAAAAAACCGCATTTTTTAAAAGCCTGGTTTTTAAAAACAATATCGTCTGGAGCACTGCTGACGTCATGGTATTTATTAGCTTCACGATCACTTATTCTTTACGCTTGATTCACCTGAACGGCAACATTTTTAATAATAAACGCTGTACTTGCTATACCATTTCATCACTCTAGATTTATGTCCGACTCATTTGCAGTTGTTGCCGCAAATCTGTGGAATAACCTGCCTTCGTGGTCTAGCGGTTAAGTCCGTGGATTTAGACTCGGAGGTACCGGGTTCGATTCCTGGTCGGGACACAAAAATATTTATTAATGTAAATAAATACATTTAATTAATATTTAATTTATTTGTGATATTTCTCGAGTTTGGTACGCTGGAGACATCGACGAGCTTGCCACTTGTCATGATTGGCCTATAGTAAAGTTGGCTAAATGTGAATCCGCTTATTTATAAGCGTGGTTTCTGACCACCCCGAAAGGGAAACGGTCGTGATGATACTTTACTTTTTTACTTTAACCTGCCCTTAGATATCCGACTATCATAGAATGCTATTTAAAAGAATGGTCTTCACACACTTCTTGAATGGTACCTAACAACTGTAAGTAATATTGTGTATATGTATTATATTTATTTGTATTTAGTATATTTAGTATTATTATATTTATAGTTATTTATATTAGTATTAGATTTAGTTTTAGTGGAAATTAAATTGTCTTCTTTTCCTGTTCAAATATTTGCACCTCAGACAGAAAGTGGAGGATTGGGGATGGGGACATTACCCCGTTTTCCCCGGCAGGATCTCAGCGGGTAACCACCCGCCGGTAATGCATGCTTTTTTAATGCCGTTACTAGTATAATAGCGCCCGTGTGGCTAACATATTTGCACCTAACTCTCTCATAAAATGTTCGTAATGTCCGTAAGGTTGACCGAATAAGAATGTCCCACCTTTGAGATTTAAATAAATGAATAATTTAAAAACTAAACTACATCTATATTATATAAAAAAATGGAAATACTCGTAATCACTATTCTACGAAAAATTAACTAAGGGCTTACCACCTGGAAGGGTACCTAAAACGCTCGCGCATTTCCCTGTTGATATATTTTATTTATGGTAAATTTTCGAGGTATCGTGTGGATTTTGTTTTGAATTGTTTTTTTCTTTCAACCCCAAATACCACAAAGTTATAATATTATTATAATTAATGTTACTATAATTAATGTGCTTTTTAGATTCGGCTACATGAGCCATCACTACGTGATAGACCTGATGGTTCAAGGACGGACGATATTTTAAATGACCATAAGCTTATCTTTATATATATATATTTTTAAATGAACTATATACAAAGGCAGACCTAATGTCGCTAGACATTCTTACTCGGTCAACCTTAGGGATATTACGAACATGGTACGAGTATGTAGGAGGTAGATGCAAATATTTAAACAGAAAAATAAATAATATCATTCTACTAAATCTAAATCTAATATAAAACATAAATACTTATAAAAACATTAAGAAATACCATTGGCTAGGTTAATAATTTACTGGTTACGGTTAGTACAGTAATGTGTTCTCGAAGGCTACTCGCACAAAAGTGAGCTCCGTAAACATTCATAGCCACAGCATTTGATCCCTAGCAATTGTGTCGCGTCATAAATGAAGGTTTGCTGGGGCCAATACGATTACGATTTGTCTTTAACCAATCAGAAAGCATTGGAATAACGATTGTTGCCACTATGAATAAAATTGATAAAGCCCAAATACAAAATCGTTTCCAACAAAGTATTTTATTTATTATTTATTATCATATTCAATACAAGACTCACTCTAAAAACGTGCCGCTTGCTACGTGTGTGCTACGCTTACAACTTTGGTGGGCAATTCTTAAGCAATGATATATCACATGAAATATTTATCGGAAATTCTGTTACGATGCATACAAAAAGACTAGTTTCACTCGATATAAATAATAATATTAGGCGCTCTTGACGCTTGCTGGCTCGTGGCTGTTGGTGCAGCTACATGACTTCGATTGGTTTTGCGGAAACGTTTTTATATCAGTGAGGGCCTATCTATATACATCGATGTTTATTATAAACTTTATTGCACACAGTACAAAGAGACATTCTATACTGGTCAAACCTTTGGGACAACTAAAGCAGTTACAACAAGATAAGGCAGGTGCTATCAAAACTAATAGAAAAATATTAGACTTCAATATATACTAGTGAATAAATACTTATTTACATACTAATACATACTAAAATAAAACTACATAAATACGTTCTATGAATATACGAGTACATAAATATAAAATACCTACTATATGATGACTATAATGAGATAAATAAATATATCAGAGAGTGTATTAAGCTTATGGTGAATTTAAATAGTGCGCATAGACCAGTTTCTTAAATAGTGTTCTATTTGGAGCTTGACGGATGTCTACCGGTACAAGTACTTGTATTTAGGCTTTTTTATTAAGTAAATAAATAACAACTTGTGGAATCGTTAATAAAATGACAATGTAAAATTGGCATTGGACCCTTGCCAACACGGCGAGTGTAGGCCAAATTCTTTAGAAATTTGAGGAGCCAGAGGGCCCATCTCAAACAGTGGAGTTCTAGAACTCTGTGTTCAAGGGGCTGTGTTGTGATGATAGTAGTTTCGAATTTCGATATACAATAAAGCTAAAGGTTCATATGCAGACAAAGCGTATAATTTAAGATTTTCATAGCTATGATAAGCCAATTTGATTCAAGACATTTCTTTGAAATTGTGGTGCAGGGCTATGACAGGGGCCTTAAATTGAGCGGCAATAATCATTGTTTTTTATTAATACAGAAAAATATTTAGGGTGAGGACGTTCAAGATGTAGACTGATATATAATTTAAATAATCCGTCTATTTATTACTTAACCTAAAATAAAAGGTTTGTAATTTTAATATAATGCTTTTTTATAATATTCTTCTTAGTCGCTACACTCTGCCAAGACACTCGTTGTTGCCATTGGAGTACGGCACGCTCAACAAGCCGTCGACAGTTCTCTCGGACCGCAGCTTTCCTAGTGCATTCATGTGGGGGGGGATGATCCGTTGTAACCTTCACCTGATCCTATCTCATCGGCGACCTACAACGAATTTATTTATTTATTAAAAACTTTATTGTACACAGTACAAAGGCGGACTTAATGCCCGTAGACATTTTCTGACAGCCAAACCTTGGGGACAAATTGGAACATTTATAAATATTAATAGTAGGATAAATTCAACATAATTATAATAATAATATAATTCTTTATTGATTTATAAAATGATTGCTTTCGCAGGGTTAAATTTACTTTCTGCCTTTTTTTTTAAATTAAATAAATCACACAAATTGATACAATATTTAAGAGATGTGGTGGCTAAAGGTAACCCTTATTTCCTGCGTTAAGGGTAGTTGATTCGATTTGTTTTCCATTTCTTAAGGGTCGAATTGAGGAAATGCCATTGACGCCCAAATAAAGTAGTGGCCGACTAAAGTGCTTTGATTACGTTTTATGTTTATACACTGATTTATGTGCCTACAACTGCTTTCTTAGACTGGTTGTAAAAGGCTACGGGATCGATTCTTGGTTTGTGAAATGAAACCAAATATTCAGAGGAATAGAAATTTAATTCGACTCCGTTTGCCTAACACTACACTACTGTTGTAAAAAATCACTAGCGAGAAATGACTTAAGCCCCCACCCACCGCCTGAACTTAAGATAAAACAAGAGACTGTATAGTAACATAAAATCAGGCGCCTAAATTTCTTCATCTTAGTCGCTACACACTTGGCAGAGTGGTCGTGGTCGTTTCTTGAATGTCAGTGGCACGCTTAACAAGCCGTCGCCACTCGTCTCGAACTGCAGCCTTCCTGGAGCAATCATGTAGGGGGTGATCCATTCCTCCTTTAACCTGGTCAGACCATCTCATCTGAGACCTACCACGCATCCTCTTGCCATCGACTTTTCCCTGAACTACAAGGCGCTCATGGATGTATCTCCACGCCGCGACACGAGTCCAAAGAAAGTGAGAATGCGTGATTGTACGATTAAGGAAAGGCGCTGTCCTATTTCTAGTTCCTCCAGGAATAATTTGTGTATATATTAAAATATTTTTATTTTAGTTGATGAAGTATGACCTACCAAACAAAATAAAGCATACAGACGAATTGATAACCTCCTCCTTAATGAAGTCGGTTAAAAATAATCGATATTCTATGTGTTTTGTATAATTTAAAAAAAGTTTGCATTCTGTTTAGATCAGGCACGTCTGCTGCTGAATTAAATTAAGAAAAGGGTTTAATCTGCAGGTTTTAGGAATTTTCCATTAGATTAATCAAAGAAATCTCGCCGCCCACCTGAGTCAGATTATTCTCCTTTTACGACCGGAATTGAGTAGTTAATTTTATTACGGGATTAACAAAGGGCTACGAAATAATTTGTAACAAAAAATAAGTGAAGAGCTGGTGGCTCGGTTGTAAAACGCTTTTCTTAAAATCCTAACCCCGGTATGTACGAATGAAAATACACTTTTCTTGCCGTCCGCATCGATCCCGGTTTCACTAAAACCAACTTTTGAAATCGTTTATAAATTGTGATTTAAAAAAAAAGATCAGAATGTCGCCATCTCTGGCCGACGTGGCGAGCGTAGGCCAAATTTTTCAGGAATTTCTGGAATCCATCTCCAAAAGTTGAAGTCTGTGTATTAGGGGCTATGATGATGAGAGTGTTTTATATAGCTTGTTTATTGAGCTAAAAAGACAGTAAAATTAAGAATAAAGAAAATAAATAAATTACAATAGGTACCTGATGTAAAGTAGTAAACGACAGTGTCCCCAAACCGTACTTAAATGCGCATCGAGTCCGCCACCGGTCGCCCAAATAGCTTCATTTACGATTTTTATTCTTGAATAGGGTTGTACAGTTGTATTTATATCGATAAAAGATAGATACATTATTTATTGTTTATAAAATGAAAATATTTAAATATACATAGGCAAGCTTAATTAATGTCTAGGCTTTTTCTGAAATACCTATATAACCTTTCGAGAGAGTGAGAAGATAGTGTGCTTATGTATTATATACATATATATATGTTAAAAGATTAATTTAAGAAATATGTTTATTAAAATACTAATTGAAATAACCTACTTATCAACTAATAAATATATATTATATATAATAAATATATATATCATAAGAAAACCTCAAAGCACTAAAACCCTATAAACTTCTCACTTTACTGTTGGCTCTGTGAGACAAATCTGAGTTGTAGATAGAAGTGAAGGCATCTCATGATAACTAGCTTACTACAAGGGTGGAAAAGTTGTGTTTATTTATTCAAACCGGGCTTACATCAAGCGATTTCTAAATCAATTATGACATGTGACTTAAGTATTTTGCGAAATTCTTCCTTTAAATTTAGCCATTCAAGTACATTTGAAAAAATATGTATAGTCGAAAACAAAAAAAAATACAAATGAAAATAATCTCTAAAATAGCCATTAATCTACGCTACGCGGTTGCAGAAGTTATGATTTTTTGAGATCTTTAACATATGAGTATAGCCCGGGCACGTCATTGGATGAAACAAGCTCATGAAACCTTTTAATCATCCTTTCGGCCATATGTATTTAATTATAATTAATATTTTTCAAATCACTACTTTATTAGTGATGTTGTAGTTTCTATCGATAGAATAGTAATTGCACATCACTAAAACACAATAAAAGATATCGGTGTATAGAGATTAACTTGGGTTTATAGCAGCAGGTTAGTGTTCATTAAATTTAACGATTCCAAGTTATTAAGCTATTTCTTCTAAATTGGTTCAGCAGGTCCGTTTCATACAATTTCACCTATTTACTGGCAAACGTGATTGCTCTATAAATGTAATTTTTAATCTAAAATCACATTATACTTTTTCTGATAAAGTTCAAAAGTATTATCACGACCTTATCCCTTTCGTAAAGAAGCGGATATACATTTAGCCATCTTTATTATAGACCAATCATGACAAGTGGCAAGCTCGTCGATGTCTCTAGCGTTACAGACTCACAAATAAATTAAATATTAATTTAATTTAGTTATTAAATAAGTTAGGAATTTTACTGGATTTATCGGCACCAACGGTGGATACTTCCCCACCCCGGCTGACTGAGCAAATTACCACCATCAGTCCGTCTACCTTCTATTAAAAGGTATTCCTGAACAACGTACATACGATATCGAATACACAAAACACAAAATGAAAAATAGTCCCCATTAAAAAGAGACAATATTTTTGCGGTCAGTTGCGTCTTTTAATCACAACCGATCCTTTCCAAACACATCCGGTTATTTTTGTACAGACATTATTTTGACACTAAACTGAAAACCACCCTTTTGTTTATACATATTAAAAAAGCCTTTATGCGTATGAAAATATAGTTCAAATTCCTCATATAAAGGCTACTATGATAGCTTAATTTTGATTATAAAAAAAATCCGAATTTGAAAATTTGGACTTTAATGTTATGAACATAAAGTCGTATTTCTTAATATACTGTACCATGTATATAAAAACTAGCTATTTGTCGCGACTTCGTTCGTGTAGTAAATGAATATAACATAATTATACTCGTATAGCTGGCGAAATAACCGCGTATTTTTAA
Source organism: Tinea semifulvella (assembly GCA_910589645.1). NCBI lineage: Eukaryota > Metazoa > Arthropoda > Insecta > Lepidoptera > Tineidae > Tinea > Tinea semifulvella. The sequence goes on along the minus strand of OU342591.1, from coordinate 3,158,683 downwards.
AAATTGATCCCTAAGTACATAGTAAGTACAGTTATTTTAGAGATTTAGCTGTATCTACCTAATTTTCTGTAGTAATTTCTACACTCGCTATGCTGGCCAAGCGGGTTTTCGAGTTTCTGATGTCAATTTTTAATGACAATTTATTACCTTTTTCTACTAGTTGGTATTAGTAGAACCGGGGTCGACAGCTTAAAATACTTAAAGGTTAAAATACTGAACCTGTAATAAAGGTGCAAAGAAAAAAGATGTAACCATATAAAGGTCAGTTTTTTTTTTAACTTTTGAAAAAGATTGCCATACCGTATTCTAATTATTCATTTTGACAGAATTTTTAAATGCTCTAGCACTTTTCAAATCAATAAGTCTCTTTCATATTATCAATATTTATTTATATTGACAAATTGTTTTGTTTAAAATTGATAAAAATAACATTGACACGTACCATGAAACCTTAAAAGAGGTTTCAAGTTACGTCGCCATATACAGTTTGACAGTTCTATTCCTCGAGCGTAGTCATGTTCCGAGACGTCCTCCGTTTAACAGCTGAAAGGAATAATTGAGTGGAGGAGCCGTTGAGGAAACGTCTAAGAATACAAGTGTTACTTGTGTACTTACTGCCTCCGTGGTCTAGCGGTTAAGTCCGTGGATTTAGACTCGGAGGTACCGGGTTCGATTCCTCGTCGGGACACAAAAATATTTATTAATGTAAATAAATACATTTATTTATTATTTAATATTAAAATAATGATATTTCTCGAGTTTGGTACGCTGCAGACATCGACGAGCTTGTCACTTGTCATGATTGGCCTATAGTAAAGTTGGCTAAATGTGAACTCGCTTATTTATAAGCGTGGTTTCTGACCACCCCGAAAGGGAAACGGTCGTGATGATACTTTACTCTTTTACTTGTTGGAAAAATTAATAATATACAAAACATATAATTTTGACACACACTTTTGACAGTTATAATCAACTACTTTTTTTGAAATGAAAAATAGTTACGTCGGAATCGTTGACTGGTATCGGCCGTCAGTGGCTGACACAGTCGATGTTCAGTAATAAAAACAAACAAACATATATACAGACAGACAAATGTTTTTTCGCATTTATAATATTAGTATGGATGTTTCGATGACCAGATTATTGAAATTCAGTGATGCGGTAAATTAGTCCCCAAAGCGTGAGGGTTGCTAAGCCTTTGTTCAGAATACCTACAAATATCGCATGACTTAATGATTGCAATTAATTTTCGTTTCAGTACTGGCTAAAGTCGCTGCGAGCTATGTCCTCGCCTATGTACTTTTCACGATATATGTTTTAATCTTATCTTCTGTCATTTTGTTTGCTAGATTGTTATAGCATGGTTTCTCAAGCATGAGTTAGAAAAAGACGTAAGATGATAATGAAAGCGCACTGGTGTGGACATAGCTAGATAATTCAAGCACAAGCACAAGTTTCGTTAAATAATTTAATTTGGAAGTAAATAAAATTAAGTTATTGTCTTAAAGGTGCTAATTGATACTCCAGCTAATCTTCTGATCTGACTTAACGTTAAGTGTCGGTTCGATATATTCGAGTGAAAAGTGACAGATCTCTACAGAAAACTGTCAGTTTCTTTTTAAGAAATCGAGTTGCATATAAACTACAATAAATGAAAAGACTTTATTCATCTCTCAGGTCTCTGGTGAGGGATGCGACGTGTGTAGACACATTAGCTCCATCTCATATCCAGGCGACCTCGTCAGGCGCGGGGAGAGCGGCGTTTTCTGCGGAGAACCTCAAATTGCGCAAATATGCCAACCTTGGTGCCGGTTACGAATTTGCGCCGTTTGGGGTCGCGACGATGGGCCCATGGGGACCGTCGGCGAGGCGGTTGGCCAAGGAGTTGTCAAAGCGGCTGACAGAAAGGTCTGAAGACAGGAGTCGGCGAGGCGGTTGGCCAAGGAGTTGTCAAAGCGGCTGACAGAAAGGTCTGAAGACAGGAAGGCTGCCAACGTATTAGACTCGCTATACAGAGGGGAAATGTTGCCAGTCTCCTTGGGACTATCTTGGATGGGACGTCTCTAGAGGACATTTTTTATTTATAGTTTAGTTTATTTTTAATTTTATTATTTAGGTAGCTTTTAATTTATATTAATTAACTTCGAATAAATATACTTTATTCATCTTGTATGGGGATTCGGGCTAAATTGTATTCACTGTTATTTATGCATTTTTGTATAAATGATTTAACAAAGCGCTGTTTCACAAATAAATTATATAGAAAAAAACATACAAACAAATTAAACACACAATGAGATTTAATGAATAACCCGGTTCACTTAATAGAAAAGAATTTATTTATTTGATTTATTTATTTTCAGAAAAATCACAGCTATATATAACTAGGACATAAAAATTACAATATTATAAATTATTAGATCTTAAAAGCCAGAAAGATTTTATATATTTGTACATTTCATTCCTCAAAAGCAGTGGGTTAAATACTAAAAAAAAAAATTACAAGCTAAAAATATTAAACATTGGTAAAATAAAAATTATAATATAACTAAAATATTTACAAATTCCGTGGTCTAGTAGTAACCAACGTTGCCGTGAATTCGGGAGGTCGTGGGTACGATTCCCACCGGGGGCAAGTTGTACATTGTATAATTTGTCTCGGTCTGGGTGTTTATATGTATAATATGTATATATTTACAAAAAAAAGTATAATATGTAGTTTATGAACCATCTAGTTTCCGTAACACAGCCTCGTAGCTTACCACGGAAATTAAATGGCGCTGTGTGACCTGTCTGGAAATATTTATTTATTATTTATTTATTATTTATTTATTTATATACAAGTAGCATAGGATTATTATGATATTGGTGATTGAAAATCACTTAATCATTATATTTTATAGAAATAATAGGAAACAAAGAGAAGATATGCATAGCTTTAGATCGATGATATATGTAATTAGGTATACTATTAGGTTAAATTTAAATAATTATTTAAGAAGGTAATTTGTTTATGCTCCATGCTATGCCTGCTGTACCTATATTTAAAAATATATTTTTTAAAGATTTTGGAACGTTGAGCGCCATATCCTTTTGGAAATACAGAGTTCCGTCATACACGTAGGGGTTATAGTTGTAAGCCAGATATTGACTAGGAAATACGATTTAATATTTTTTTTCAATGGAACCTTATACCTTTGGCCTATATCAATATTTCTGTCCGAGTGGATATGTAACAAACAGATTTTTATTCAGAAAAAAATAAACACAGTTTTTGGGCTTGACGCTCAACGTGTTAAGACTAGTGAGAGAAAAGGAAACGGTAGGGTGTTTTTATAGATTAATGTATATCAAATTTCTAGTGTGCCCAGGGCTTAAAACATACGTCAATAGTACAGCTATCCCCTCATTCCGAATCGCGGTCAGAGCGCTTAGAACGAATATGACACAGACCGTCGTCGTTCCGAATCAAATATCGCGATTTGGATGCTCAGAGCGTGATATCAATTCGGAACGGTCTAAATCACATTTTCATTCATAAAATGTTAGTTTTTTTTTTAAATGTATAGAAGATAAATTGCGGATTCCACATCTTTGAGTATGAATACTAACAAATATACATCTCTCGGTTTCTTCATCTTTATATGTGTAAAGTCTAATATTATTAACTTATTTTGGTAATTTAAATAACTTCCCGTGTTACAGACTTACTAAAATATTAATTATAGATTTGTTTAAGAAGTAATATAGAAACAGTATAAACGAATTACAATATTAAATAATTTAAAAGAAAACCCAATATTAAATTAACTTGAAAATGACGCAGGACGTTATGACAAAAAACTGACAGCGCTCAGACCGATCTACCTCGATATCGTGAGCAGTCTAAGGGCGAGAAATGATGTCATTTGTGACGTCACATAGCTTTGGCAAAACAGTTTAAGCGCGTCTCGGAACACCTTTAAGCGTGCTTGGGTTACTATTATCGCGTATCGGAACGAAGAGTATAAGTATAAAAAAACAGCTGATGTCATCGACCACGGCTATTATCCTGGTTCCTTCCACTAATCCGTCTTCATATAGCATTTTATTTGCAATAGCTCCTCCTTTTACAGCGTTTTACAAACAAGTAATGTCCAGATATTAACAAATTATATTTGGTCACGCTATTTTATATCCATTTAACTTGCCACCACTATAAAATAGTTTATACAATTATCACCTTTATTACTTGAAGCATAAGATGTATTTTAAATAGAATAAATTTTATCAATTTGTGTAGCAATAGTGTGGTTTGTGTCTAGAAAATGGTTATAAAACAAAAAATAATGGACTTTATTTCGTGGTGCAGTCACGTTTGTCTTGTTACCTGTATCCCTATTGGTTACTTTAAACAGATTAATACTCGTATGTTATTGAAAGGCTTTAACACAAAACTTTGATAAAACCAACTATGTAAGAGCTGGTGGTGGCTCAGTTGTTAAAACGCGTTCCTTTAATCCTACAAAAATCGGTTCAAACTCACCCGGCATGTACCAATGAGAAATACACTTTTCTTAAGTACATTTGTAATGAATTGGGCCTAGGCAGGTCTGCCGTCAATACATTTATGGAACGAGCTTCCAAGACGGCATTAACTGAATCATACAGTATTTGGTTGGGTAGGGAGATAAGTAGAATGGTGGATGGTGAGCGTATTATCGCGCAATAAAATGAAAAAAAAGGAGGCCTCCTTTTCTTAAACCAGCCTATTGTCGGTCGCAAGCCCGAGACACCATTCTTCTTATCTCTTACCAACACACGATGGACCCGGCACCCGCACGGTGAATCCATAGAAAACTTAGAAATTTGTTCTCTGTCTTCACCGCCAGCGTGGCGATTGTAGGCCAAATTCTCCAAATATATGTTCTGGAAGGCCCATCTCCAGCAGTGGAGGTCTGGGACGCTGTGTTCTAGGGGCTGTAATTATGAATGATGATGTAAAAGCTAAATTATTTGTTGTCTTCAATGGTATAAGAAGCTGATCAAAAATCATAGCTTAATGATCTCAATGCCAGTTGATCTTTGGATTTAAAATAATATTTGTTCACGCGGTAAAAGTATTCAGGATAGACTCGCGTTCAGCTGTATAATTCTTTATCCTCTTCTTAGTCGCTATACTCTTGGCAGAGTGGTCGTGGTCGTCACTTGGTGGTGGCTGTGGTGTCAGTAGCACGCCTAACAAGCCGTCGCCACTCCTCTGAAACTGCAGCCTTTCTGGCGCACTCATGAGGGGGATGATCCATTGCTGCTTTACTCTGGCTAGTCCACCACATTGGAGACCTACCTCTACTTTCTTTTTCCATCGACTTTTCCCTCAACTACCAGGGGCTCAAAGGACGCATGTCAACGTCGCGTCACGTGTCGGAAGAAAGTGAGAATGTGTGATTGTTGAGAAAAGGCGCTGATTGGTTCCCAGTTTCTCCTAGATAGACTTGTTGGTTCTGAACTCTGGCCATATGCCTAATATTCACCGCAAACACCACATCTCTAGAGCATTGATCTAGTTTAATATTGATAATAATAGTAGAATAGTTAATGACAAAACCCCAAGAGATGTCGCCACAATAATTTGACCTCAAGATGGACATAGTTTATTCAGTAAATGAACAGTTATGTTTATTTTCGACATTTTGAAGAAGCCTCCTGTAGTTAGTATTTAACTGCAAATCTATCGGATGAGATATGTAATAGATCAATCAAAACCTCCCTCGTTTGTGAGTCGACATAAACAAAAGATATAAAACGAACGGAGTGGAATACCCCTTTTACATTTCAGCCGATTCAGCACTGATCGGTGGACTTGCTTGTCATAAAGCCTTATACAGGTTGATTATTAATGTAACTGTACCTAGAGCAGCTAGACACTCAAAGACAAGTCTAAGATACGGACTAGTGTCATCATCATCAGCCTGTATCTCTCCACTGCTGGATGTAGGCCTCCCCTAAGGCTCGCCACTTAACGCGATCTTTTGCTATCCTCATCCAACCCCCACCAACGACCTTCTTTAGGTCATCTGTCCATCTGGCGGGGGGTCGTCCCAATCTGCGTCTTCCCGTACGTGGTCTCCACTCTAGAACCCGTTTGCCCCATCGATCGTCGGTTCTGCGGCAGATGTGTCCGGCCCATTGCCACTTTAGCTTGCTAATTTTAAAAGCTATGTCAGTAACTTTCGTTCTCTGACGAATATCAACGTTTCGAATTCTATCCATTAGAGATATACGAAGCATAGCTCTTTCCATGGCTCGTTGAGCGACCTTGGTTTATTTATGGACCAGACCCACTGTTAGTGTCCACGTCTCTGCTCCATACGACATTACCGGTAGGACGCACTGGTTAAAGACCTTAGTCTTTAAACATTGTGGTATAGACGATGAGAGGATGTGCCGGAGTTTCCCGAATGCCGCCCATCCTAGGGCTAGTGTCATTGCCTAGCATTTGTAACTTACCTGTTAGAGTATTTTTTTAGTAATTAATGTTTCAGACGAAGTACTTAAAGTAATTAGTAAAGATCTTCGAAGGGTTACGCTATTAAGCCTCGATAAACATCACCAATCAACTTGGCATAAATGATAAATCAAAATAAAGATTAACTGAAATAATGTTTTTTATTTACATCGTTTTACATAGAAAAAGAGGCCTCTCTTTTTAATTTAATGCACAACAAGAAGCTGACCATCCACTTCTGCTCCTCTCTCTGCACAAATACTGTATGATTCCGTTAATTTAGTTAAACCTGTACGTGAGCTAGGGTTTTGGCATAAAAACAGCGTTAGTTAGTGCACCACATTATGTGATGTACAGCTGACTAAAGCTGAGCCAAGACCCTTGCCACATCATATAAACTTATTTTAAAATATTGTGCTCTAGATCTTATATTAATTGATGTGGCAATAAACGTTTTTATTCTATTTTTTTTATTCCTAATACCGTCTTGAAAGCTCGTTCGATACATGTATTGTCGTCAGACCTGCTAAGGACCAATTCTTACAGTAAGTGATAGATTTTGCTGGAATTCCTCTCGCACCAACTTCCAATAATAGAAACAAGAACGTGCTGTATATTATTGACATACGTATTGTACGTACATACATACGGGTTCGAAATCAATCACTAGAGAGTCCGGCCAACACCTGATGCCACTCCGTTAGTACAACTGTCCCAACGTACGCTTTGTATACGTTCACTACATGAATGAAAAAGTCCGTGGAACAGGGTTCGATTGCTGAACAAGAAAGCAAAGTCATTTATTACTATTACCTTTTCGGGTTCGTTTGTATTGTCAAATTACATTGTTTTGATTATAAATATTTAAATTAATTAGTAAATAATACAATACAATATTGATCGACCTAATAATAAACATACACCACGATTAATTATTTATCATATAATAAATGAATAAATAAAAGATGTTCAATATATAATAAAATACAATTTCACATCTACCAGCCATTTTAGTCACTAATAAAATCATTAGTCTTATCACGTGGCGTATAACAAAATTTTAAACATAGATTATTTTAATTATCCTTTCAGAAACTAAAAATACATCTATTACGTAATGTAATAATACATCATATGGTAGTATATTGATATTATAGAGTATAATATGTAGCTGTTAATTTTCTTCCTAACTTTTATGTATATTTAATTTATTGCAACTATATTTGTTCAAATTTGTCCCTAAGGTTTGGCTGTCAGAGAATGTCTTCAGGCATTAAGTCCGCCTTTGTGTTTTGTGCAATAAAGTTTTTAAATAAATAAATAAATAAATACTACATCCACAGAGACGAATAAAAAATATCAAACGTGTATTTGTATTGGCAGGTGTACTTAAGGGAGAATTTATGTCATATTAAAATAAATCCATATAAAAAAACAAAAGTGTGTCATAAAATTAGAAAAAACTGGCTCTGAAGAGGGGGTGCTTACCTACCCTTATCCAATCGAAACGCCATTTTTACGATTTCCATTATAAAATGCATTTTATGACGGTTTTATTGCTAAAGACTATAAGGAGTTACTCGAATAGGAGCTGAGATGAATTACTTAAAGAAAAAACATTTTTATCAGTGGAATAACTGCCTCCGTGGTCTAGCATCCATGGATTTAGACTCGGACGTAACGGGTTCGATTCCTGGTCGGGACACAAAAATATTTATTAATGTAAATAAATACATTATAATAAATTAATATTTAATTTATTTGTGATATTTCTCGAGTTTGATCGCTGGAGAGATCGTCGAGCTTGCCACTTGTCATGATTGGCTTATAGTAAAGTTGACTAAATGTGAATCCGTTTATTTATAAGCGTTGTTTCTGACCACTCCGAAAGGGAAACGGTTGTGATGATACTTTACTTTCTATGAGTGGAAGTTGGTGCTAGAGTAGTTACAGAAAATCACGTGTTTATACGAGTATGACTTTAAATACTACTTGTAAACTTTTTAAACTTTCGCGCATATTCATAATAGTTTTTATAATTTTAACGGGTCTTTACGCGATTTACCTTAGAGACATATTTCTCCCGACGTTTCAGCCAAGTTGCATTGGCCGTGGTCACGGGTCGACTGAAGCTAAACGGTGTAGTCTCGTACATACTGGGCGGTAGATGTAAACCTACCCACTTATCACTTTTAAAAGTTTTTAGAAATCACGACACACGACACTTACAATATCGCGTGAAGACCCGTTAAAATTATAAATACTACTTGTGTTGTGTAGGTACCTAATGAGGTTGGTTGTCAGAAAATGCTTAGTCATTAAGCCCATTTTTAGGGCAATAAAGTATTTTAAAAAAATTATATGCAAATAGTATTTTCGATGATTTTATTAATAAGACTAATGTTTTTTTACTATACAGAGTGACTTTTATTGGTCTGACGTTAGACTAATATGTTATTCTATTAATAAAAACAAACAACTTTTTCTAAGACACCATACGTCGTTTTTAAAACTTAAGTCTTGTTTTAAGTAGTGTTATTTTTTATATAAATATCCCCAATTCAAGCTTACAATATTAGTTCTTCTTATTTATTTATTTATTAGGTGAATTAAATTCAAATCATTATGATTATAATTATCATTATTATTCTATGTAAATATTCTTCCAATAGCAAAATACTTGTCCGTAGGTATGTTATTATTAAACTGCATAATAAAGATGAGCACAGTGACACAGAATTGTGAGACCAAGCCCAACAGCTTGATGTTGACTGGAATGATGCGCCAGGCAAAGAAATGCAGAGGCCGCACACCGATGTATTCCAGAAAGGTTTTAATGTAGTTTTGAGTTTCTTTATCTGAAATAGATATTTTGGTAAAATTAAATAATAATGTACATAATACTACCTACAACCATTAAACATAAACTGGTTTGCACTGGTTTGTCTATATTTCTGTATGGTACTAAGGCATGGACCATAAAAAGCGATGACCAAAAGCGCATTGACGCCTTCGAGATGTGGTGTTGGCGGAAAATTCTAGAGATCCCATGGACGGAGCATCGAACCAAACGTGTCGATTCTAAAACAACTCCAAATATCGACTAGGCTATCCATCATATGTCTTCGTAGGGTACTCCAGTACAGACAGGGAGACAGGGACATTGACAGAAAGGGAGGAGATAACCTAGAAAAACTCCTAGTTACTGGCAAGGTGGAAGGGAAGAGACCGAGAGGCCGAAGCCAGGTACGGTGGTCCGACCAAATCCGATTCACCACCAACTCTAGCGTCCATGATGCTGTGCATGCTGCCGAAGATAGGAACTGGTGACACACACCAATTCTTCGTGAGGTCACGACCCTCAGTAATGTATCTAAATGTTATCTGCAATAAAACTCTTCAAGTTTATTTAGTATTGCACCTACCTTATGTACTTACTGCTCTCGTTGTCCCTAAGTACCCGTCATAGAATGTCTAGCGGCATTAGGTCCGCCTTTGTACTTTGTGCAATTAAGTTTAAATAAATAAATAAATACAAATAAATATATAATGAGGAAATACGAGGAGGAGTGATAGCTAATATCAGTGGTCAGTCTTCGCGTCTGTTACTTTCAATCATACATTACATATACACTACCTAATATACAAGAAAAAAAACATACACGCAACTTGTAAACTTATAACTTTTTTAACTCCGACATCCAGTTTATTCCTCTTACCAAACAGAAAGATTATTCAAAATTATAAACCACAACGACATGTACCTGGGTTATGCAACAATTTATTAGCCAATGCCAGTTTGATTTTGCTTGCTTCTGCTATTATTATTTCTCCGTAGATTCCAGGAACGCCGAGAAATATCGCCGTATGTACGGCTAGACTAGATGACATTATTACAAAATACAGGTCGATCTGAAATATAAAATAAATAAAACAATATTAACGGAGTTACTTTACTACACTGGCTGAAGGTGCATTTAAAATCCTTCGCAACAAAAGGGCATGTATGAAGAGGTTGATGAATGTCGACGAAGCGAAGGAGGTATGTTGTGATCGTGTCAAGTGGCGCTCAATTGTTTCTGCCTATCCCGCAAGGGATCTGGCGTGAAGATATGTATGTACAAGTATGTACTTTACTACACCATGACAGTGCCAAGCTCGTCATGTTTCAACCTACGCGAGAATATGACAAAAATAAATTTAATATATTTTTGTTCCTGACCCAGAATCGAACCCAGTACCTCGGCGTCTAAATCTACGGAGTAAAAGATTAAAACCCTAAAGTATGTAGTTTGAATATAATAGCTACTATAGCAAAAATAATTACTTGAAAATCCGTTGCAGTGGCTATGCTGATGTCGTAAATAAGATTGATGAACTTCCACAAGCTAACGAGGAAACTGAACGTGAACTGAAAAATGAAAATACAAAATTTAGTAAAAGGCTTTGAAACTGAGACAACTAACCTAAAATTATTTTTGAAAAAAAAAACAATTACCTAATCTTGAATTTAAGCATATTAGCTCTTGAATAAATTAAAATCATTAGGATTACATTCAGCAGTAGACATAGTTACATATATTTATTTTGTTTAATATATACTAAGTACTAGATGTGACCACTGAATACAGTAGATGTGTCAACAGAATACAACAATTTAAAGCAACAGACATCAATCTTATTAAAGATTTCACAAGACGCTTTTACAAACTCTGCTTAAAGGATTCTAGTATAACTAACGACACGTATTCTAAAAAGTAAAAAATACAATATCTAAATAATATCCTTACCATAAATCCAATACACTTATTTACATCATCCAACTGATCTGCCATAGCTTTGTAAATAGGCAAATGAAATTCCGGATCTATTTCAATAATTTTCCTATTCGGGTTTTTTATTTTCCACAATTCTGGTGTATAATGTTTTTCCACCAATCTTCTTAGTTTTATTATTCTATAACGAACCAAGTCCATTAAGTTAAGTCTCAAAATAAAACTGATATCCAAAACAAATAGAAACAACGTCGAAACATTAAACTTTCCATCTGATCTTAATGTTCTCGACCCCATATACGATAACGATAGCAGTAGCAAAGACAATATCGAAACTACTGTGCCTATTTTCATTTTCGTATAGTATTTGTCCTGAATTCTCAATTTCTCGTCTATTGCATTGTATCTGTTTAGATGGTTTACAATTCTAGGTCCGTAAATGTAAATGGTTGTTAAAGCTTCTACCAAATACTGAATAGGGAATGCCACCATTGCATCAACTTCTTGCTTACTTAATCCAAAAATTACTACTACAGTTAATAACAGAAATACTATTGCCGTGCAAATGAAATTTAACCACCTTTTCACTTGAGCATATTTACCAAACAACCCATAGTCGTATCCAAAAATTAAATGCAATATGAATAACGAATTCATAGATTCCGTTATTTTGGAGCTATTTTCTTTTACTTTCGAGTTTATTTTTACCATTTTGTCTAACGTTTAAACTTCTAAATGTTTATTGTATATCTAACAGGAAAATATACAAATTAATATATTTCTGTTATCAGGGCTTTTAGAGCGAGCATGATTTGTACAAATACTGAATATAATCCCTAATACATTTTGTATGTTGTTTCAGCTTATCTTACTCAACACCATACATGAAAAAGTTAGTTAGAATTGAATTTCATTATAAACGAATATTTTTTAACAAAAAAGCGCTCAAAAATTATGATAACCTGATTAATTTCAGTTCCAAAAATTATAAATAATTGGATTTAAAAAAACTTTGTAAATTGGCAATCATAACTGTAAATTTAAATAAATGAATAGAAATTATCACGAACGTATCCCTTTCAGGGTAGTCAGAAACCACGCTTTTGAAGAAGCGGATTCACATTTAGCCAACTTTACTATAGGCCCGTCATGACAAAGTCGCAAGCCCGTTGATGACTCTAACGTACCAAACGGGAACTGTTAATCAAACCCTGTATTTCTTCAATTGCAAATATCCAATGACTTAGTAAGTTATGTTCAATATGTTTAAACTGAAATGCCAATTCTATGAGTTTCATGCCTATATACCTCTGGCTTTGACATTGAAATACTCGCACTTGAAAATAGTTTTGTACGTAATTTTGGTTTCTGACAAATATTAAAAGCTCACAATAAGGTGATTTATCAAAAATAATCATCCTTTATATCAAAAACATGACATCTATGAAAGCTTCGATAACAAGAACATTGTTGGCATTCATTTGCCATTGTTTAACAGGTCGGAAAACAATTGACCCAAAATGATTGAAATTAAATCAGAGGTGAACAAAGACGATTTAAAAACTAAAAATGCGTTAAAACCGTTACTTCTTTTACATCTAGTTTTTGGTTATGATTACGGACTATTTCAGTCAAAGGGTGTGTGTGTGACTTGGTTTATTAAAATACTTTCAACACTAACAGTGTTTGCGTTGCCAGCTATTGTATTGTATTTAGAGCTACTTAGCAGGGACCTTGACATATTATTTGTTTATCCCTTGCAGTATTTTATAGAAGCTCTGACAACAACATACATTTACGGACCAAGAATTATTAACAATCTTAATAAATTTAAAGAAATCGATGATCAACTGAGGATAACGAGCAAACATTACAAGAGATTAAAGTGGCATAATATTATTTATGTTGTGGGTTTGCTATGTCTCACTCTAGCATACATGGGATCGCTATCATCTGAAAGGGACAACGGATTAAAAGCTTCTAGTTTGTTTTTATTTGTTTTGGATATAAGTTTTGTTTTAAGGTTGAATTTCTTTGATTTAGTCCGTCACAGAGTAAGAAAGTTAAGAAAATATATTGAGAAACACAATTCAGATGAATTATTTGAAGACGTGGATAAAAAATATAAACTAGATCGTGAAAACTATTTGCCACTGTATAAAAAGATAGCAGATCAACTGGAAGATATAGATCGGTGCATCGGATTTTTGGTGAGTTAATTATTTCGTTTTTATTTATTTAATTATAAGCTAATCAATATCCAAAGCTTGTATAACTTGGTAAAATGCGCAGAAATTTTTCGAACATCGGCATAACATTATTTATTTTTACTTTTCAGTTTACCTTTAGCTTTACCATAAGCCTGTGGAAATTCATTACCCTAATATTTGACATCAGCCTTGCTACGGGATCTGATTTTAAAGTAAGTAATCATTCACCGCAATAAGTGTGTTTTGATGAAACTTTATGGACGAAAAATTTTATGGTTTATACTTACAGCCAGTTGCAGAAAGGATGATTAAACTAATCTCTGATCATTTTTTTATTATACGCCACATTATTTTATCACATTATTTATTTATTTATTTATTAAGGAAAACTATTGACATTTAATTCACAAGTATAGATACAAAAATAGAAACAGAAAGTTATTTACAAGTTTTCACTAGTAGTGTTAGAATAATACATATTATGAACGATGAAAGCATCTACAAACTATCACTTCATGCAATAAACTAATAACTGTACAATAACAAAAACTATTAGTGTTTAAAGAACATTAAGTTAAACGCATTTCTCACTGCCATCACTTTGTCATGAAAGATATCAACATCAGTTTCATTAATGAATGCATTAAGAGTATTACAAGCTCTAATTAAAAATGTATTTTGTCTGTAGTTAGTGCTCGCCATTGGTATGCGAAAAGTGGGCTTGTACCGATTGGTCCGCACTGGTGTATTTATGTCCAGCCGGGACAGCAACGAAGGGCAGTCTACTGCTCCCCCGATCGTTAGCTTGTCACATTGGTTATTTCTTGCCTCATAAGCATACCTTAAACATGTCAAGAGACAATCACCCTTTCTGCAACTGGCTATTAGTATCTTTATTTAATCTTTTTAGTATTATTTCTGATCAGGTAGGCAACATCAGATGATATCTTTATTATTATCTTCTTTCAAACTGCTGGATATAGACTTAGTGTATTGCCCTATTGTTATTTTTTCTGTGATATACTACTACGTCTTAGATATATACAAGCTTTTTGTTGTCATAATGTATTCAACAAAGTTGTTTAAACGCAAACTGTTTTCATAAAATCTACTATTCTTTATGTTTCAGATTGACCTCTATTTTGTCATTATGTCTTGTAGTCTAGCCATACATACAATACTGTTTCTTGGTGCGCCAGGGTTGGTGGGCGAGATGATCATCGTAGAAGCTAACAAAATTAAACTTTCACTGGCAGACAAATTGTTAAGAGCTCCAGGTAAGTCCATATGTGTTGAGAATAAATAATACATTGTGGGAATTTATATAAAGGCAGCTAAAGCACCAGGCATTAGGCAACAACACAAAAATGTAAATATCAATTTTGCATTCAATTAAAGTGGCTTAATATCCGTTTGCGCAGATCTCTGCATATTCTTATTTTCATCTACAGCATACTCAATAACCCTAAAACACCCACTTACCTGAGCGATCGTTTTGAATATCTATGCGACTCTCACTCCCGTTCTCTTCGTTCTTCGCACAACAACCAACTTTCTATATCTCTTCATTCATCCAGCAGATATTCAGATTCTCTTACCGTGTCTGCAGCTCGTCAATGGAACAGACTACCTCTATTTATTAAACAGGCTCCGTCTTTAAATATATTTAAAAAAACTATTATTTTCACACTTCCTTAAAAAAACAAAATGAACTCTAATCTCGACATCTTGACATATTAGTATTTATTTATATAAGTATTATATAGATTGTATTTAGGTATATAAGTATTTGTGTAGGTCGAATTTATGTAATATGTATTTAATAAAGTATTTATATTTTTACGTACTTAATTATTTCATTCTAATATATTTACATTTACTTAATAAATCTCATACACCCATTATATAAATCTATCACTCTCCCAAAGGTTAGCTGGTAGAGAATACCTTTATGGAATTATGCTCGACTATGTACATATTTTTATTTTGTATATTTTGTGTGCAATAAAGAATTTTATTATTATTATTATTAAGAATCGATTGACGTGAGAATCAATAAAATGAGCTCATGCGTTTGGTCTCTATAGTGCCAGAAAGGAACCAACTTACATATTATATGTATGGCAAGGATCATAATACTAAAAATAAACACATAACCCTTTTTTGCTTTAAGGATATTACCATTGTCTTATCTTGATTATACATTTGTGTAGTTTTATATAAAAAAGTACAGCTGAAATAGTCTTGCTTAATTTTGATTATCACAATCCTTAATTTTAAATTATATTATGATTCGAACGAACAATTTTGTGATTTATTTATTTATAGGTACACAAACAGATTACAATCGATACAGTTCACATTTTACAGCAATTTCTTAAGTTCTTGATTGCAATCCAAAAGCAGTGTACACAGCATGCTTATTGTGATTTAGCCATGACATTGTCATTTCAATTAAATTATTTCATTTCAGTGATATATGTGAAAAAGAAAATAATAAGGTAGTAAATCAATAATAAAAAATAAAAAAAGCAATGAACATTTAAAATAGAAACAATAATGTCACTGAATTAAAATAATAATAATAAAATAATATAACAATCATAAATATATAAAAATATAAAATCCAGAACAGTGAAAAAATATTTTAGATATTGTTTAATGTAATGACGATTATATTTAATGTTTTTTTTTGTTTTTATTAAGAAACTATACGAGTATTATATTAAAAACTAATATAAACAAAAAAAAACTTAGAAAATAACTATTTACACTTACAAACAAAAGTCCTGAATTTACCTACATTGCATACATTTTCATGCAGTTTAAGTTCTCACAGCTAAATTGCTGAGAAACTATAAAGTTTTAGATTGGGCAAACTTTGACCGCATCTAATGTGTTAGCTTAATCTAACTTAAGCAAGAAACTTCTTGTAAAATGTATGACAAATGGCTAGACTAAGCGCTTTTGGAATTAAGAGAGACCCTTTGTTTCGTTAAATTACCTGATGAGTGGTTAGTTATGTATTTTACTATAGGCCCATCATGACAAGTGGCAAGCTCGTCGATGTCTCTAGCGTACCAAACTCCAGAAATATCACGAAAAAAAAATGTGTCCCGACCAGGAATCGAACCCAGTACCTCTACGTCTAAATCCATGGACTTAACCGCTGGTAGTTAAGTTGTCATCATTACAGCCCCTAGAACACATCGTCCTAAACCTCCACTGTTGGAGATGGGCCATATATCTGGAGAATTTGACCTACACTCGCCACGCTTGCCAGACGTCTTGGCGGGGATATGATGTAATTTTTTATTGTCAATTTATTAACGATTCCACAATTTGGTATTAGTGGAACGGGACCGACGGCTTAACGTGCTCTCCGAGGGACGGGAACGGTGGTAAAGAAGACAAATTTCTAAGCATTCCATGGATTCACCGTGCGGGTGCCGGATTCATCGTGTGTAGGTAAGACATAAGATGAATGCTGTCTCAGGCTTGCGACCGACAATAGGCTGGTTTAAGAAAAGGAGGCTTGAAAGAAGAAGAAGAAGGTTACTTGAAAAACTCCTTTGTGCTAAGATCATGCCTAAACTACAATGAAAATTTCGGTGATATTGATTTGTTCATTGTTATTGTTGCTAGGTTAAAAAAAGAAATTAACATTCATTCATTACAGCCCCTAGAACACAGCGTCCTAGACCTAGTGGTGGAGATGGGCCTTCCAGAACTGGAGAATTTGGCCTAAACTCGCCACGCTGGCCAGACGGCTATGATGTCAATTTTTTTATGACAATTTATTAACGATTCCAAAAGTTGGCATTAGTGGAACCGGGACCGACGGCTTAACGTGCTCTCCGAGGCACGGGAACGGTGGTTTTGTAAATCTATGACAAATGTACGTAAGAAAAGTGCATGTCTCATTGGTACATGCCGGGTGGGTTTGAACCGACCTTTGTAGGATTTAAGGAACGCGTTCTTACAACCGAGCCACCACCGCGCGTTAAGTTGTATTACTGAAATATTTTTTCTTTACAGACGAAGAAGAAGAACGATACATTTCAAGATTTATGGGTTACATCGACGTGAGGCCTTTAAGATTCGTCATCTGGAGAGTTATTCCTTTAAACATAACATTGTTCAATAGTGTCATATCTTTTTGTGTAACCGTGTTTATATTTATGATGCAATTCCATAACAGAATGCCATTCCAACATTTGTTAGGTACAAGTGCAGGTTGACTATGTTTAAATTCTACATAAATATATTACTAGCTTAATTAAATAAATAAATAAATATTTCCAGACAGGTCACACAGCGCCATCTAGTTTCCGTGGTAAGCTACAAAGCTTGTGTTACGGAAACTAGATGGTTGATAAACTACATATTATACTTTTTTTTGTAAATATATACATATTATACATATAAACACCCAGACCGAGACAAATTATACAATGTACAACTTGCCCCCGGTGGGAATCGAACCCACGACCTCCCGAGTTCATGGCAACGTTTGTTACCACTAGACGAACGGATTGAATTGGTCTTTTTATTATTGGGTAGACAAACAAAATACGGGATAACTTTGTATGCCCTTACTCAAGACTAATATATTATTCTATTGATAAACAACTTAATAAAGAAAACCATATGTCGGAAGTGACAATTTTTTTAGCTTCACCATACAAACTGTTAAATTTAACATAGCCATATTGATAACCAAACTGATTACCATTTTGGCGCTATGTATGTACTAGTGTACAAGTAAAGCTGTAGTAAAAAATAAAATAAATACTACGGATACAAATATACCTCTAAGTCTCGCTTTAGAACTTGTAACAGCAGTAAGTCTATCTTGTAGAGAGAATATTATCTGACAGCTTGAATATTATTGTTATCATTGTGTTAATATTTATAGTATGACATAACACCACGTATTGTCGTCTCCTCCGGTAACAAGAACGCTTGCTGCATTTTCCCGCTGAATTGCAATACTGATTCTGTGGGGGAAGAAACAGCCAGCTCTTGATAATATAAAATATGTATTATTTAAAATTCATGTGTACAGAAACTAGAGACCATCTATACGTAGCTACAAAAGCATTATGTTTCACTAATAGACAGTGCAAAAAATATTTTTTTTGTAGATATCTAGAATTAGCTTAGTTGAAGTGTTTACGAGATTTAGTTCCAGTAATACTAAATAAACAAAAAAGTGTGATTAGCCAATAGTTAGATAACGTATCTGAACGTGAAAGTCACAAAGGATTGCAATTATCACAAATCCTAATGGAACTATTTGAATACATGACTATTACATTAACTATGATTTAGGGAAGTGATTTGTTAAAACAAAAACCGTCCATGCTAACAGTGTAATTTCAAGCTTGAACAAAACCTGTGAGGACAAAATGGCTAGAAAACCAAAAGTTGTAGAATCTTCTAAAATAACAAAATCTCTTAAACCGTTATTACTTCTACATCTCATTTTTGGCTACGATTATGGATTATTCAATCATAAGAACATTGTACTAAGATACTTCATAAAAGTGATTTCAACAAAAGTCGTCATCGCTTTAGCAATCTTCGGACTGTTTCGTGAGATTTTCAATAAATCATTGGACTCGTTCTTTCTATATCCGGTACAATATTTCTTAGAAGCGTTGCTAATAACATTCTTACACGGACCAAAGATTTTAAAGCATCTTAACAGTTTTACGGAAATAGATGAAGTATTGAAAATAAGCGATAAGTACTACCAGAGATTAAAACGAAGGAACATCATATTTATACTAATAACTTTTATAGCAATAATGATGTATATGACAACATTGACAATACAGAAGAATCGTTTGAAGATAACATGTATATTGCTCTTTATTTTGGATTTATCATACATTTTGAGGATCAATTTGTTTAATATAATATTGTATCGCGTGATAAAGCTAAGAAAGATAGTGGAGAGACATTATATGCCGATAGATCTGAGTAAAGATTTAAAAAAGAGAGTTGTAGAAATTGATCCGATGCTACACGTTCAATTGTATAAAGAACTTGTTGAACGGTTGAAGAATTTTACACAATGTATAGAACTTACGGTGAGTAACATTTATTTATTTATTATTATTAAATTACATAAAGGCAATGTCAAATTGTTTCAATAACTGAATTCTTGTACTCCAAAAATAGTATTTTACTGCCTCCATATTTTTTATATGGAAAATAAGAATTGTGTTTATATATATCCTTGTTTTATATTTTAGTTTATGTTCGGTTTGGCTGTTAGTCTATCAAAATTAATTCTATTGCTATATGATATTAGCATTGCAACAACGGCGTATGATGATGTAAGTATAACATATTTTATTATTCTTTAACACATATTTTATTTCTATTTTAAGCTAGTTTTATATTTGTTTACTGCTGATGTTCCAGCTAATACGGAATCAGTATTATGCATTTAGCTACGTATGCCTAAATCTCGCTGTACTGATGCGTCACGACACAACAAGTCAAATATAAAACTTACTGTAGCAGAGCTGCTGACTACCCACAAAATAGATAAATACTGCATTAAGGGTGTTGTTAAAGCCAGTTTTGTGACCCATCAGAGTGTACCAATAGCACCGCAGCGTCGGTGCTTACCCACCAACGAGATTATTTTTCGGTTTTACAGCAGTGTCTGCTGAACTGTTACTTGGATTAAGAGTTTTGTGTAGAATTACATTTGTTGTGAAAAGAGTTTTAGCACCAGAAAAGTTGGTCTTCTTCTGGATCCCTGGGGTCAGATACAAGACGTGGTTAGCTGCAAATGGAAGTAGTAAGTGCTTGTGCCTCCTGCTTTGGACTTCACGGAGCTGGCTCATCATCAAACCCCCCAACTATATACCGCCCACTCATCTACCACCAACCCAGTGAATAACTTACCCAACAGGTGTTAAACATTTATTATATGACTCTAAAACCAGACTAACTTGTTTGTAGTCACAAACAAAATATTTTGTTTTACAGGTTGATATGGCCGTGGTGATAATTTCTTTAGTTTTGGCAATTCATACAGCATTGTTACTCTGCCTACCTGGAGTCATAAATGAGATGTCAGCTGCTGAAGTGGACAAACTAAGACGTGTGCTATGTAATAGGCTACTAGAAAATATTGGTTAGTTACATTAATTTAAGAGTATGGGCCTAATTATTACTTGATTTATATATGGGGAGATACACAGTACAGTATTAAGCCCTTATTAATAAATAGAACTCAAAATCGATGGTAAACTTGAGTCAAATCAAGAAACAATAAAAGAGACAACTTTATCCCAAGTTTGACATCGATCTTCAGATCTATCTATTAATACTAGGCCTAAGGCACCAACCATACTCTAATTTGTACCATATTTTTTTTGTGTATGTTCATTATTAGAAGATACTGTTCACACAAACCACTAGTATTTAGTTTTAATAAGCAATTTGTATTAGTATATCAGTAGATACTAGATACCATATCATTGTTGACATAAAAACCTACATACAGAAACCGCAGCGTTTAAAGTGCGCGTGCGTTTGTCTAATAGTTACTCTAATACCTTACGATCACGGCATATAAAAATGCGCTAAGTCATATTTTTGTCATATTGCTACAGTAAGTGTAGCTTGCTATTTGTTATGATTCTAGTAAAGTTCAAAAAATATTAATTTAGGAGTATATTTTTGTCAATCGTTTTTTTGTCTTTTCAGATGAGCGTGAAGAGAAAACGGTGCAAATGTTTCTACAGTTCGTTCTGAACTCTCCGATAGAATACTGTGCGTGGCGAATGGTGCACGTCAACAACCAGATGATCATATCGCTGGCCTGGTTCTGTGCTACAACCTTAATTATTATTATGCAGTTTTCCTAAACGTGTATTTTATATTATGTATATGTACATTAAGTGTATGTAATATAAGAAACCTGTAGTATTCACACTGACGGCCATGTTTAAGCTATCGAGGTCGAAGGCGAAACGAGAAAAAGCAACAACAAAAAATAGGGAGATGAAATTATCCGATTGTTTTTTGTCTGGATTTGAATTTGTCAAAATTATTTGAATTAAATGGAATACAAGTAATTAAACTACATATTAAAATATATATTAGCATCAATTATATCATCATTATTAACTTCTTATTAAAAAACAAAATATTTCTCAGCCACCGGCATGTTTAATGTTGGTATTTTGTGACTAAAGTGTCCGGATTTTTATTGAAATGTCAGACCCTAGAGGCAGGGGAATACGTAAGGTTCCACATCGCCATTAAACATTTCTTTTTTTGGCTAGACAACAATGTATTAAATTATATATTTTTTTAAATGCGGTTGACGTTTGTCATGAGTTTGCAATATTTTTTTATGTATTATATAGGTAATGTAACGGGTACATGTAGGTTACAGAGTTTTATTTGCATTTTAAGAAAGAATAGTATTGTCAATATACGACAATGACAGGGT
Source organism: Tinea semifulvella (assembly GCA_910589645.1). Classification (NCBI taxonomy): domain Eukaryota; kingdom Metazoa; phylum Arthropoda; class Insecta; order Lepidoptera; family Tineidae; genus Tinea; species Tinea semifulvella. Next base: position 3,136,726 of record OU342591.1, on the reverse strand, counting down.
TGATGTGTTTTTGTTTTAAAGAAGAAAAGAAAGGAAGATCGAGGAGCTCGTACCGAGAGGTCGACAGAGCGAGTATTTTTATAAAGATTAGGATTAAAATAATAATTAGTTAAAGTTTACCGCGTAATAGTGTCCCTCGTAGATAAGTGTTTAGTTTTTCTACATATGTAATTATTTCTAAAATATAAAGTATAAAAAAAGTTTTATGCATTTTCAATTAAAAAAAAAAGAGTTCCGTAGAATCCTCTCCGTAACAATTAAAAGCAACTACATCCAACCGCAGGCGTGGATAATCATGTAACTGCCAAGGGCAGGTTACAGTACTTACGAGTATTCTATTATATACATTGTATTAAGTATTTTTAATATATACATAAATATGGGTTATTATATTTTTGCGTATTACGTATATGTCTCCTTTTTCGTATCTCGATGAACCTAATAAATAATAAAAAATAAATCCGTCCCAATTAAAAACTCAACACGATATTTCTCCTAATTAATTACGCGTTATTCTTCTAAATCGTTCAAAGGCTCATACATTCCCTTTTCCCTCTATGTTATGAATAAAATATTGCGAGTATGGGGTAAAAAATAGGTCACGCAACTGCGTTTATGGACAAGTATTTCAATAACGACTAATCTGAGATTAAAGTTAAGGTTTATTAAAATCCGCTTTTTTAAAAAACTTGGTTTCTGACCACCCCGAAAGGGATACGGTCGTGATCATTGATTTGCCAGTAAGTCATTACACAAAATACAATTCAAAATTACACTGAATAATCTTTCAAAATGTTGGATTGTGCGAGCGAGAGGAGTGAGATGAAATAAACATAAGCGTTAATTTATAGTATTATTTACGTATATTTATAAGTTGTATGTATATAACTGACATATATATTTATTTATTTTCAATACTTATTAATATGTATTTCATTAAATACCCAGTAAAGGTTTTTCAACTTTTGCATTTATTTTCTCCTTCTAACTCTGCACCCCACAATTTATTATGTCGTTCTCCCAAAGGTTAGCTGTTAGAGAATACCTACAAGGTACTAACCTCGCCTATGTACCTACTTTATTTAATTTTATTTTGTATATTTTAATAGGTAATTTTTTTTTTTTACTTAATTTAACCCTCGTAAGATGTTCTTTAATTGATGTATTAATAAACATCAATTACTTATGTTAAAGTAGTGAATAAGTTCTATAAAAAAGTGACAACTTATAAGATACAAAAATATGAACTTGAAAAAATTGTCTGGGCCAGTGTGGCGAGAGAAGACCAAATTCTCCAGAAAAAAAAAGTTCATCCATATCCAGCAGTGGCGGTCTAGCTGAAGAGCTTTTATAATTATTTAATTTAAATGCTACCAGATGTCTTGGTAGGATACTCCAGTTCAGTAGCTCATTGCCAGAAAGAGAGCAGAACCTAGAAAAACTTTTTATTACTGGTAAGGTGGATGGAAAGAGACCGAGAGGCCAAAGCCCGGTCCGAACAAATCCTATCCACTACTAAGACGAGCATCCATGATGCTGTACGTACATGCCACCGAAGCAAAGAACGGGTGGCACATAATATTATCAACAAGACACACCAATTCATCAAGAGGTCACGACCCCCAGTAATGGTGAAATACGACGTAAGGAGGAGGAAATGAAAAAAGTGTATTATCATCACGACCATATCTCTTCCAGGATGGTCAGAAACCTATTTTTTTTGTTTTTTACTGATTCGGATTTATATTTAGCCAACTTTACTATAGGCCCATCATGACTACTTGCAAGATCGTTGATGTCTAGCGTACTAAACTCGAGAAATATCACAAATAAATTATTGTGCCCCGACCAGGAATCGAACCCGATACCTCTGCGTCTACCTAAATCCACGGACTTAACAGAAAGTTAAATAATAAACATCATTTAATTATTTAAAATAATAAATAATCATTTTTAATGAAATAGCGGCCCCAAATCTCCTTAATTAACATGGTAACCGGAGTTCGATTCCAGCCCTAACGGCATTTTGTCCCCGGCTAATGATGTGTTAATCCGCCATGATTACGCAAAAAATAAATATTATCATGAAATATTTATTTTGTGAATTTTTACGTGACATTTATTAAGGATTTATTGCCGTTTCGGGGATCAAAAGTCGGAGCCTTCATCATGTCAAAAAAATGGCCAATTTTATAAAGCGTTAGCATTATAATTATTCTTTTTTGTTTTATTGGATATTTGTTATATTTTGGCGACCCAATTAAACTTCTTCTAATTCTAATAAGAGTTAAACTAAATAGTTGTGGTCTCCATTCTAGAACCTGTCGGCCCCATCAGTCGACGGTTCTGCGGCAGATGTAAAAAAGTAAAGTAAAGTATCATCACGACCGTTTCCCTTTCGGGGTGGTCAGAAAACACGCTTATAAATAAGCGGATTCACATTTAGCCAACTTTACTATAGGCCAATCATCAAGTGGCAAGCTCGTCGATGTCTCCAGCGTACCAAACTCGAGAAATATCACAAATAAATTAAATATTAATTAAATGTATTTATTTTTACATTAATAAACATTTTTGTATTCCGACCAGGAATCGAACCCGGTAACTCCGAGTCTAAATCCACGGACCTACGGAATAACCGAATAACCGCTAGACCACGGAGGCAGATGTGCGGCAGATGTATCCGGCCACCACTTCAGATTGTTAATTTTGAAAGCTATGTCTAAGTTGGTTTTATTAAACGGGTGATGCGTTTTTCGTCAATCTTACTATCTCTCGGCCTCTGCAGGACATTGAGAGCATCTGTAACTTATACAAAATAGATAAATAATGCCTAATTATGCATAACATCGAAGAATAGTGGCAGATGTATGTAATGTCCAGTACGAGCGGGTCTTAAATCTAAATAAAAATGAGATGAGTTATCATTGTAATGAAATTTGTGAACAATACTTATATCTTGTACACTTGATGACAGATTCTATTTAATTTGTCAAAGAAAAATAGCATTTAACACAAACCAACAGAGACTGCGTAGAAACATGTATGGGTGGATTTGGAAAAAATATTCACCCCAATTTTTGTACTAATACCACATTTTAGCCCCAAAAATGTCAGTATTGTTGAGTAAATTGGTGCCACAAGGGAAGAGTAATCGAATAAAAATTGCGAGTAATATTGTCATAATCTTGTAAGCTTTATTGGATTTTGCTTAGTTATTTGAAGAACAATACATAATAATATTAAAGCGTTTATTTTTATATAAATAAAAAAACTACTTAAAATGTAAAATTTAAATTAAAAATAAAAAATAAAAAAAAACTTACGATTAGAATTAGTTATATTTTTTTTACGTGATGGGTGAGAATATTGCCGCATACATAACCTTTATGTGCTATGGAAATAACAAATATATTAATAAAATTAAATACATATATATATATATGTATATATATATATGTATATATATATATATGTATATATATATATATATATATGTATATAAATGCGGCGAGCGTTTTAGGTACCCTCCCTGGTGGTAAGCCCTTAGTTTATTTTGTAGAATAGTTTTAATTTCATAGGTATTTTTAGTTTAGTATTATTTATGATTAGTTTTTTTTAATCTATGTTATTTTAATATTTTTGTATCTACTTCGAATAAATTTTTTTTTGTCAAAAATAAATATATATTTATAATAATTCTCTATTTTAGTATCACCACTAAAACACTAAAATTGAATTATCCCATTAACTACGAATAGGTTTATAGAATAAGAAAAAAGTGGGTCAAATATTTGTAAAGGATATTTTTTTCTCAATGATATGGCATTATAAAGTCTAAATCAGTCTAATGTAGGATAACTGCATTATAGCTTATGAGCAGCGATTCTTTCAATTGGTGAATAATAAAAAAACAATAACGAGAATCTAATGATGAACAACAATAATCCAAAGTTAACATTGACATAAGCCCAAGTATAATGTGAACGTAAAGCAAAACAGCAAACAAATTCGCTTTCAATTCGCCACTTAATAACCTATTTGTATTAGCATAACAAAAAACATTTAAATTCAAAGTCCCAGAAAGGCCGGAATTGCTGAATCTCAGAACATTTCAAACTACCCACTTTGGTGGTAATTTGGATTTTATGCTACTGTTTTAAGGGTTATTCTTGTGTTTAAGAGGGTGTGGCTTTAGGTTTGCATGACTGGTCATATGACAAATTGCCTGTCGCCGGCGCAACCCTTACGCTTCTCATATAATCTCCGTCTCCTTGCCAGGTATACATGATTTATTATTCGCAAATAGATTTTTTGTTATTCTATTTTCGGCAAACGGTTATTCTGTTACGTTAAGTAGTTTTATCTTTTATGATACAGCGGATGTGGTAAGCATTGGTTGTTCCCTTAAATTTAATTTCTATTTGACTTTTATTTTTGTAGTGTTTGACTCGGCTTTGCTCGATTTGGTAAATGTCCGATAGAAAAAATAAATTTAGTTGTTCCTGAATTTATTTATTTCTGTATTTTTTTTTAATTATTTTTTGTCTATTAAGAGACTTATTAGAGAGATTATCTTTTGCATCCGTTTAGTTCACTATTTTCTCTAGCCCGGCTTGCGACCGACAATAAAAGTAGACCAAAATTTATTGCCGAACAAGACACTAAATAGCGTCCTAGACACAAGATATATGTGAAGAATTTGGCCTACACTCGCCACCCTGGTAAGACGAGTTGGCGAGGATCTGATGTCAATTTTTAATGGCAATTTATTAACGATTCCGCAAGTTGATATTAGTGGAACCCGGACCGACGGCCTCTCAGAGGCACGAGAACGGTAGTGTTGTAATTCTATGACACCACATTACCACATTTTTTTCGTAGCCTTTATAGCCTATAAAAAATATAATATTAAAAAAAAATGTACAAAAACTAAATATTATTCAAAAAAATAAAACTAAAATAAAAACTAAATATGATATATTTTTAATCCCTTCTAGAATAAAAAGAATTACGAAAATAAATAAAATAAAATTACCTACCTCAAGTAATAAAAAAAATACAAATTAATTTATTCATAAATAAAACACATAATATTGCCTTATAACTTGTAAATAGTAAAATTATAAATAGTATTCGTATACACGTAAAAATTAATGAAAAGGACTGCAAGTTATTAATAAATATCACAGAGAAAAATTAATAACAAAAGGAATTGTCCGAGCCAGATTACACTCACGAAATGAGGGTCAAGCAAAAAATAGTGGAAGATGTCCAGCGCAGTTTATCTTCATTGGCGGACAGGTTTATAGCGAGGGGCAGGCTGTGGTAAATAATATCTGGCCAGTGAGAAAGATCGTCATGCAACATTCATAGATATTGCTTGCACATACAGGTTGATTACAAAAATTAAGAAAGTTAAAAAAAAACGATAAACGGGACTAGAAAAAATTGGACTCGAGTCGAGTTGTCGTTACTTGTTAAAATAATCGTATATCCAGCGTGATTTAATGCACGCTTACTCTAGACTAATATGTTAGTCTATTCATAGAAATAAACAACTTTTTACAATAAAGTATATGTCGGATATGACAAAAACAAATATATATTAATTTTAAAATAGCCAATTCGTATGGAGTAGTAAAAAAAAAGTCATTTCCGACATATTGTTTCCTAGGATTTTTTTTTTGTTTCTATCAATATAATCACACAATTATTAGTTAATATATAATATGTATATGATTTCATTTTTAATATATATTTAAAGGAATAAATAATTTAAATCTCGCTTCGCAGCAAAAAAAAGTGTTATAAGAACTAAACAGCAGTTTTGAAAAAATACTACCTACTTTTATTATGTTCTTTGATGATTTCAGACAATATTTATTATTTCATTAAAATCAATATAGAAATTTTGGGATTTTCTCGAAACTTTTTTTTGCCATAAAGCGATATATTTTCATCGCATAAGAATAATATTTTATGTGCAAACACTTGAAAATCAAGAAAAACATAACAAAACTGAGAAAGGGATGTGATTTTTAAAGTTGTGTAAAATTTTCCATAAACAGAGTTGTTTTTATACTCGTAGAATGGTAATATACTTACGGAAACGACACAGTTTGGTATGCTGCCAAAGTTTCGCGACAGACGCGTGCTGACATACGTGCACTGCACTCAATTCTTTGTGTTTCAAAGTTATTGCTTAGTTATTCCAAGGAAGTAATCTCTATTCCACGAGAACTGATAGTGACGTCATCGCATCTAAACTCCGTAATTCGATTATGGAATACAGAAGAAGGGATAAAATAAAGACTGCGTAGTTCTTCAGAACACTCATCTCATGAGTTAAATGATAATTTTAATTGATAAACACAATATTATTTTGCTATTCCAGAAATTGCTTAAAGTGAATATCATTATTTTTACTATTTAAATTCAAATCCAGCTAAACCCACTTCCCTCTATGTGTTTCCACTTTCCTATAACCTGACGTCCTGCAAGCGAAGTGTGAAAAAGCATCTATTAATCGGGCATAGTCTTAGGGACTTAAGTCAGTCATGAGTGTCTGATTTCAGTTGCTAACATTAATGGACCTTGCGCGCCACTTACCATCAGGTGGGAGCAGGGTTAAATGTAATGCTAGTATAAAAATAAATTTAAAAGAAGTTTTCGGTCATACCCTCGAGACACGATTACTCTCCTCAATCCACACACGATGGACTGTACTATAAATTGCAAAGAAGTTTTGTTTTAATTATCATATGTGTTAATTTTATAAAAAAAAAATGAATTCTAAAAGTCGGAACATCCTTTATATGAATTGTGGGCAAGTGGATTTTCTTCGGAATAACTGGCGTCAGAACGATTGTTTCTATTGGGCCCTCAGAGTTATGGCGAGGCACCCGGCGCCGCATCGCATACTTGTCAATGCAGGAAACAGCCTTATTCATTGTTATTATCTTCACATCTGTCTTTTTTGTCAATTACATTTGTAGAACAGAAATGTTAAAAGGAATATGTAATCGTCTCTTCCTTTAGGTGGATTGTAACTTCTTCTTAGTGTTAGACGTTTCCATCAAGTTGCATTAGTTGTGGTCACGGGTCAACTGGAGCTGCGCGGTGTAGCCTTCAGCCATAATGGGCGGTAAATGTAAACATACCCACTTGTCACTAAGGTTTTTAGAAATCACGACACACAACACTCACAATATCCTCGGCTATATCGGGCGATTTATCGCAGCATCTAAATTGATTAATTACTGGATTCCACGATGAAGATAGCTTATAGTCCTCAAGATTCAATTTTTTGTGTTTTTATTATTTCTATCGAAGGACGTTTAATTCTAGGGTGATAGTGACGATCGGTTGAGAGTATCTTCGGGTCATGCATCTCAATCCAATGTAGCAATGGTTTGTGCCCTTATCTATTAGGTGTTCTGCTATTGCTGACTTATTTATTTGGGCATTTTTACAGCTGCTATATATTTCTTGACTGTTTTCTTAGTTGCTAACCCCTGGCAGTATGGTCGTCATTTTAGCGTTAGTGTTTTTGTGGGGTGTTCACTATACGAGTGCTCTCGGATGACTTCTCGGACGATACATCGATAATTAGACACCGGCGTCCGATCAAAGTGGACTCGGATACGGCTTTTTTTGCAATCCGAACACACTCGAACAGTGAATACCCCGCATTTCAAAGTTTCCTGGTGGACTCATGTAAAATTCTACTAAAGTTATATACAAATGTATTTCATATTTGCAATACAAACTGAGATCATGGTTAAATTAAGCATTTAATAGTAGGTACAGAAAATAAAAAGTAAAAACTAAACTATGATTAAAAATATTCACTAATGACTTGATCATGTGGCAGTGTGCCAAGAATACTTGCAGCATTCCCCCGTTGCACAGAAATAAATAAATATTATATGTATAAATACTTTATGTCCTCGTAGACTAAATTAGGATACTAACATAACAAGTAAAGGTATGTATAGTGTATTCGAGTATCTCCAGTTTTTAATGGCAGAATTAAAATATTTAAATCCCGTCCAACAGTGCAACATTTAATTTTAAAGTCGACAAGGCGATATAAAATATTCACGCATTAAGCATGCAAAATTTATCTTTTCATAAATTTGCATACTACATGGTCGTGAATTTGGGTGCGCGTGCGAGCTCTGTCTTCATGGGGATTACATTTATTTTCAATTTTCATCTCCGACAGTTGGACTTTACAAGAGACATATACCTAATAAAAGCTGTGGTGGTTCGGTTGTAAGAACGAAATCCAAAAAGAACGCAATTCGAACCCGGCATTTAACAATGAGAAATATACGTATCTCGGCGAGCACGTTAAGCCGTCAGTACCGATTCACTAATACTAAATTTATAAACTGTCATGAAAATTGACATTAGATCCTCGTCAACCTGTCTAGGCGGCGTGCAGAAACAGTCGCTTCAAAAATAGATGTACCACGATAAATTACAGAGTTAGTTTATTTATTTAGAACTTTATTGCACTATGTACAAAGGGCGGGCTCAATGCCGCTAGGCATTCTCTAGCCAACTTTTGGGACAATACAGAACAATACAGTCATGAGGCTAGGTGCAAACGATTGTAAGAAATGTTGCCAAATAAAATTATTTAATCTTACATACAATGTACATTTAAATAAATACACATACAAACAAATATGTACATAATAATACGTATACCACACATTATATTGGCTACTATATACTATACATACTTATATACGTTGTGAGGAGCACTTTAGGTAATGAGAGTTTTAAACAGCGGTTTGCTGGGTGCTTTAGTAGTATACAAGTATTTACCCCACTGGCAACTGGAGCCACATCATCATCATCACGACCGTTTCCCTTCCGGGGTGGTTAGAAACCATGCTTACAAAAAAGCGGATTCACATTAAGCCAATCATGACAAGTGGCAAGCTCGTCGATGTCTCTATCGTACCGAACTCGATAATCCACAAAAAAATATAAATTAAATTAATAAATATTATTATGCCCCGACCAGGAATCTAACTCGGCACCTTCGCGTCTAAATCCACGGATACAACCGCTAGACCACGAAGGCAAATTCTGTAGATACATAAAAATATAGGACGGAAGAAAAGAGAAAGGGCTGAAAGGATTATTTGTGGACCAAAAGGATTTAGCGCCTGAGACCGAGCAAAGTGGTGGAAAAACAATAAAGGCTGAAGTGTAACGGACTAAGGGATTTACCAGGAAAATATATACAAGTATTTATTTTTTATTTGTTTATCTTGAGATACCCGTACGTGATGACTGTCCTGTGTGACATTTCCCGGTTGGGATTTAATTTCATTTATTTGTAATAATTCTAGAGTTTGGTACACTAGAGACATCGACAAGCTTGTCACATGTCATGATGGGTCTATAGCAACGTTGCCCAAATCTGAATCCACTTTTAAGCTTGGTTTCTAACCACCTCGGTTTTGTCTATATTATATTTTTACTTTACTTTACCGAAATGTTCCATTAAAAGGGTGGTCATTATTTTTATTCCAGATAATTAGTTTACGTATAATTAGTTGTGTAACAAATAAATTTAAAAACAAATATTATTGAAAATATTGTAAAGTCTTGCTCAGTAGCTCTAGCACGCAAAAACTCTGTATTTTTTCACTTCTGAGCTGCAAATTTATTGATATTTGATATTTCTTGAGTGGTACGCTAGAGACATCGACAAGCTAGCCACTTGTCACTGTGGGCCTCGCCTATAGTAAGTTGGCTAAATGTTAACCTGCTTTACTTTAAATACTTTATTGCATGTATGTACATAGGGGGCCTTATTGGCTAGGCATTTTCTAACTAATAGATAAACTGTATACTAAAAAAACATAAAGTAAACGGTAAATAAATAACAAATATTGATTTAGACGATATATGATGACGATGATGATGACAAAGAAGGTGGTAAGTAAGCGTTTAATAATATGATCAGAGGTAGCCTATCTGATCGTCAGTCGGAACTTGTTTCACTGGCCAGCGGATGACATGGTGAACGAATATGAATATGAATGAACTATGAGTCGGGATTATTAGTTGATTATTTTGAGAAGAACGATTGTGAGAGTCACAAAGAAAATCAAATCGACATTTTAAATACGAAAAGGTTATCGGGTTGTAGTGGATGGAGTAAAGAAAGACAAAAAGATGTGTAGACTTGCGAAAACAAATATAGAGCCAAAATAGTTCTAAAAAATAAAATAAATTAAGAACTAAATTATAAAAACTAATTAATAAATAAAATTACGACTAATCGATGGGCGTAGTGTGCCGAGGACACTCGCTGCGTTCCCCCGTTGCACAGCGAGGCTGACCCTTTGAACAAGATATTCTCTACTCAAAGGGTCACCCGTCGCCAAGTGGAGTTTCTCACCAAGCTCGCGGTAGAACACAAGTGCCTCCTCGGACCACGGGCCCATCGTTTCAACTGCAAATGGAATGAAATAGTGATTGATGATGATCTCCGCGTACTTGTTGCGCTTAAATAGTTCTTAAATATATTGTACCAACACATATAAAAAATAAATAATGATATATTTAAACATTACAACGTACTTGATATTCACGATAAAATTAAATACATGATTCTCAACGGAACTAATATCACAAAAAATCTAACGAATACAAGCGGTCAAGTAATTAAAGGATATATTACTAAAAAAAATATTACTACACATTAAATGAATTCATGCAAGTAAAACTCTAACGTATATACAGTACGAGTAGGTATTATTTTCGATCCTGCTCCGAAGTCCTGGTGTTTTTTCTTTTCGTTTACTTAATATAAATGTGTTGTAATATGGTTTGAGGTGTTTGATGGTTTGAAATTGTTATATAGTTTTAATTTATATTATTTGGTACGCCCCTACGGAGTGTCATATACGTACATAGTACTATTTTGTGACATCTAATAAAATATTTCAATTTGACTCCTAATTACCTTAAACAGTTTAAACTTCCACAGGTAAATAAGGTTTATGGTTCAAGAATGCCGAAATATGTAAGATCAACATATCTTAATGAAATGTCAGCTGAACTTATATTATGCTACTTTATTGATAATAATAAATACGAGTATAAGAATAAGTTTAAAAAAATACATATTGGAAACAATTAAATAGAAAAAATAATAACTGTTTTCGAAAATCAGATACGAAGATCATACTTACGCAAACCAAATACATAGCTAATGCATAAGTTGAGAAGGCGATATTGCGGTAGATATTACAAATGTAATTTGGGGCTGTGATAAATATTCAATGGGCTATCGAAAGTGTCGGTGACAATGAGTCGGTGTCTCGCACAAAGACAGATGGAGACCACAAGCACCACTCCAAACATTTGTGAGCACACTTCAGTCGAGTGCTTAACAAATCGGTGATCAATTCTCGCCCAAAAAGTAGATTAATTTCATAAGTGGATCTGAGATAGAGGAGATCCATTTTAAGATGTCTTTGATCTTCTTTTAACCAGAAAAGCTATTCGAGTTTCATCAGCAAATCGGATATCGAAAAACGCCTTGTGAAAGATTTCTGAGATTCGCCAACTGCTGTGCAAGACATAATGAATAAACCTTACTAATAATAAAAATGTGAAGAAGAAGACAAATTGTTTTTTTTTTTTTTTATTTAAAAACTTTATTGCACTATGTACAAAGGCGGACTTAATGCCGCTAGGCATTCTCTGACAGACAAACTTTTTGGACATTTAGACAGTATAGATGGTAGGTGTAATCATTAATTAAGTTATTCTTAACAGAATCTTATACAGAACTTAATACATACATAACAATATTACATACTAATACATATACAAATACATAAATACGTAATATATAAATATATACATTTATATACATATATATAAACATAAATTACATCATAAATAAACAATTTTCAGTGAATAAGAGATCTGTTGCCGTTTGTTTTGCTGGTGCTATTGTAGCCTAATAATAATCTACCTGTTGCTTAAAGTTAATCGATGAAAGAAATCGTTTCGGTTCAAACTAATATCTGTTATCTTTATTTTCGGTATTTATTCTGTACAGAAAAAAATAGGTATATATTTATTATTCATTGATTTTTTAAATGACTTTAATTAAAATTAATATTGTTATTAGATATATTTTACTAATATGAAATAATTTTAACGTAATGAATATAGATAAATGCTATTAATTTTCTTAATAAAATAGGTCATAGTTATTTACACAAATTCCTATATTTTTTTTATGAAATACATCCAAATTCATTTCAATTTATTATTAAGATGCAATTATAGTATGCGATATCACTAATTATAAAGAAAAAGATATATCCAAAACAAGATAATAAAGAGAGAATAATTAGAGAGTGCTCCAATGACGAGGGTAGAAAGAAAAAAATATCAGATAAATAACAAGGAAAAATCTTTGACTTAATATTTAACGTTTGGGCAAGTAATATATTATATATATGTACATATATTTACTATTTAAACTTTCGCGCATACTCATAATAGATTTTTATAATTTTAACGGGTCTTCAGTCGACCCGTGACCACGGCCAATGCAACTTGGCTGAAACGTCGGGAGAAATATGTCTCTAAGGTAAATCGCGTAAAGACCCGTTAAAATTATAAAAATCTATATATTTACTATCACAGGATTACGCATCTAAAATATAAATATAATAATAATTTATTTATTTCGGATTCGATCCATATATGTTAGTAACAATTTAACTTTTTTTTGATAAACACTAAATGTTTTATTAAATTTTATTCGAAGGAAGGCACAATGATTTTTAATAAAACTAAACAAAATCTTATTTTAACCTAAAAAAAAAAAATAATACATAGAAAATAAAAATTAAATACTTACAAAAAAAATAGCTCCTCCAAATCGCTGTTTTGTGGCATGGTGCCCAATACACTAGAATCATTTCCCCTTTAAATCATGATACCAAATTTTTGGGAGAAAAACTGCCAGCCCTATTGTTACCAGAGACGTCAATGAGCCTTGGAACAATTTCTTTATAAATTTAACTTAGAACTATGTTAGTAGAAATACTTAAATAATACTTATTTTAAGACTGGGCTGCAAGGTCGGTCAACAAATTTGTTTTTGCGTTGTCAATGCAGACGAACTAGTGGCACTAGCAGGATCTCAAGACTCTCTAGCATTTTGAACCATCGGGGATAGTTATGTACGCGGAGATCAACATTAATCACATTGTCCTAAATGTTTGTCTGTCAGAGAATTCCTACTGGCATCAAGTCCGCCTTTGTACATAGTGCAATTAAGTTTTTAAATAAATAAAATAAAATTAATTATTACTTCATCCCAAATGCAGTTGAAATTATGGGTCCGTGATCCGATGAGGCTCTGGAGTTCTTTTGTGAGCTTAGGGAATATCTGTGATTGACGACGGGTGAACCTTTGAGAAGACAATATTTTGTTATGGAATGCAAGAGCTCGCTGGTTTTCTAGTTGTTAATGTTTCAGCCTTTAGAAAAGGAAGTACTTACCACGGATAGTATCTCGCCGGTTTTCGTGTTCTTAGTGTAGTTTTGACTTGTTGCTGCTTAACTTTATTTTAACGTGTCTTGATTAGCATTTCAGTCGAAGTAGAAAGAGGGAATTCGAGGCTGGTTTATATATTCGGCATCGAAGAATGTTCTCGACCAGCCAAAATGACATAGCAAGGTTCATGTTGGTTATCGGATAAAGATAGGGAAGACGTGGCATAAATCGATTCTTTATTAAATTTTTGGTTAAATTGCCTGGTTTCTAAATCATGGTCAACGGTAAAGACTTAAGCCAAATTTTAAGGAAGCAAAAAGTATAATTCACCTGAATACAATACGGAGAAAAGGGAGGCAAAGCAAATTAGCAATTATATCAGACAAGAATGCTTCGAAATTAACTATACCTTACTTTTAAAATAAATATATATATATATATATATTAGGATAATAAAGTTGAGTTCAGACTACGTTGTAATTACAGATATCCTGCATAGGCAGGCGATTCGGATACTGGACAATACTAAAATGTCTAAAACTCTCGAATCGCTGCAGCTTTACCGGGATGTGACCTCCCTGAGCGTGTTCTACAAGCTCCACAATGTTATCACTTCTTCCTATTCCGCAACCAACCCACATGCACAGGGCAAAATATGACCCCCATATCGTAGCTACTATCCCTACACGTACATATAAATTTGGAGACTTTTAGATCTGTCTAAAGATGTGGAATGCTCTCCAAGCCAGTATGTTTTCCCATTCCTATAAGCTGGATTCCTTCAAACAAAGTGTGACATACTATAATAATCCGCCATAATGGTAGAGACTGATGTCTAGCAGCAGTTGCTCCCAATCTTGGATCTCTTTACAATAATATTATAATAAAACCCAAATTATAATATACTAAAAATGATTGACTCATATCAAAATACATTCAATAATATTGCTTTAGATTTGTTAGTTTAAAAAGTCTCACGTACGCACCCGGATATCATTGGACACTGATGAATCACTTAAACATCTCCCCTTGAACTAAAGGGACCAAAGGGCCGAGTAATCCGACCCCAACATCTTCGCACAATTATTTGCCCCGAGTCTCTTAAAGTCGGTCACTGTTTCGATGCCAATATTCGGCCCATGTGGGACCAATATTATTACTTCACAATTTTGTTATACACCGATATTTTAAATTATACATTTTAAGTTTTATGTCGATATCGTATTCGATACAAATACAATGCCGTTAAAATAAATTGTGTCATTTCAATTACGATACTACGAGATGATGACAGTTGGAACATATTAGAACGGAAGCCTAGTCGTTTTTGTATCAGCCTCTGAATTTATATAATAAACCTGGGTATATATTACTCAGTGTAAAATTTTATGTAATTTAAATTAATAAATTAAGATTTAAAATGTTATAAACTTGGTATTTTTACGATACTGTTCGTTGGTATTACGTAAGCCCAAGGTTTTACGATTACAAGCTCTAAATACTTCTCCTCCTTTGCTCTCTACTAATATAGGCGTGAAAGACTGACAAACAGGCAGTACATACATACACACATACATTTATACAGGCAAATATTATTTAACTTTTATAATATTAGTAAGATATACGATACAAGTACGATAAGTAATAGGTACTATAAACAATAAATATTTCGAACCAGAGGTATCGGGTACGATTCCTGGTTGGGACACAATAATGTATTTATGTTAATTCTCGATGATTTAAAAAAAATGTGGTTTCTAACCATCCCTGAAGGGATACGGTTAAATGAACATTTTTACGCTGCAGATTACAACATATTGCAAAGCCAATTTTTTCTAAGGTTTTATGTAATTAAAAATAGTTCAACGCTAGCTAAATTTGATTAAATAGGCCGAATCGATGATTTATTAAATTAGCACTATGGGTCGAATTTTGTGGGACGAATCAGACAGCCCCTGTCTCTTTCACACTCAATATTATAGGACACAATAGACACCCTTACCGCGACAGATTTATCTACAGTTTGTTGATTTAATCATAGATTCCTTTTAAAGTTTGATGTTTGGTATCCTATTTAGGATTATCATGACACTTGCAATCTTTTTAGAGCTATTTTTGTAATAGAATTTTTTTATAAAGTTATTATTTCTGGTAAAAGTGACTCGAATCATAAAATAGTTGAAAAAGCGTGTAGTGTGTAGCGGCTGAAGTCCTTTTTTTTTGCAAACGTTATATAAAAGATTATTTATTATTATTAAGTAATGGAAAATATCACTATCAAACGATATTAGAATTAATATACAAGAAGAAAAAAATCTATGTATTCCATGGATTCACCGTGCGGGTATCAGATCCATCGTATGTGAGAAAGAGAGCAGAAAAGAATGGTGGCTTGCGACCGACTATAAGGCTGGTTTACAAAGAAGCCTTCTCTCTTCATTGCGCAACAAGACGATCACCATCCACCATTCTGTTCCTCTCCCTACCCAACCAAATACTGTATGATTCCGTTAATGCCATTCTGGGAGCTCGTTCTATAAATATATTGACGGCAGGTCTGCTGATGCTAAGGCCCAATTATTTCAGTAATTAAACTTCCACTGCTTAAAGCTGAATATTAAATCCGTTCCTAATCATTTCTTCTGTGATATTTTGGAATATTTGATTCTCACAGAACGGTAAGTTTAATAGGAAAATTTAAAAGCCTGACAGAAAGTAAGTAATGCTTACAATAATAGACTGCTGTCGAGGTTCAAATTCAAAAATTCTTGATTGCACTAAAAAAATATTGTACATAGGCGGGCTTAATGACTAAGTATTTTCTAACAACCAACCTTTGGGAGTGTGGAGAGGTAACAACGAAGGGTGCAATTTATTATAATAGATTTACATACTAATATTACATATACTGAATAAATATATACATAAATACCTACATATCTATATATATTATAATTAAGTTAAATTAGTACACACATGGTTAAAGTTATTAGTAACAGTTAGTTATTAGTATACTCGTAGTAACAGTTATTTAGAATAATAATAATGATAAGCATAAAATACATAACATAAGTGATTAATATAATGAACTAGGAGACACTATTCTGCTTATTTAGAAAAATAGTGGTGAGTAATTGTTTAAAGATGTGAACGGAGGGAGCTTGTCTGATGGTCAGTGGGAGCTTGTTCCACTGGCCAGCAGCAGATACGGTGAAAGAATCCGAATATCTGCTAGAAGTGTGCGGTGGGATTTTAAGTTGATTTGATGTTGATTGAGGTTGGCATAATTAGTAGGAGATTTCAGATTATTTTACAGTATCTGCAGCTTGCAAGTAGAACAGACCCTCTATAATTATTAGGATGATCAGAATCACACTTTTTGCCTTTCACAATAAAACTCTTCGCTCCTCACATAATTCCCTCCTATCTATCCCTTCCCATCACACAAACTTTGTGTCCAAATCTTTGGTTGTGTCATCTTCATCCCTGTGGAACAACCTTCCTGTTGAAGTCAGACAAGCACCCAGCAGACCAATATTAGTTTATTATATTATATATATTATAAAAAAAAGATTACAGTCATTTTTATAATTCTACAGCTTAACTTTTACTGACTTTAATCTATGTAGGTTAATGTTGTCTATGTATGTTAATTTTTAATATTATATATGTTGAATATTTTATTTTCTGTTCCAATGTCCTTTAAATAAAACATTTTTTTTTTATGAAAAACCCTTTTTTGTTTAGGAAAATGCGATACGCAATTACTGAAATTAAATTTTAGTGAAAAAAAAGTTTTAAGTAACTTAAATAGTTACATTTACAGACATTTTATTTTGGTGCAACTTAATAATGCTTATGTCTTACTTATCTATAATTTCTACTCTTCCTATTTGATACGGCTTCTCAAACGAAAATAGAGTTGCAACGCTATACAAAATAATGCCAATTTTAAGTCCAGAATATTCAATTTCATAGACCACAATGGTAGTGGCATTTCAAGGAACGTTCTCAAGTGAATGTCATTTAGATCCGTCTAAACGAAAAGGCGGCTACAATGGATATCAAAGACCGACGACTAACATAGATATACCAGACCTTTGACGTGAAATAGTTTTATTTTTTTAAGGGTCATCTTTTATTATAACTAGCTGACTCGGCTTCGTCCGCCTAACAGTCATTGAATGTTTGTAACCTTAGTTAGCACGTAGAAATAGCACAATGTCAAATGCTTACACGCAATGCTAATCACCTATTGAATCTTCTCAATTAACTCTACATAGAAGGCTTGTGATGGCTGGGCAGCTTCACTCTTCCAGGATTAGCGTCTCGGTTATGCTGGGAGAGGTCGATTAACCGTTAAGCGGTAAATGGTTTGAATTGGCTTTATTTGTGTATTCGACGACAGTCAAGCGCAGAGTGGGCTCGCGCAGGAGTCTCAAGAGCAACGACTGAGAACAACGAATAAGAGCGCTAGACCCACAAAATCAGCGCTGATGCGCAACACAACCTATCGGACAACAGTAGTACTATGTTAGAAACTTACGCCTTACAGACATTCATTTTTAAATGAAACATACATATATGTAGATTGAAACATGCAAACGGTTTTATCACTTTTTGTCTATTTAATGATAATTATGGTATCATTAATGGGTCCTGTATGTTTCATAAATAAAGAAAATAGATAAATATTTATAAGAAATTGTTCCAAGGCTTATTAATTCAGAAGGGAAATGCTGCCAGTGTATTGGGCCCTATGCTACAGGACAGCGATTCGGAGGAGTTATTTTTTTGTAAATATTTAAGTTTTTATTTAGTAGGTTATTTTTTAGGTTCAATTTAGTTTTCATTGTAATATAGTTTAATTCATTTAAGGTTTTTATTTATTTATTTATTCAATGAACAGTCAACAAGTGATATTTTTAATAATTAGTAATTTGATTATACTGTTTATATGTTTGTATATTACTTCATATAGTAGTTTATTAGTTAAAGCATAGGTATCGATGACACACCAGCTGCAAATCCCGGTTGTTGTGGCTTTCGAATTTAGTTTACTTCGTACGTATACTTTTTTAAAAAATATTAACTGTATATTTTAATTATGTTTCTTAGGTTTCCTTCTGTTTCTTTCTGGACACCCAAGTATCGGTAATAAAGTATGACCAATGTATAGACTTACTTATAATTATCCTTTTATGTTCACAGTTGAAACAATATTGCCATAAGACTGTCTTGTTGTCTTTTAAATGGAAAGCTATAAGCTGCTGGTTACATCGTTTGTAGACGAAAAAAACTCGAAATTAGGATTAGTGTATATTTTGATTAAAGGCATACCATCGCCAACCCGTCTGGCCAGCGTGGCGAGTATAGGCAAATTCTCCAGAAATTTCTGGAAGGCCCATGTCTAACAATGGAGGTTTATTATATGGTTATTTAAACACAGAAAAGTCAATATTGTGGAAAAAAGTGTGGAATTAAAGTGTCAATTAATAACAATAGGGTCGTCCAGGCCCACATAATGAACAGGACTTAGGATTTGGGATGGAGACATTCCACCACTTTCTACTATATACTCAGCCCGCATGGTTACATGATCCGGTACTTATAGCATATGGCCTTTTACCTAACAGCGCCCTTATAGCTTATGACGTCATCTAAGTTTGACTACTTTAGCTTTTGAAAGGATTTGAAGTATCGCAATACGCAACTACTGTAATTAATTATTAAGTGGTAGGCATACTGATGGTGGTAATTTGCCCAATCTGCCGGGGCGGGGAAGTATCCACCGTTCGTGCCGATAAACCCAGTAAAGTGATTCACACGTTTCGGGATCAGGCTCGGATTGCTACATGTCCAGTCAAGTTGGCATAGTGTAGGGGTCAGTCATAAGTGTCTGATTTCAGTTGCTAACATGCATGGACCTCGCGCGCCACTTACCATCAGGTGGGCTCAAGGTCACATGTCGTGCTAGTATAATAAAAAATAAAAAAGGCACATGGAACGTAATTTTTTTTGGAATAATCGTGCGGTCATTTATTTGCTTAGAGGTCCCAAGAGAAGAGGAAAGGTTATGAATTTGATTTTTTTACTAAACTAAATTATCCATATCCCGTATTTAAAACCTTAATTTGAGTAGACGGATTCTGGAGTGGACACCACGTACAGGAACTCGCAGAGTGGGAAGACCCTCCGCCAGATGGACGGATAACCTGATAAAGGTCGCTGGTTGTTGCTGGGTGGCAAAAGATCGTGGATAGGGTGATGATGATAAAGTTGATTATAATATTTATTAATTATGTTAAAAGCAAACATAACAAAATTTAAATAAGTTTTGTGAAATAAATAATAAACAATAACTTTTTTTGCTATTCTTGTGCTGAACGAGAGCGTTTAAGTAAGTAAGGTTTGCTGGTCTGGCAGCTCTAGTTTGCAAAATGACAGAGTCGCAGAGACCTCGTGGTTTTGTTGTTGACTTGGAAGTTAATGTATTCCTGACTATTGTTCCGGATACACTTTGACAGAGAATGGATTATGATGTAGTTTGAGCTTTGAGATACAAACTAAGATTTTAGTGATGTTAATATAATATAAAATTTTGTTGAGCTTTAATTAGCTAGTCAATAATATATAATATTGAAATTAATTACAAATACTTAAACTAAAATCTAAATTAATAAATCTTAGCCTCGCTATACAGAGAGGAAATGTTGCCAGTCTTCTTGGAACTATTCCTGAAGGGTCGTCTCTAGAGTACATTTTATACTTGTAATTATTTTTTTATTAGGTTAAGTTTCAATATTATAATTAAAAGATAATATATACTCATATATATATATATATAATATATACTTACTCATAAAAATTTTGTTGGTGGATATTGTAATTATTATTATTTTTTTTTATTTTTTATTAATAAATAATTCTTATACTGATATTAAAAAACATATATCAATATTTAAAAATAAATATTGCGAAATACTGAATCAATTATTACTAAATTGTTTTATTTTTTTCTATTATGATTTAATATTATAAATAAATTCAATGACATCTGCCTAATCTCACTCGTGCCAAAATGGCTAATCATACTAATCATACTAATCTATATGTATACCTAAATCTTACCTTCATCGACAATCTACCTTTTAGCAAATGAACAATTAGTCAATCCCTAAGTTAAGCTACATCGAAAGTTACAATATGGTCAAAGGAACAAATGACTGGCTTCAACTTGGAATTGTAAATAATTAATTTGACTAATGGAACAGTTTGTTACTTCGGTTTTGATATTTGTCACAATGCACAATGTCTGGCGAAGACTGAATTGATTGCGAGACTTGAATGCGTCTAGGATATCCTATTTTGGTAAGAGATTTTGTGGTTATGTTTGTAGTTGGAATGTTTCGGTTCATCTTGTTGTACATACATACATATCTTCACGCCAAATCCCTTGCGGGGTAGGCAGAGACAATCGAGCGCCATTTGACACGATCACGACATACCTCTTTCGCTTCGTCGACATTCATAAACTCATAAACCTCTTCATACATGCCCTTTTGTTACGAAGGCTTTTTAATTTAATCCCGGTTCCACTAATACCAACTTATGGAATCGTTAAAGAATTGACATCATATCCTCGCCAACCTTTCTGGCCAGCGTGGCTAGTGTAGGCCAAATTCTCCAGATATATATTCTGGAAGGCCGATCTCCAACAGTGGAGGTCTAGGACGTTCCAGGGACTGTAATGAAAAATGTTGGACGATTACAAAAGACCACGGACGCATAGTAACGGGTCCAGATCCAGCAAGACACAGGCTGAAGATGATGATTATTTCGAAATATCGTTTTAGGACCAAGGGCTTAAAATTTGACTTAGATAAGGAAATATCTGATGTTCTAAAGTATGATGTTCAAAATTTCCCTTGAGGAGCCACTAACAGTAACATTACAACTAAATGGAACGTTTTCGAAAAAGACAAAATAAAGAAAATTTTGACTAACAGCGTAATGCAACAATAATTGATGGATGAGAGACACGCGTCTTCGAAAGACACGCTTTATTTCTGCTTCAACACAAAAATACACAATGATGCATTGCGAATGCGGAATCCATGATCGATGCATGCGATATGATGACGAATTACGAGATCTAAGAAATTTAATACTATATCATGATGCACTTCTATGAAGCGGAAACTGAATTGAATTGAAGCCGGATTGCATTCTATGAATAAGTTCTCAAGTTATTTAAAAGACAAACTGTACGAGTATTGATTTATTTTATTTAAAAACTTTATTGTTTTGATAACAAAAGGCGTATGGAATGCTGATTGGCATTCTCTTACCATCGACCTTCGGGACATTGTATCAATTATGGTAGGTTTATAAAACAAACATAAAATAAAGAATATTTAAATAATATTGATATTAATTTAAATTACGTACTTATAACTAAATAATAAATACATAATTTTAATACTTAAACTACATAATAATAATACATACATAAACTACTTAAACCAAATACGTATATACATAAACAGAAAACTAAGATTTATCTTATACAACTACATTACAATAACAATGAGAATGGAAATTAATTGTGAATATTTATTGCATCTTTAAAAAGTGTGATACTTGTCCTTAAAATATATTCGCTTTACAAGAACTTCGAACTTTGTTTAGTATAAATAACACATTATCGAAGTTTTTTTTTAACCCCAACCGTTAAAAGGCCTAATTAATTGATAATGCATATGTTGGTTGCCTGTAATAGGTTCGGCATCTAGTTTCTATCTTAGTTTTAAGTATAAATTCAGACATTCGTTGCTGCGCCTGGCAAATTCCCGAATGTTTTGAAGTATTGTTGTACTGCCTCCGTGGTCTAGCGGTTATGTCCGTGGATTTATACTTGGAGGTACCGGGCGCGATTCCTGGTCTAAATAATATTTATTAATTTAAATAAATGTTTTTTTTTTTTATTTAATTACAACTTCTATTAACTAGGTTAATTGGTACAAATAAAATGTTAAACAATTTAAATAAATACATTTAATTATTATTTTATTTATTTTGCCACTTACCATGATTAAGATGATTTTATAAGCGTGGTTTCTGACCACCCCTGAAAGGAAACGGTTATATTGATATTCGATTTTTTTGTGATAAACTTAACAAATGCTGATTTAAACCGTTAGTTATCTGTTAGTTTATTTAATAACACGTTATAAATACATTATTTTGGGCTATAGAAACCTAATATGAACTATTTGTAGAATTATATATTTATTTATTTTTTTATACTAGCACGACATGTGACCTTGGGCCTGATAGTAAGTAGCGCGCAAGGTCCATGAATGTTAGCAACTGAAGTCAGGCACTCATAACTGCTATCAGTCCCTAACACTATGCCGGCTTGACTAGATGCTTTTTTACACTTCGCTTGAAGGACTCCAACTTATAGGAATGTGAAACACAGAGGCTGGAAGAGCATTCCACATCTTTATCGTACGACAGATGTATGAGTCCCCAAATTTATACGTACGCGAAGGGATGGTGACTACGGTATGTGGGTGCATATTCTGACCTGTGCGTGTGGTTCGGTTGCGAAATGGAGAGGGAGGGAATACTAAATACTAAACTAAAACTAACCAACTCTGAATGGAATCCTCAAACAGTTCCGCACTAAATAATTTTCATAACAACAGGGAGTTAGTGGTTCGCCGCCATTTAAACTAAGAGCCTAAGTAACCTTAGATATTTCAGATTTCTAGATGGAGTCACGCGATATTTTCACGATAAACTATACCTATTTATTCCATTGCTTAGGTGCAAAGGAATACAATGGACTCCGTTAACGATATTGTTATTTTTTTATACTGACCACGACATGTGATATCGCGCTACCTGGTAAGCGGTACGCGAGGTCCAACTGACGCTGGGAGAGCATTCCCATCTTCAGCGTTGCGACAGATATAAGAGTCTATAATTTTATATACGTGTACTCGTATCATCACCATTTCATCATTACAGACCCTAGAACAACAGCGCCTTAGACCTTCACTGTTGGAGATGGACCTTCCAGAACATATATCTGGAGAATTAGGCACACACACGCTGGCCAGAAAGGTTGACGAGGATATACTCGTATATAATAGTTTATTATGCATAGACACCGTCAAAGTCAAAAGCTTTAAAATTTGACAGTATAATATTTTGTAATTTACACGCAAGCTCTGACGGAAATAACGAATCCACTAAAAACGTAATACTGGTGCAGGATTATTTAATTTTAGTAGAATGGTAATTTAACAAGAAGTACCTAATACTTTATTTTTAAAGACATTATTTCCTTGTTTATTTTGATGGAACACTAAAAATAGCACTGAAGACAAAAAAGAAAAAAAAATGTTTATAAGAAATCTAATTATTAGGTAATCTTTGATTACAAATTTAAACTTTGTAATAAGCTTAGCTAATACAGTGACACGGCAACTACCAATTGACTGACATGACGTTTAATAAAAAATATTATTTATTATAGATATTTTTAGTATATATATTTTTTATTTATTTAACTCCTCCCTTTAGAAAGAATAAGTACCTAAACGTTGTAAAAAAACAGTAAAATATATTAATAAGAACACAATCATCACCATCATTTTTTAAATTCAGATTTAAATTATTGATTTTATGCACCCACAATCACTGCTCACTATCCCAAAGGTTAGCTGTTAGAAAATGTCACTAGACATTAAGTTCACCTAATTTCATTTAAATGTGTTTTTGTTTATTGTGCAATAAATAATTTATCTATCTATCACCATAACCACGCGTATCCCTTTCGTGGTCGTAAACCACTCTTTTAAAGAAGCGGATTCACATTTAGCCAACTTTACTATTATGAGGCCCATTATAAAAAATGGCAAGTTCGTCGATGTCGAGAAATATCTCTTTTTGTATATCGACTAATAAATACACGGACTTAACCGAAGCTGTCAAAAGAACACAATCGGTACTTATAACGGCCTTAGAGTCCAATAGTGGACTCTTAAATAATTGGCATATAAAGGCAAACTCTATCTCAAATAAACTTCAAAGATAACACACCTTCGTCTTAGCAAAACATTTCAATAGTATTGCGTTAAATACATTGAAGATTTACATCGCCGACCCTCTATACATCATCAAAGGGCTCAGCACAAACTTGTATAAACACACCAATCCAACACCCAAATCAACATTTATTCCAAACTGTCAAACAGTTAAATGTCCTACAACTTTAAGCAATGCTTATGTTAATGGGCCCTAGAATGGTGCCTTGTGCGCCTCCTTTCGCCAGCTTTATTGTTATGATCGTCTTTCCCTAAAACGTCTTTCAATTTCTACATTTATACTTATATGTATATAAATGTGAAACAAGATTTGTCTGTTTGTAAGTGTATAATAATTATTTTATGTTATTAGATTTTAATGTATTTATTTTTATTTTTTTATGTAACGTACATTAAAGTTGTAATGTAAGTAGGAAAGTGTATTTCGAACCAACCTTCTTAGAATTTTACGGAAAGCTTTTATTATTAAGTGACAATATATTTTTTTAAATTTATTTTGTATGTCAGTTTTGAACTCTTTCCTATATTACGAATATCTACGTAACCGTATTTTTTTATAGAATTCCTTGGAATCATTGGACGGGAATAGACTATATAACTTTATCATCTGACCACGACATGTGACTCAACGATCATTTATGTGTTGTTATACTAAATGACCGAATTTAATAAACAATGGCAAATATATTCCTTAGGCCAGGCGTCCTAAACAAATAAAATAATGACGCCCAAATCAATACTTTACACTATTTTTGTTTTAATTTAGATATTTATCATATACATTTTTTTTGTGTAATATTATTTTCATATTTTATAGTTATATGTATATATTTATTATTTTATGTATTATTAGTATGTAGTATTAGTATGTAGTATTAGTATGTAGTATAATATAATAAGTTTGTAACTGCAATCAGATACTCATGACTGACATCAGTTCCTCACACTATGCCGGCTTGACTAGGCATGACGGCAATTCAAACCTGATCCCGAAACGCGGGGATACATTTAACTGGGTTTATCGGCACGAACTTCCTCGCCCCAGCAGACTGGACAATGTACCACTATCAGTCCGCCTACCACCTTTGTTGGTCTCGTTGAAAGTATGTGCCATTTGAAATGATGTCAAATGCCAATTTTTACTTTCAAGGATTTTCAATTTTATATTGTAAGCTTCCCATGGGATATATATAAATATAAAAATAACACCGTTTGAAACATGACTTACATAGGACATTTGTGATAAGTTTTACTTTGCCGACCACTGTTTTGCTTGAGTGAAGTCGGGTTAAAGAGCTAGTACGAGAAAAAGTAAGCGAACCGTATCTAAGTGCTCCGAATATTCGATTGTAAATGTTCGCAAAATTCAAAACAGGCTATTTGCTTCGTCGACGAATTTTATGTCAATTTATGAGACTCTTGTTTTCAGATTACACTCGGAATTGATTGAGCGTGTTTGTCTTTATTGATTCTGAGACGCTGACAGTAAATAACAAGTGGGACCGGAAAAAATAAATTATACATTTCCTTATCCATGGTCTAGTGGCGTGGTTGTAATTTTGTGTGGAGGTGCTGGATTCAAATCTTTATTATTATTACAGGTCCATCGTGTGTGGGTAAGAGATGAGAAGAATGGTGTCTCGGGCTTGCGACCGACAATAGGCTGGTTTATAAAGAAGGCCTCCTTCTTTATTTTATTACGCAACAAGACGCTCACCATCCACCATTCTACTCACTCCCTACACAACCTAATACTGTATGATTCCGTCATTAAATCTCAAATGTACGTAAGAAAAGTGTATTTCTTATTTCAAAGCTCACAACCGAGCCACCACAGCTTAATAAAGGAATGTTAATCAGTTTAAATGCGTTCAAATTATTTTAATTTAATATTATTTTATTAACCTATAAATTCACGAGTAGTGCCCAAAATTCAATTTGGAAATTGCATCATATATCGGTATATATTTGTCTAATACAAACTGAAATTTGTTACTAAATTGCATGAGCGGTTTTCATGTTTATTTACAGGTTGTGTCGTAATTTAATGCAACGTGTTTAGATGATAAATCCATGTTCACTTAGGCAGATTAAAATCGATCTAACACTAAAATGGCCGTGTTAATTGAATATACGATATCGGGCGGACGTAGATAAAGGCTGATATTGGAGAGAGAGAGAGGACTACTATATTTTACATCTTTTATGAGTATAATTATTTATTTATTTAATGGTCACCAATAGGGCATACATAAGAGTATTATCAAACACACACGATGGGCCCGGCACCCGCAAGTTAAATGAATGCTTAGAAATTTGTCTTGTAAACCACCGTTCCCGTGCCACGATCGTTAAGCCATCCCTCTCAGTAATACTGACTTCGTAATCGATAATAAACTGTCATTGAAAATTGAAAGACAATAGTAACTTGTTTTTTTTTTTAATATTTATAATTTATTAAGAATAAAAAACAGTACAATGATTTAAATAAAAATAAAGCTAATAAAAACATATAAACTAAATAAAAAATAAAACTGACTTGATCATGTGGCAGTGTGCCAAGAACACTCGCAGCATTCCCCCGCTTCACAGCGATGCTGATTTGCTGCGCGAAAAAACTGCCAGCCCTCTTGTCACATACAGCGTTAACCAGCCGCTTAGACAGTTCTTTAAAGATCTTCTTGGCCTCCACGGTCCCATTGTCTCAAGACCAAAAGGCACAAATATGTAGTTATTAGCAATAGACTCATATTTGCGACATTTGGCATTTTCAGCCAAGTCCGCAGACACCCCAGCCCTGAGAGATGTGCCCTGGATATGAGACCAAGCAAGGGTGTTGACACAAGTAGCGTCCCACACCAATGCTCAACCCATGAACCACGGCACCAAAGCCAATCCATCAGATCTTTTACCATCACTGCGAGAGATCCCAGACGGTTCAAGAAGTGAAAGGATCCCGGCAGTAACCAAAGCCCGGTGGATTGTTTAGATTTACCTATTTTAAATAAGTTTATTTTTATTAGTTACCTATCCAATTAACAGGAAATTCTTTTATTTTCCACTAGCATAGCTACGGTACATCCAAAGCTGTTCCCGTAGGCATTATTTCTATCGTTAATTACGCGTTCTTTACATCCTGTTTTAGTGATGGGACCAAATCGAAAATATAAAATTTACCGTATGCTTTTAATTAATCGGTAATTATTATTATATATTAAAGTAATTATTATTATATAATAATTTATACTCATCTGCCGCAGATGACCGATGGGGTAAACTGGTTGTAGAGTGAAGAACCCCCGATAAATGGATGATCAATAAAAGGTCGCTGGTGGGGGATTATTTGATTTATTTATTAAGTTTAAACAAAACATTTAATATACTTAACATTAAATAATAATTATTTTTATAGCCTTAACTAGTACACAAATGTTTAACAAAATTCATTGATGTATATTATTAAACTTTAGTACTAATAGAAAACAAAAAATAAAGAACCAAGCAAACCTAAAAAAGCTAATAAACTTAAAAACTAAATGTATAATTTGAATATAGTTTTTGCCTAGAAGTGCCGACCGCATTCCTCGTCACGCGGCTCTCGACGACATCATCTGAAAGGCTCTTGTCACTGCTGGAGTACCCACAATCTTAGAACCCTCTGGTGAGAAGCGATGGCAAGAGACCCGACTGAATGACCGTTGGGCTGTGGAAACTTGGCACGTCTCTGGTGTGGGATGCGACGTGTGTAGACACATTAGCTCCATTTTATATTCAGGCGACCTCGTGAGCCGCGAGAAGTGCGGCGGTTTCCTGAGAACCTCAAGTTGCTCAAATACGCCAACCTTGGTACAGGTTACAAATTTGCGACATTTGGGGCCGTTAGCCAAGTGCCTGGCCAAGGACTTGTCAAAATGGCTGACAGAAAGGTCTGGAGACAGAAAGGCTGGAAATTATTTCTACCAACGTATTTCCCTCGCTATACAGAGGGGAAATGTTGTCTTCTTGGAACTATAACTGATGGGACGTTACTTAAGGACATTTTTTATTTATAGTTAGTTTATTTTTTTGCGTTTGAATGTGTTATTAGAACCGTGGAATAGAATACTATTCGCCAGGATGTCCCGAAAGATCGTGGGCATCAGCTCATAATATATGCTTGGTAATGCTTGGCTAAACTGACAGTAAGTAAAGAGTTTCTTAATTGAGAATACTTGTATAAAGTCTAAACTGATATCGACGAGCTTGTCATAATGAGCCTATAGTAAATATGATTTAGTATTAACTCGCTTTTTAAAAAAATGCCACAGGTTCTGACTCACAAGAGATTACGGTCGTGATGATACTTTTACTTTTTATAAACCGGTAAATAATCCATACCTAATAAGAATACCGGTAAAATGTACCTCATTCGCAACACTAGCGCTCATATTATACCAACTGATCCGTGATCAACGCAGATGTCGCCTAATTAGATACCATCGATGCATCTGACATTACTACCAACGCGTTCACCCACACTTATCCAAACTTAACCAGAACTCCACAGAACTCTCAATTTTGTTAAGAAGCAAATATGGGTGAAAATGGGTTTTGGATTGTTTTTAATATTGTATAACTAGTTGCGAGGTTGTCAGTACATTGGTGGAGAAGCGTGACATTCCAGCTAAATTGGATCAGTATCGTCAGATCTGATACAAATTGTTCGTAATTAATTACTGAGTGGATATCTAACGCTGGGCTGCTTGCGCTAATGTGGTTTTGCATTTCTAATTAGTAAATGTATTATATTAGCAACTTAGACCAACATAGAGTTTGGGCTATTCGTGATATTAGCAACTGACGTCAGTCCCTCTCATTAAGCTAAGCACTATCCTTACGTGTACATACTCGTATTTAGGAGACTCACATCTGTCGCACGCTAAAGATATTGTATAGTTTTCAACTCTGTGTGTTCTCCTATTTCTATAACTTGGGGCCGTAGTAATTAGTAAAGTGCAACCGTTAGATTATTAACGTCGTGGATTTCTTCATTTACTTCCAGTTTACAACCGAAACTACATTGAGAGCATCACCAAAACAGCGTCCAAAAAACTAGGGATACTGAACAAGGTAAAACGCTTTTTTTCCGCACTCACTCCGACTTATGCTTTATAAAACACAAATAAGGTCATGCGTGGAATACTGTTCCCACCTCTGGGATGGTTCCGCTAAGTACCTTACAGATGCTCTCAATGTCCTACAGAGGCGGGCGATTCGAATAGTGGACGATACTACAGTGTCTAAAACTCTCGAATCGCTGCAGCTTCGCCGAGATATGACCTCCCTGAGCGTGTTCTGCAAGCTATACGAGTACTACGGTGAATGTTCTAAAGAGCTCCACAACCTTGTCCCTTCTTCTCTATTCCGCAACCAAACCACTCGCACAGGCCAAAATATGCATCTACATACCGTAGCTACTATCTCTACGCGTACATACAAATTTATGATGAAGAATTGATGAAGATGTGGAATGCTCTCCAAGCCATTGTGTTTCCCCATTCCTTTAACCTGGAGTCCTTCAAACGAAGTGTGAAAAAGCATCTTTATAGGCCGGCATAGTGGAATTGACTGATGTCGGTCGTCTGAGGCTGGCGTCAGTTGCTTCCATTCTTGGACCTCGCGTACCGCTTACCATCAGGTGGGCGCGGTGTCACATATGTCGTGCTCAGTAAAAAAAAAATTCGTTGCGCATTATTTTGAATTTGCTATATCTCCTAAGGAGTTTATTTAATTTGCACGGTGTATAGGAAAAAAATATTCTTCATGAAATGCTCAAGGCAACTGACGTATTTAAAATGATAAGGATTAGTTATATTCGTGTAAATTGTATTGTATAAAATATGTCATAATAAGTTTGATTGCCGACAGATAGTAAATCTAATCAGTTACCTCATTCCCAGTAGCTCCGTACGTATTCGTGACCTATACCCCCACCGTCTATTTGCAGTTAAATATTGCCGAACTAACGCAGGTAAACGTATGCCACTAAGGCGAATTCTTCAATCCTATAATGATCTCTCTCATTGTGTCGATCTCTTCGCATTGTCGCCTGTTTCTTACAGAAACCAGGTCTTGCAAATGTTAACTTTAGAAGAAAGAGATAATTAAAATGGTATATATCTAGTAGTTATATTACTGTACCAAACAGGTTGTTTTTTAAAATATTATTATGGTTTTAAAACAACTCATGGGTTACATTTACTTCTTTTAACATTTGGATTACTGAAGCTGGTTGTGCAGATAATAATATTGTTTGTAAAAACCAATTTATTGTGTATTCTCTCTCTGTACAATTGTTAGTGATCCTGTATATAATAAAATAAAAAAAAATAAAAAAATAGCTTTCCAAATAGCTTTATAAATGCCCATTTTTTTAAGTATTAAAATAGATATAGTATATTATCTTTAAGAGATTGACATATGCAAACTTTTCTATATAAGATATACACCATAGATTATTTTGTTATATCTTAAAGGGTTTAGGCAGTGTTTTCATTGAAAGCTCCCAGACGGTTTTTTTTTTTCGACACCGCCAACAAATATCCAATCAAATTTCTCGAGAACCACTTTATTCCTTGCTGAAAATAGTATGAAAATCGGTTCAGTAGTTTTTGAGTTTATTGCGAACAGACAGACAGACGCGGCGGAAGACTTTGTTTTAAAATATGTAGTGTTAGTAATGTGATAGGGATCACTATCACATTACTAACACATTAGTGATAAGCAAAATAACTTACAAAATGAAACTTACTACAGTGGGTAGGTTTATTATATTAATACGAAAGTAAATTAATACCGTCAAAACTTTGTCCCAAATCCACTGAAATAGTGGCAAATCTTCTCGAATAAGGCATGGGGCAGTTTGTCTTGCTTCGATGACAGTTTTATGGCCATGGGGTGGCAGCGATGGCCAAACGAAGTGCTCACAATAAAGTATTAATATACCATTTGTACACACTAGTTTATCTACTTAGACAGGTGTGAATAGGCTTTTAATATTTATAAGACAGTGTCAGTAGTCTGTATTTTTAACCGCAACCGTTTAATTGTCAAAATTGTGGATTTATTTTTTTACTGTCATTTCCGTATTATTATTATAAGATTCAAAATTAGGCTAATAAAAATATTTTTTATAATTTTAACGGGTTTTTACGCGGTTTACCTTAGTGACATATTTCTCCCGACGTTTCAGCCAAGTTGCATTGGCCGTGGTCACGGGTCGACTGGAGCTATGCGGTGTCGTCTCGTACATACTGAGCAGTAGATTTAAACCTACCCACTTATCATTTTAAAAGTTTTTAGAAATCACAACGAATATAAATCGCGTAAAGCCCCGTTAAAATTATAAAAACTATTATGAATGTGCGCGAAAGTTTAAAAAGTTTAATAATAAAAATATGTAAATGAAAAAAATATATACTATAAACTAAACTATATCTTTTCTCTATAACTATATATTATATATTTTCTCGAGATTAGTACTGGCTTGGCCACTATGTATTTATGTATGTATGTCCATTTATATACTTCCAATTATATGTATTATCCATCCCTTTCCCACACCTGCGCCTGAGCGAGAGGATCCACCGCACGCCGCACGCACAGTCTTGTGTCCACTGTGCACGCAGACGCACGCCCGCCGCGCTAAAACCGTTTTATTCCGTAATTCGCGTTTTAAGCAATTCTCTCAACCGCTACCGCGTTAGACTTGGTGTATTGTGAAGGCCTAGTGACCATCAGTGATCTCTGGAAGAAGCTGCTGCATCGCGCTGACCTGACAGACGACTATCGAAGGTACCTCTTTGCTCACTCCTTCACACCCCCATAGAAAATACACCATTTCTATGGTCCTTCTACCCCGATATTCCTAATTTCTAAAATTTACCCCATTTCCCTATTTTTTCCCTCATAATTTTACCTCATTTGTACAAACCTCTGTGGGTCACGTAAGCACGTGTCCACTCCCGCGCATTTTTAGTTTATTTTTCCATACATATTCTTACCGCATATTTTACCTCAAATTTACCTCATATTTACCTCATCTTTACCTCGTATTATATATATTTACCTATTTATATTTATCGCGCAAAGCCATTCAAAATCGCTTCACGATAAACAATTTTTTCTTTGCTTTTTTTCTAAATTCTTTCGATGTTCAATTGATAATAGTCTTAATTCATAATAATGTCCGAGAAAAGAATTGTGGTATTAGAAGCAAAACAACAAAGTTTGTTTAGATGGATGCAAAAATGTTACGACCTAAGTCTAAAGGTCAACGATAGTATAAATAGCCGCAAATCATTTTTGGTTTCTACTGAAAACTTAGATGATGTCAAGACTACAATTAATGATGTTACAGAACAGCTTAATATTGAAAAGTGTAAAGAAAGTGAAGAGTTTAAACCGAATTTTAATGTCGTAGAATCTTTTAACGAACTTTACTGCCAGGTTAAATATGTCGAACGCGAACTTCGCGAGAACAAAAGTTCAAAACAAAAACCTGTCATTTCTCAAGAAAGTACCTCCTCTATAATAAAAATACCCAAGCTGGAGTTAGCCTCGTTCTCTGGCGACCCCACTCATTGGCCTGTATTTTATCAGAATTTCAAATCAATTATTCATGAAAATACGCAACTTTCTCACACTCAAAAAATACAATATTTAATGCCAAAGCTATCTGGAAAGGCATTAAATATCTGTTCGGGAATTCCCGCCACAGGTGAAAACTACCTCATCATATGGAATGCGCTCGTTAATCGATATGAAGATGTACGATTTTTGTCAACGCATTACATTGAACAATTATTAGGATTTCGACCTTTTAACACCGCTTCTCCCGCCGCATTGGATGCCTTTTGCGACAAGTTCTGCACTTCTGTAGCCGCTCTAAAATCTTTAAACATTACAGATTTAGCAGATTTTTTATTAACGCACATTGCATTGTCCAAATTGGATAAAGAAACGGTATACTTTTTCGAACAAAATTTCCGTAATTCAGAGTTGCCGACTTTTACAAAATTAGAACAGTTTATTCGCGAACAATCCAAGATTATTTCCCGTACTAATAAAACTAAACCTCAAAATACTGTTACAGTAAATAAAAACACTCCCTCTACTTCTAAACCTCATTCCTTTGTGATAAGCGACAACAGTACCTTTAATAATAAGTGTGTTGTATGCAACTTTAACCGCCATGCACTATTTAAATGCCAAGTATTTTTAAATAGTTCAGTTGTCGAACGTAAACAAATTGTCGATGAACATTCGTTTTGTGCTAACTGTTTAGGTTTCCATATGACAGTTAATTGTAAATCGCAATTTAAATGCAATAAGTGTTACAAGAAACATCATTCTTTGTTATGTAATTTGTTAACAAATAAAAGCCAGTTTCGTGCTAAAGCTGAAAATATTATCTCGGCGCACGCGCCTCCCGCTCCCCCACCGCCGCCGCCGGCGTCCCTCGCCTCGCCTACCGTCGCGATAACTTCGTTAGGTGAATGCTCCAGTAATGGACACCCTAATATTTCCCCGCAACAAAGTAATCAATTAAGTTTATTAGCTTCTAATTGTATACAAAATGTTAATAATAACGTTCGAGTTTTACCTACTGCTCAGGTTATTGTTTTCAATGCTCTCGGCAATCCCTGTGTAATACGTATTCTGTTAGATAGTTGTTCTATGGGCAATTTTATAACGGAATCGTGTTGTAGACGTATTGGAGTCCCCATAGCTAACCAACCGTCCTCAGTTAAGGGGATAGGTTTATCCGTACGACCTACTAAGGGCCGAACTCAGTTTGTTTTCCAATCTAAATATAATTCCCAATTTACCTATGTTATTCAGGCATTGGTATTGGATAAAATTACTGACGACTTACCAGTCGCCATGTTAAATATAAATAACCTCTCGCATTTCTGTAACGCCCCTATGGCAGATGATAGTTATCATATTCCTAGCCAAATTGATGCTATTATTGGTACAGAATTATTTCCCTATTTATTGGGTCAAAACCGCATTATGTCGTCCTCTAGTAACACCGTTGGTGTCGAAACCACTCTTGGCTATGTCGTTATGGGCAGTAGCCCCGCCGCTCAATATTCTCGATTTAATTACAATGAAATTAATAATTCATTATGTGCAATTGTAGATGATAACTTAGAATCTATAGTTAAACAATTTTGGGAAGTTGAAAATATACAATTAAAACCTCAGTTAAGCTCTGAAGAAAAGGAATGTGAAAATCTTTTTATTAATTCTCACAGCCGCGACGCGAGTGGCCGGTATTCGGTGTCTTTACCCTTCAAAGATTGCCCGTCGCAACTCGGTGACTCATCGCGTGTCGCGTTGAAGCGTTTCTCTTATCTTGAAAATAAATTTAATAAGTACCCTCAAATTCGATTAAAATATAATGAAACTATTAGCGAATACATAAATAAAGGATTTTTATCTCTCGTTCAGAACCCGCACGATACTTTAAATAACTTTTACATACCTCATCACGCCGTCTATCGTCCCGATAAGACAACCTCTAAAATACGCATAGTTTTAGATGCCAGCTGCAAATCTAGCAGTGGCGTATCATTAAATGATATATTGCATAATGGGCCTAACTTACAATCTAACATTTTTGATATTTTAATTAACTTAAGAATTTTTCCTATCGCTTTGTTAGGCGATATAGAAAAAATGTATTTCCAGATAAATTTAGATAGTCAACACCGCAAATTCCAAAGAATATTTTTTAGATTTAAAACTACTGAACCGATTGCGACTTATCAGTTCAATCGAGTGTCGTTCGGTACTAAGGCCTCACCTTATTTAGCTCTCCGCGTAGTTCAACAATTAGTTGAAGATGAAAAAAATAATTATCCTCTGGCTGCTAAGTACATGCCAGGAGCCATGTATATGGATGATTATATAAATAGTTTTTCATCTTTAGATATTGCTAAGCCTGTTTATTCACAACTGGTTGGCATGTTTTTGTCAGGAGGTTTCAAGCTAACTAAGTGGATCTCTAATTCGACTAATTTATTGGAATACATTTCCCCGCCAGAACATAACCCTCAGAATATTAATTTCGATGAAAGTAATATAACCAAAGTAGTTGGTCTTCAGTGGTCCCCGCATGAAGATACTTTCTCATTCCAAATTAAATCGGACTCCGCCTCTGTATGTACGAAACGAAGTATTCTTTCTCACACCGCGCGCTATTATGACCCCATCGGGCTCATTGGACCCG
This sequence comes from Tinea semifulvella, assembly GCA_910589645.1. Lineage (NCBI taxonomy): Eukaryota > Metazoa > Arthropoda > Insecta > Lepidoptera > Tineidae > Tinea > Tinea semifulvella. The sequence goes on along the minus strand of OU342591.1, from coordinate 3,100,767 downwards.
TTGTGGCGTTCATGAAGCTACTAGTACAGGAGTGCTGGAAGTCAGGTTTAGGTTGGGATGATCCCGCTCCTCCGCATATTGCCAAGTCCTGGAGTCAGTTTCGATCGCAATTACAGATGCTTGAACATATTAAAATACCCAGACATATTGGTATTCTGGAAAACTCACACATCACTCTGCTGGGTTTTTCTGATGCCAGTGAGAAATGTTATGGAGCCGCCATTTATATTCACGTCTCTTCCGGTCCAGACTCACCTGGTCAATGCGCTCTTTTATGTTCTAAATCTAAACTTTCTCCGCTTAAAAAACTGTCATTAGCCCGCCTCGAATTGTGTGCAGCTTATCTGCTATCCAAATTAATAGTTGTTGTTAAAGATAATATTTCCCGGAGATGCAATATTAATCAAATACTTGCTTTTTCCGACTCCACGGTCACCTTATCATGGATTCATTCAGAACCTTATAGGTGGCAAACTTTTGTTAGTAACCGCGTGTCTTTAATTCAGTCTAACTTACCTCAATCGCATTGGTATCACATCGCTGGTGTCGATAATCCAAGCGATATTCTCTCTCGTCCGACGACTCCCGCTAAATTAATTAAAAATTATTTCTGGTTTAAGGGCCCCTCATGGTGTTCACTTCCTTTATCGGAATGGCCGCTTACAAAATTTACAAATAATAATTTAGATTCCTTGCCTGAAATAAAAAATACTCCTGTTGTGTTAGCCTCTGTTCCCACCGAGGAGCATATTTATTATTCAATATGTGTCCGTGTATCTTCTTGGTTAAAGTTTTTACATACTGTAATTTATATTCTCCGTTTCGTTAAGAAATTGACCTCGCGTGGTCCCATTACTACCTCAGATATTGAAACCGCTGAATACTCAATTATTAATTGTATTCAAACCTCACATTATTTAAACGATATTTCCGCTTTAAAATCTAATAAAAATTGTTCGCAATCTCTCCGCAAACTCAGTCCATTTCTGGACAATGGCCTGCTTCGTGTCGGAGGCAGGTTACGCAATTCTGACCTTAGTTACGGTCAGAAGCACCCTCTTATTTTACCCGCTAAAGATGCAATAGTGCATCTCCTTATCGCTCATTATCATAATTATAATTTACATACAGGTCCAAACTTAGTTTTAGCCATTTTAAGGCAACGATTTTGGATTGTTAACGCTCGTAAAGTTGTTCGCAAAATAATACATTCTTGTAATACTTGCTTTCGCAATAAACCTCGACCTCTCTGCCCGCTGATGGGACAGCAACCCGCTTTCAGAGTAACTCCTCAAACTAAATGTTTTGTAGAAACCGGCGTAGACTATGCCGGACCGATTTATGTCACTACGTCCAAACGCAGAGGCATTAAATCGCAAAAAGCATACATTTGTATTTTTATATGTCTAGCTGTCAAAGCCATACATATAGAACTTGTTTCGGACCTTTCTACTGAAATGTTCCTTAACGCTTTTAAAAGGTTCATTAGTCGTCGCGGCCCCGTGTCTGTTATACATTCCGACCAGGGTACAAATTTTGTAGCCGCTAAACGTAAATTTAACGAATTATACAATCTTGTCGCTTCTTCAAAGCACAACGAAATTCTTGCCTATGAACTTATGCAATCTAAAATAACATTTAAAAATAATCCGCCTTACAGTCCCCATATGGGAGGTATTTGGGAAACCGCCGTCAGGAGTGTTAAACTACATCTGTTTCGTGTAATCGGCTCCCAAATCCTCACATACGAGGAAATGAATACTGTCCTCATACAAGTGGAGGCTTTGTTAAATAGCCGACCACTATGTGTCCTCAGTTCGGATCCATCCGAGCCCCTCGCTTTAACACCCGCTCATTTTCTCTGTTCCACACCCCTAAAATGGCTTCCAAGTCAAGATCTTACTGATCAACCCGCTCATCGTCTTGAACGATTTCACCTCTTAGATAAGCTGGTCCAGTCCTACTGGCAACGCTGGCGATTGGAATATTTAAATTCATTACTTCCCAGACAGAAATGGTACTGTTCGTCAGAGAATATTAAACCAGGTACAGTGGTCCTTATAAAAGAAGACAATTCTCCTCCGCTCCATTGGCCTCTCGGTGTAATAGAACGAACGTATTTAGGGTCTGATGGGGTCGCCAGAGTTGTAGACGTTAAAACGCGCACGGGCATCTACCGACGCCCTGTGGTCCGTTTGTGTCCTTTGCCGGCACAATGAATTTTATTTTATATTTATTTTGTGTTATACTTACCTCGATATCTTTAGTTTATTACATTAGAATAAGTTTATGTTACTGTACCTCATTTTAGTTTTACTTTACAAAGTAAAATTACTTTTACAAACCGCATTTTACTTTTACAAACCGCATCTCAATTTTACAAACCGCACCGCTTATTTTACCGCTATTCTTTTTTCTCTCGTTCTTTTGATAACATATCAAGGCCGGGGGGATGGCTTGGCCACTATGTATTTATGTATGTATGTCCATTTATATACTTCCAATTATATGTATTATCCATCCCTTTCCCACACCTGCGCCTGAGCGAGAGGATCCACCGCACGCCGCACGCACAGTCTTGTGTCCACTGTGCACGCAGACGCACGCCCGCCGCGCTAAAACCGTTTTATTCCGTAATTCGCGTTTTAAGCAATTCTCTCAACCGCTACCGCGTTAGACTTGGTGTATTGTGAAGGCCTAGTGACCATCAGTGATCTCTGGAAGAAGCTGCTGCATCGCGCTGACCTGACAGACGACTATCGAAGGTACCTCTTTGCTCACTCCTTCACACCCCCATAGAAAATACACCAAGTACGCTGGAGACATCGACGAGCTTGCCATTTGTCATGATTGGCTTATAGTAAAGTTGGCTAAATGTGAATCCGCTTATTTATAAGCGTGGTTTCTGACCACCCCGAAAGGGAAACGGTCGTGACCTTACTTTACGTTAAACTATATACAAAAATATTCACCCATGATTCGATCATTGATTTTGCGTTTTAGAAATGCGCAATCATAATTACAAAAATATTAAAATAAAATAGATTAAAAACTAATTATAAATAAAACTAAAACTAAAAATACAATTAAAGCTATTCTACAAAATAAACTAAGGGCTTACCACCAGGGAGGGTACCTAAAACGCTCGCCGCATTTCCTCGTTGAATTATAATCGACATATTCTGTTTTAGGTAGTTATGTATATATTACAAAATATATGGGAATCGCGTTGGTTTTTTGAACATCGCGTAAATTGTTACGACTCAATGTATTTACAAACATATTACTATAATAATAATAATAATAATTTGTTTATTATCAGGCAACAGATGGCCCATAGATACTCATAAATACCTTACAACTACTTAAAATACATATACTATAAAATGTATTTCAATCTAATTCTAAAAATGAATAATTATGAATTATTTGTCTCTTAAAATTTATGAAAATATAATTTAAGAAAATAACAAATTTACCTACAAAATCGCGCATGGTTATTTAAATGTAAGTGCTGTCAATATCTCCGTCAAATGTAACGGGCAATTTCGTGGAACTGGGCCTAAACAATTTACATCTTTGCACCTACCATGTTTCTGACAAATTAATTATTTTATTTTGTTTCGTTCCGTTCCGAACCGTTGTATTCCTTTCCATTCAATTTCATTGATGCCGGGGTTCAAACCCCTACCTTTAGACTAAAGGACAGCGCCACTAAAGCCGGATTTAAATTCAAACTTACCAGAATTCAAGTTGGCATATTTGGAACCAAGACCGGCGACTTAACGTGCTCTTTAAATCATAGACATGCACGATGTTGTGAATGTACTACGAGGAAGCGTAAGAAAACAGTATTTCTCATTGTGTAATGTCAAGCTTCGAGGAATTACAGTTTTATTATAAAATCTATCCTGATAAATGTTCGTATTTCAAATTTGCGTGTGGTTATCTGTAGGCTATTGCTTCGTAATAGACGTCCTATTACATAACCAATGCCTATCTTACAATGTCCATCGTCCAGCATTTCGCACGTATCGCCTCGGGATAAACCCACATTCAAAGATCTTATAAACCAAGGATATCGCATCAGGTACAAATTCAAGTTATTTATTTCATCAGTTTAAGTAGATATGTAAGTATTAATTACATTTATAATTGTTTTATTAATAGCATATTGTGTTGTAGTCATTCCATGTATATTTTATTGCAATAGCAGTAATATATCTTGTAACCTATAAAGGGTGTCCCACCGGTGGCAGAATTAGGCTTTCAGGTTACTCACGGGCTATTTTAAAGAAATTTATTTTTTGTGCAATTTTTATTATTATTATTTAATCTATTAAAATGTTTATTTACCTGATAGGGTATCATTAAGGAATTTTAAGATGAAAGGTTATGTTTTGTATTGTAAATCTGATATAGCTGAGTTTTGCTTGCAGATTCCTTTCTCAGTCAGATTAAACATTAACAGGTTATTGGTATCTGATAAGCTGCTGGTCTTCTGCTTACAGCTTACTCTTTGGACCGATTTGCTGTTTTGTCTTCCACTAGCAGGAGTAAAATCATTTAAAATTATTTAAATAATGACGTGTCACAAATGCCTGTAACAGGTTTACGTGAATAAAGATATTTTATTGTACGGGTTAACAACGTGGGTTCGCGATCAAGTATTATTTCAAAGATTACCTTACCGCTACTAAGTTTTTGTAAGCAATCAGAACTAACAACAATATCGGACAATATCGTTCAAGAAGTAAACGACATTATACCCTCATGCGTTCCACGGAATAGTTATATAATACAGTTGACAGATTCCACGGGTTTTTACGACACGAGGGACAATATTTAGACGGCACGACACTTTTCGCCTTCTAATGCTTCATCTACTAAATTTCAAGATCATTGCCTACATTGCTCTAATTAAATGCCTAAGCTCAGGGCAAAGCCTGTGTTCTGACGCATTCAGCGCTGAAATACGCTCGATAAATTAGTATGACTAGCCGGTCAGCTATGGGGCAGCTGTGCAGCCGCTTTTAGAGCAATGCGTATGCTGATCTCAATATGGACGGATTCTAATTAAGTTTCTATTTATTAATCGAGAGTAACGCAACAACAACCATACATCCTTAACTCAGTATTTTTGTCTTGTATTGCTTAATAAAAACAGCCCAGTTTCATAACAAAATGTATATATATTTGTCCTTATACATATGTAAAAGATGTATATGGCGCGGTGGTGGCTCGGTTGATAGAACGCGTTCCTTAAATCCTACAAAGGTCGGTTCAAACCCCCCCCGGCATGTACCAATGAGAAATACACTTTTCTTACGTACATTTGTCATAGATTTACAAAACTACCGTTCCCGTGCCTCGGAGAGGACATTAAGGCGTCGGTCCCATTCTACTAGTACTTTACTTGTGGAGTCGTTAATAAATTGTCATAAAAAATTTACATCATATCCTCGCAAAGCCGTCTGGCCAGCGTGACGAGTGTAGGCCGAATTCTGCAGATATATGTTCTGAAAGGCCCATCTCCAGCAGTGGAGGTCTGGGACGCTGTGTTCTAGGGGCTGTAATGATGATGATATGTAAAAGATATTTTATTTATAGTAGCACGACATTGAAACTGATGGCAAGTAGCGCGCAAGGTCCATGAATGTTAGCAACTGGATTCAGACACTCATGACTGACATTAGTTCCTAACACTATACCGGCTCGACTGGGCATGACGGCAATTCGAGCCTGATTCCGAAAAGTGTTGATACACTTTATACGGTTTATCGGCACGAACGATGGAAAATTCCCCGCCCGGACGGACAGCTTGAGCAAATTACCACCATCAGTCCGTCTACCATCTTATAAATAAAAGTACATACATAAGTAGTATATACAAGATATATACACAAGATACGGTGGTGGCTGAGTTGTAAGAACGGTTTCCTTAAAATACAAAAAGGTAAGGTTTGAAACCCAGCATGTACTAATGAAAAATACTCATAAACCTTTCTGACATACATTTGTCTTAGATTTACAACACTACCTCGAATAGCACGTTTTATATATAATACCAACGATAATTCTCCTCCTCCTTAGTCGGTATCCCACTGTTGGGGATAGTGAATCCGTCGCAGTCCACCCACTAGCCGTTTCCAGTGGCTGCGGTCCTCGGCGCAGGTGTACTGGGATGTTTAGGTGGTCAGTAACCTGACTAGACCATCGTTTGGGGCTTCTTCCTCTTGTTCTTTTACCGTCTACTTTACTAAAAGTTTTTCTAGAGTGTCTTCTAGCAACGTGGCAAAAATATTTCAGTATTCGGGTAAAGCAGACGGCAGAAAGTCTCTGTCCCTTGGCAAGTTTGAGCTCTACCAACTATAATACAATATACCAAATAGAGGAGATTTTTTAATTATAGTTTATTTTTTATTAGGTTTATTTTATATTTATTTAAATTTTTACTTTTAAGTAGTTTTAATTTATATTGTAATTATTTTATACTGTTTGTATATTACTTCATTAAATAAATAAATGAATAATATACCAAATTGATTCTCCAGAAATATGTTCAGTGGAGGTGGAGGACTACAAATGTAGATGATGATATTTAATATAAGGTCGACGAATATTGAAAAATCGGACTTAATCGGACAATTAGTTCGATTAGTCGATGCTACACCAATATTATATATTTTTAAATAAGTTGTATAAAAATATAAAAGAAAAAATCAAATGAGATAATTTTTAAAAATATTAATTAGCTCCAGAAAGAAGTTTATATTGTATTAAACTAAATAATAATAGTACCTACCTAAATACGTTGTCAGTGATTATTCAAGAATCGGACAGCAAATGGACGTGTAATAACTGCGATACTCTAGTTCCCAATCAGATGTCGCCATGGCAATGGCCCGACCGCAGCCTCTCCCTATATCTGTTATGAACCTCCAGGTTAAGTCGCCTTTATACATTCCGATTTACTAATATAAACGACTAAACGATCATTTACAAGAAAAGCAGTAAAGAAGACTCTGGTTAACTGTATATTGTATTGATTCATGGTAATGTATACGAGTTAATAAAAAAAACATTTTTGATCATATTTATTTGAAGTAAGGTTTTGAATAATTAGTAATTAAAAAATAATTATTAAAAAAACTCAATTCTAAACTATAATATTATATAAAAACATAAAAAATAAATAGCTTTAATAGCTGTTCAAAGCGCGGCTTGTACCGAGAAATTCAGCGTAAGCTTAAGTTCGCAATAGGTTTACGAATTGTAGATTTACATCTATCATGGACTTAACCAAATTCCGGTGTGAACGTTCGGTGACATAAAGAATAGTAGTGTATTATTGGGCATTCTGCCCCACCTTTCGTTCACATCGCTGTCGCGATGCTCACTTCAGGTGTGTTGAATGCCCAATAATACGGATGCGATAATATTAACATTAATGTTATTGTGTGAACCCATGTGTAACGAAATAAATGTAAAATAATGCTTAAGACATTATTTAGCTCGCCTATGTACTTTTTACGTTCGTTACAATGAAAAGTGATAAAAAAATGGATTGGTGTTGATGACATAAATAGCGAAGACTTTATAATATTCTATTCATTTTAAATGAGGCTTTTGACAATAACGCTAATATGAAATTTATACAACAACCACAAACATTAAATGTTGAAAAACTATGTGTTGATACACAGAACATAGGATCACGACATGGTGTCCTTTTACCTAATACGATTCGTTGTATAGTTTGTGGTCCCTCAAACACTGGAAAAACCAATTTGGTTATTGGTCTTTTATTACACGAACATGGTTTACAATTTCAGAACGTATATGTATATTCTAAAACCCTTTATCAACCCAAGTATATTTTCCTTGAGAAGGTTTTGAAATTAGTACCAAGTGTTTCCTTTGATAAATTTCATGGAAACGAAGAAGTCATAAGTCCACAAGATGCTAAACACAATTCAATAATAATATTTGATGACGTAGCATGTGAAAGTCAGAATAATATGCGGGATTATTTTGCGATGGGGAGACATAGGACTATAGATTGTTTCTATTTGAACCAGACATATAGCAAAATCCCTAAACAACTTGTAAGGGATAATGCTAACCTTATAATTCTTTTTAAACAAGATGACATTAATTTGAGACATGTATATGATGAACATGTTAACACGGATATGACTTGGATTGAATTTAGAGAAATGTGTTCAAAAATATGGAAAGAACCTTATGAGTATTTAGTAATAAACAAAGATTGTAGTAAAAACAATGGTTGCTATAGAAAGAAATTTGATACTTTTGTGGTTTTTGAATAATAATATAAATATCGATATGATAATTTTTATTTTTTATTATATTAAACTTATCAAAGAATCACGCACGTATATAGTATATTGTTTAAAAATAATGGAAAAAGCACTTAAACAACAAATTGTTGACACCGCCGAGGCTGTAAGAAACAAAATAAAGAAAATGCGAGACAATGAAGCTGATAATAAAATTGTTTTAAACACTCTTTTCAAACCTATAACAGATCCTTTGAATACGGTAATTGGTGGAAAAAAAAATAAAAATAATAACATTAGAAATAATCCTAGTCCATCTAACCACGAAGATGATTTTGATTCTTCATGTGAATCTTATTCTAATAAAACCATTGTGCAGAATAAACCTAACATAATATCTCGAGTGAAGAATGTCTCGAGTGAACTTGATGTTAGTGACAATAGTTCTGAAGAGTTTAAAGATAGTAGTGAATCATTTAACACAATTAATACGAAGCCGACTTTAAGTACAGATGCTTCCTCTTGGTCTTTATCTTCCGAAATTTATGAAGATGTTCCATTCGGTGTAAGAATTGAGCAAGGAAAACTTATGATGGGTACAGCTCATGTAAACATTAACAATAACATAATTTCCATAGGGGATCAACGCTATAAAAACACACCAGGGTTAAAAGAGCTTTTGTTCAATAAGTCGCCAGATTACACTTTAATCACCACGGATGATACTCTAAATTATAAACGAATGTTAATTCTCACAAATGCTCATCGACGAGATAATGATCCAAACAAGCCTATAAAAAGTAATAAGGGACAAAAATATATGAAAATTATAAAACCTCTTTTCCTATCCGACTCGGATCATACATCTATGACAAATGTTCAACGTGGAGAAGGTTTACCATTGATGAAGAAATTGAAAAAAAATACAGATTATGTGTATTGGGACGATCCTAATGAATTAGTTGCAAGATTACAGTTGTTATATGCTTCTAAGGATGCTGGAAACACTGGAGTAGATAATGAAATTATTTCTATCATAGAAGAGTTGCGAGAAAGTGGGAATTTAAATCAATAAATATGAGTTTGTTTATACATTTTGTTTCATTTTATGTTTATCATTTAATTCGAACAGTTCTTCAAATGAATATTGACAAATTCGGACATCATATTCATAAGCGTATGCGTTTCGCAGAAATATTTGAGATCACGGATAAGGCTCTAACAAAATCTGAAAGTGGTGACTTTGACTTACAATCTACAAGATTAAGAGGTATTAAACATCCAATAACAAAAGACGATGCAGTTAATAAAGAATATGTTGATAGTTCAATTACTAATTTCTGTAGCAAAAAAGAACTCCAAGCAGAGCTTAAAAAAATAAAAACTGAAATTCATAATGAAGTGGAAAAAAAACTGAGAGAAATTTTAGGCAAAGTTTGAAATACATTTAATAATTTAACTATCAAAAAATGAGCAAACAACAAGTTGTAGATGAAATACATAGAGGTGCACGAAAAAATTTTAGCCGTCGTCTTGTTATCTTGAAGGGTATAGACGATTTATGGCAAGCTGATCTTATTGATTTGAAGAATTACAAAAATGTTAACAGAGGTTTTAAATTTATTTTAGTCGTTATTGATTGCTTTTCAAAGTATGTGTGGACTATTCCTGTAAAGACTAAAACTAAATTTGAAATAGTTAACGCTTTCCGAAAGGTATTGCTCATGAGCAATCGTCACCCTGTTAATTTACAAACAGATATGGGTACAGAGTTTTATAATACAGCATTTAAAAAACTTATGAATAACTATAACATTAATCATTATTCTACATTCTCGATCAAGAAGGCTTCCATAGTGGAAAGAGTAATCAGAACCATAAAAAACAAATTGTTTAAGTTGTTTAGTTTAAATGGAGAGTACAAATGGGTCGGAGAGTCACTAACAAGTGTTATTATGTCATATAATAATACTAAACATCATACTACTAAATATAAACCGATTGATATAAACGAAATGAACGAAATCATAGTGAAAAATAATATTTACAAAAATAGAAATAAAAATTCAATTAAACATAAATTCAAACTTAACGACTATGTGCGTATAAGTAAATATAAAAGTGATTTCGATAAAAGCTACACACCTAATTGGTCTACAGAAATTTTTAGAATCAAAGAAGTTAATAATACAAATCCCAAAACCTATCACCTTGAAGATCAACGTAATAATATTATACTAGGGTGTTTTTATGAAGAAGAACTTCAAAAAACAAAGTATCCTAATCTATATTTAATAGAAAGAGTGTTGCAAAGAAAGGGAAGTAAACTTTTTGTAAAATGGTTGGGTCTTAATAGCAGTGAAAATAGTTGGATTGATAAAAATGATTTGGTTTAATAATATAAAGTCAAATGTTGGTATTTGATGTCTTCATAATATTATAAGTAATGCAAGGAGGAGGACTAGTTAACAATCTGATAAATAATCTACCGTTCGAACTACATTTCCCTGGTTATAATTATTGTGGTCCGGGAACAAAGTTAGAAAAACGATTATTACGAGGTGACAAAGGAGTTAATAAACTTGACAACGCTTGCATGAATCATGATATTGCATATTCAAAATATTTTGATTTGATAAATCGTCACAAAGCTGATTTACAACTATTAAACATGGCTAAGCAAAGACTTCAGTCAAGAGATGCTGGAAAAGGTGAAAAAATTGCTTCTTGGATAGTTAAGAAAGTAATGAAAACTAAACTGAAGACAGGTGCTGGAATTACAAAATTTAAAACTATAGCATCAAAAATTCACTCGCAACTCAAAAAATGTAAACCTAAGAGTGATAAGATTGCAATTAAAATAGCATACTTAGCTGCTAAGAAACTATTGTCTAAAAATAACAAAGTTCGTTTACCACGAGTTATACCATTACCTAAAGTAGGTGGAATTTTGCCTTTATTACCTATTTTTGCTGGATTATCTGCATTGGGTACTCTAGCGGGTGGGGCAGCTGGTATTGCAAAAACTGTTAACGACTATAGATCTGCTCAACAAAATCTGCAAGAATCTGAACGCCATAACAAAAAGATGGAGCAAATTGCATTGGGTAAGGGTTTACATATTAAACCTTACAAAAAAGGTAACGGATTATTCATAAACCGTTCAAAAAACTGATTAGTAGGCTACCCAAACATGCTCTCACAAATTTAGATATTATAAAGTATGCAAATGGTATTCCATTTTTTAGAGGTGTTTACATGAAAGACAGATTACCAAAAAAATCTCGAGATATTGAATGTGGTATTGTTAATCTTGATAACTCTAAAAATCAGGGTACTCATTGGGTAGCCTATGTTAGATTATATGATTATTGTGAATATTTTGATAGTTTTGGTGATCTGAAACCTCCATCAGAACTAATATTATACTTGAATAGTAAAAATATGTTTTACAACTATACGAAATATCAAAATTTTAACACAGTCAATTGTGGACAATTATGTTTAAAATATTTAAGAATTTTTTGGAAAAAATATATAAAATAAGAAGTACATTTGAGTTAGTATCATTGGAAAGATGTCTTTCACACTGTCTATCACTGGTAATACATCGGTTCTAACAACTTACTATAATCCTAATTTACAACTTGAGGGTGAATATGAGTGTGCTCTATTATGCTTATCAACATTTAATTCTATACCGAACATTGATAGTAATAATAATAAATTTTATTATGGTAATAATGAATGTGTAGAAATACCTGAAGGAACATATGAACTTCAAGATATATGTGACTTTTTAAAAAATAAAATAAAAGATGCAACATTTAACCTGTGTTGTAACAACAATACATTAAAAACTACAATTTTTTGCACGAAAGATATGCATTTCAATAAAGATAACACCTTGGGAAATGTTTTAGGGTTTGGTAGACAGACTCTGCAAGCTAATATAATACACGAGTCACACATACCAATTAATATTTTATCATCAACTGTGGTGCGAGTCGAATGTGATATAGTTGGTGGTTCGTATATAAATGGGCGAGCGAGTCATATAATTCATGAGTTTGCTCCCAATGTACCACCGGGTTACAGAATAATTGAAATCCCAAAAAATATTATATATTTTCCAATAAACCAAAAAAATATAAACTGTATTAATATAAAATTAGTGGATATAAATAATAATTTAATAAATTTGCGAGGAGAAGAAATCCAGCTGTACATACATCTAAAGAAAAAATGATTGATCATAATAAAAACATAGCCACATGCATTAAAAATATCAGTACAGTTCGTACCATTCATAAAGAAGCATCTAAAAGAAAAATTAAATTAACAAAAGAAAATAGGAAATTCCTCAAAGTGATAGGCTTATTAAAATGAATATCTTAAATATATCAAATCCACCTATATACGATAATGGTATTGAAAGTGTTGAATTTCATTCATACAAACCTTATGTTACTAGCTTCAACAAGAATGATGAAATTCGTATCCCTATCAATCAACAAGATTTATATATATTACCATCAGCTAGTACATTGTACTTAGAAGGTGTGGTTCATATTTTTAAAAAAGATTCGAAAGAAAAAGTAACAAGTGTTCATTTCACAAACAATCCAATGCTCTATCTTTTTCAAGACGTTCGTTATGAATTAAATGGTGTAGAAATAGATAAAGTAAAAAATGCTGGAATCACCACAACTATGAAGTCACTTCTATCAATGAATGATAATGAATCAAAAACATCAAAGACTTGGGGTTGGGATATAGATGGTACAACCAGTGGTGGACTTTTTTGTGCTTCAATACCTCTTAATAATATCCTTGGTTTTGCAGAAGATTACAAAAAAATTATAATGAACTGTAGACATGAATTAGTTCTGTTACGTAGCAACACTAACTTAAACGCTTTGAAACTCAACACTGGAGAAACGGTTAAAGATATTGAAATTCACAAAATTATATGGAGGGTTCCTCATATAAAAGTATCTGACTTAGAAAGGATTAATTTGCTCAAGCTGTTAGAGAAAGATAAACCTATTCTACTAGCCTTTAGAAACTGGGATTTATATGAATATCCTTTGTTACCCCAAACTACTAAACATACTTGGGCGATTAAAACATCATCTCAAATTGAAAAACCAAGATATGTGATTGTTGGACTTCAAACTAACAGAAAAAACAATTCAAGTCAAGACATGTCTCAATTCGATCATTGTCACTTACGAGATGTTAAAGTGTTTCTTAATTCAACATACTTTCCATATGAATCTCTTAATATTAATTTCACAGATGAGAAGTATGCTTTATTATATGAACAATATGCTAGATTTCAACAGTCTTATTACGGACGCAGACCAGAACCATTGTTAAATGTTAAACAGTTCCTGGAAAAAGCTCCACTGTTTGTTCTAGACTGTTCTAGACAGAGAGAGTGTGTTAAAACTGGACCTGTTGTAAACATTAGATTAGAGTTGGAAAGCGATATTGAAATACCTAACCAAACATCGGCTTACTGTCTTATTCTAAACGACTGTATTATAGAATATAAACCACTAAGCGGTATTGTTCGAAAGATATCATGAATTTTTATATAGCAGATATTCAAGGTTTTAAAGATTACAAAAATGATTTTATTTTAAAAGAATTTGCATTAGCTACTCCCGAACACACTCAAGTTTTTTTAGTTAAACCACCTTATCCTTATAATAAACTAACAATGCAAGAAAAAAAGAACGTGTCTTGGATTGAAAAGAACCGAGGTATTTATTGGAGTGAGGGTTATATCGACTATCGTGAATTTAAAAGAATTATAAAACCAATAATAGAAAATAGACAATTATTAGTAAAGGGAGATGAAAAAATAAAATGGGTAAAAGAACTAAGTGAAAAGTGTTGTGTGATAGATTTAGGCAGTAAAGGGTGTCCTAGTTTTCTAAAAATGTATAATGAATACTGTAATGATAATGTAAATTTAAATTGTATTACTCATGTGAAAGAATGTGCGTTAAAAAATGTTATATGTTTGAAAAGATGGTATAAAACTATATTTATCCCGTCAAAGTACGATATCTAAATAAATACTAATTTAGTAATGATTTTTTATGTTTTATTTATTTTAAAAGATACCTATTAAATAAATACCTATACAAACAACTATGGTTATGAGGATACTTCACCTTTATCAGGTAAAATCTGGTTGTATAAAATAAATTTGCTTATTTAACTATATTCAAAAAAATTAATAACTTGTTTAGTGAAATATTTTATTGAATAATATTGTTAAGCTCTAAAATTAGGAGACCTATGTGAACAGAAAATAAAACATGATAAAATATATACAAACTGGACTTTATTTTTTTAAATTAAATAATTAAAAAATATACATATATTATTATAAATTACAACCACATAGTTTTTTTGAAATCTTGCGAATTAAATATTCGGTCTGCTCCATTATTTCATCCACTGGTTCTGTCACCACGTACTGTGCACTTAAAACCAGGTTATCTTCACCATCTTCACTATCTTGAGATTCTACTAAGTCCATTACTTTTATTTCTATTAATCGTGTTCCTCTCCCTTGTTCTTTGCAAATAATATATGATTTTAGTGAGCAAGATTTTTTTTTCAGATTTTCCTTCTTACGTTTTTGTTTCTTATGATTTTGAGTACTCAACTCAGGGTAATTTTCATCAAAGTCCTGTAACGGGTCTTGCGCATATTGAGAGAACAATATTTCATCAGTAGCAATATTCATTTTCTAAAAAAGTATTAAAAAAAGTTAATTAAACCTAAAAAAATATTATTACATTTATTTTTATAAAAAGATAAATTTATTAAATTTTATTACTTACAACAAATAATCGATTTAGAATATGTGAATTCAATCAACAAGTTACTCGGTTTAATAATAAATTACAAGTGCCTACTGTGTAGGTGATTTGACACACATTAAGGTAATTAACCTCTTTCCAGCTAACATCATCATAATATGAATCTACTCGTAGTTTTTGCAGTTCTGTTTAATGTTGCATCATTATTTTTTTATTCATCACGACTATAACCTTTTGCAGGATGGTTAGAAGATAATTAATGAACTCGATAAAAGTGTAAATAAACAAAATTTATTGTGTTATGAAAATAGTAATTTTAATGAGTTGTGATTTTTACCTCACAACACTAATATGTTACAGGGTGGTTAGAAACCATAATTTAAATATTATATATATATCTATATATTTAAATCTTACCGTTACTGCTAGGCTATAAAGTTAGGATTAAAGATATGATTATAAAGCGAATTATATTTTAAATTAAAACAACATAGTACATTTTATTAACTTTATTAAAAATAAACATACACACAAATAAAACACAACTAACAGGAGCTTAAAACTAATTATATTAAACACGATATGCTTTATTAAATATTTTTAAAAATAGAACTATTCCCCCATGCTTTTGTTTCTATCTTATTGCTAGATAATGAACGTTTATCATCATTACCAGAAAGTGCAATCTTCGTAACGCTTTGTGTGAATATTTGATGTTTAATTGTCTTAAACAAAATATTCTTCTTTCGAATCACTTCATTTTGGAAGAGCACTTTTTGGTAATCGGATATATCTAAATCCCGAACTACGCATGACTTTACACCTTTCGCTTTTTTTATTAATTTTTCATCGGTTTTGATACAGTATAATTTTGATCTTAAACCCACAAAATCTGTGATAATTTTACCACCCATTTCGTCTTTAAAAAGCCCAGGGATTTTCTTATTTCTTTGCATTATATTAAAAGAATTTTGGGTATCATAATTGCTAGTATCAAAATAGTTAAGAAAATTATTTTTTAGATCTTGATAAAAGTCATCTGTAGTTAATGTGTAAACGAATGAATCCGTGTCAGTGTAGCATAATTGTACACGATTTTGATAAAATGGTTTAATAATATTATAATGAAAATTGTACATGTGAGATTTAGATAATTCTAATACCGTAAATCCTATATATATTGGTTTATCCAAAATAATTTGAGACGGTTTCATTTGTATAGCTACTAAGTTCTCGGTGAACACAGAAACGCTGTGAAAGTAAGGGTTAGCAATTAGTCTCTCAGCATATAATGACTTTTTTGTTTTATTATTTTTATCAAACCATTGATTGACTAATTGAACATTTACTCTATTTTCAGTATTCTCTAAAGTTTTACCGAACACACTATTATTTAACAACTTAAAAAAATCTTGTTCGAATGTGCTTTTTGCTTTTTGTCGTAATATAGTATTTAGTTCAATATATTTTTTTAAGTATGGACTTTGCCTAAATGTTATAACTCTATGAACTTTACGTAAGATCAATCCATGTTCCAGACATTTCTTGAGGTGTATATAATGAATCACATAGTTGTATTTGTTATACAAGTTAGGTACAAGTTTTTCTGATTTCCCTCCTGGTGGAATACATTTTTCAGGGCAAAACGGAAGATCGTTGTGCTTATAGTGCAAGTATTCAGGGTACAATAGGTCTACTTCCAGAATATAACCCCAATCCGAATTATCTTTTATATTTTGAACAATTAACTGATCCATTTCGGGTTGACTTAAAAAGCGGAAATCAGAATATGGTAAATGTTGACACATACTAAACCCATAAAGATTATTGCAATCTAAATAGACGATATAGGATTCTGGTTGTGACTCGTCATATTCACTCATATACCTGTGATTAGCCTTTGCATATCGATGAGAACACATGCATAACCCTCCTCTGATACCTGATTGAATCATTCGAACTATAGCTAAGTCTGATACGAGTTCGAGTTGAACTTGTGTTTTTAATAACATAGCATCAAAAGAGAGACTTGGTGCAGTTATATAAAAAGCAGGGTCAAGTTTGTAATGCTGTTTACAAGTCTTTCGAAAACTCTCAAATATATCAGTTAATAAAAGAACATCGGTTTTCAGGTATAACTCAGTGTAATTTCCGAAATTGTTTATATTAAATTCTCTCCATACCTTCTTCGCGTGTTTGTAGTCATAGTCAGAAATATGTTCGTTAGTTAATGAATTATAAAAGCAGTTTTTTGGAGGTAACATTTTTTCTTTATAAACATCCCAATTTGTAACGTAACTGTATGGATATACACCTTTTCGAGTTAACAAATTAAATTGAGTTTTATTTGGAAAATGAGCTCTTAGACAATTAAAATCTTCAACATTCATTGTTTTAGCAAGTTTGTCTAAACTAGTTCCTAAGAAATTAAATGAATCTAAAAATCGTAACTGTATAAACTCCTCATTATTAACAGATACAAATTTGGAAAATGATGTGTATTTTTCTTTCGTTTTCGGTATAATATTGATCTTTCCTGGTGTCTCCCCTAATTCTTTAATGAATAAGTGACAATCGTAACCAGACAAGTTATGAAAAAAAACAGGAATAAATTTAGGTACTTTATATAGAAGATTACAGTACCGATGTGCAGCACCTCGGTAACGTCCGGTTAAATGACAATGATCTCTAACTTTGTTTCCCCATATGTAATTATCACATATGTGACATCGAGAGGCGTTTTTAAAATCAATATCATCTTTTTCTGTGAATATCATCGGTTTATTTAAACTTAATAAATCTGAAATGTCCTTCACATCCTTATATAGCATATCAATAAATTTAAAGACACAATCTTCACCGCGGTAAATTTTAAACCGATTAAAACTACTATCTATTGAGGAAACAATGTTGTATGCAAACGCAGCAGGTATATGACGTTGTAAATTAGTTGTGTTAGCAGATTCAAATTGATCGTGCTCAATAGGTTGTAATATTGTCTCGAAATCTGCATAAATAACAAACGGAATATTTTGTTTTCTGTTATAGTTTTTAAACTGTATTACCGATCCTTTTTCTGGTAAAACGGTAACAACACCCTCACACAAATGGTCATTAAATTGATTTTCAGTTTGAAAGAATAGTAAACAGCTTTCACAGAAATATAACTTGGCGTGATGTTTAGTCATTTGAGTTCTTACTAGTCGAGGCAAATCTCTAATAAGACAGTAATGAGATGATGTATTATTTTCTATAAGCAATAGATGAATACGTTTTGCTTTGAGATTTAAAGATTCAGATTTATACAGAGGACCTGTTATAGTCCGACCGTTTAATAACCCATACACGTTTATACTTAAATTGGGATTATTTTTTTCAAAAATTGCTATATCTGAGAAAGTAATTGGAAAAGACAAGTCATTAATATTTACAACATTTAAGAAGTTTGGATAAGACGATACTCTTTCAGGGTGACGAGTTGTAGGATATAAAGCAGCTGTCACAGACCACAAAAAACAATAATTATCATTATTACGAATATTTAAACATGCTTTTTTATTTTTTATGAATTTAGGTAGTTCTATAAAACTCGATCCACTAAGAGGTTGATATTTATTTATGTTAACTTCAACATGTAAATTATTTAAAAAAGTCCAACCACTATCCCTATCCTGAAATTCTTCAAGTTTCTTTAATAAATCGTAAACTACTTTATCATACATTACATCGAAATTATAATTTGAATGAATACTGAAATTTTTTGTTGAAAATGATTTTATTTCATGTAAATCATTTTTAAACATAAAAAAGGTAGAAAAAAGTTCAAAATTAACCTTTACAGAAATATGCTTTGATAATGAGCGATTAATTAAAGATTTTACTTGCTCCCTAATTTTATTTAAAAAACATTCTCCTAAGTTTTGACCTTCCTCATTGCATGCAAGTATTCTATAAGTAGCAATACGACCTTTGAATGCGGACTTAATAATCTCTATATTATCATACAATGGGGTGGTAGCATTATTTTTATGTTTATTACTCCTAATATGCCCAACCCACCGCTTCCTATCTACTGCAATATTACAAACAGAGCAAAAAGGCATGTTTTCTAAATTTCAATGATATTAATTAAACAACACCACCGTTCCCATGCTTCGGAGAGCACGTTAATCTGTTAGTCTTGGTTCCACTAATACCAACTTATGGAATAGAAGAAATTGTCTTCAGCAGTGAAGATCTAGGACTCTGTGTTCTAGGAAGACATCTTAAAGATAAGTAAAAATAAAATAAAAACTTAAGTACCTAATTATAAAGAAAATTATTAAATCTTGTGAAGAATTTCACATCTCCAAATTTGTTGTCCCCAATCATTGTTCTCGATCCGTAATAATATGATTCTGCAATAAAAAGTTAGTTTTATGATCATCGTTTTACATCATCGTTCCGTATCTATATTAAATGTAGAACCCGAACTAAAATATTTAATTATATTTGTTAAAGAAATATTGTTATCAAAGTGAGGTAAATTAAAAAAATATAATAAAATATAATAAAAAATAAAATACCTATATATAAAGTTCAAATTATCACCACTCATCCCAATTAGCTAATGCTATTGATTTATATGTCATCATGAAAGTTGATAGTAATTTATTTGTATACTGTCATATGATTTTTTCATTCCTGGTACCAACGTAAAGATGAGTTAGATCTGTAATAATAAATCATAATATAACTTTACATAGTGTATTAAATAATTAAGCGTTTTACATACATACATAAAAAATTATAGCTAGGTAATATAGAAAATATATTTGTGAATGTTGTGCACTAACCTGTGATAATTGTTAGAAGAAAATCACCAACTCTTATGAGATATACGGTCATAATAATGTAAGTACTATTTCACAATCTTTTATTTTATAAAATGCTGATGAAATAAAAAAAAAAATTGCATAGGGTAAATAAACCATTACTTGCCTCCTTTCAAAAAAAATCACATTTGATACCATCACAAGTGAAGATTGTCTAATAAAGCTTGTGTTTTATTTATACATAGTTCTTAGATAATATTTACTTATTATCCTAATACACCTACCTATCATTATAACCCTATTTACTACTATTGTAAAGTTTGTGGTTAGGTAATAGCTACTTTACCCTAACATAAATGTGATGAATGTGTTTTAAATAATAATTGTTTTATTAATTCTAATTAGAAGTCACCTTCAAATTGTTTATAATGCATTTTTTATATGTCAATAATTTAATATGAAACTCTAAATAATTTTAATCATTATTCGATTTTTGCTTTAATACTCAATTATTTGTAATAACCATAAGAGCTATTTTACCATAATATATGATTATCATAAAAGTGTTTTTTAAAATAATTCAACTTTGTGATGACATTTGTAATTTTTATCTATAAAATCTCTTACAGTTTAAACCTTTCATCAAAAGCAGTTTCAAGACTTACAACACTTGCACCTAACTTATCGTAAATCACGAGTTCTTAATAAACCAACAGCGTGGCTCTGTTCCTCGTTTATTGTAAGAAGAAGTTTTTAACCAATATAAAATGTAAGTTAAAATGGAAGAATTATACTACTATTTTATGTAACATATAATTACTAGATACCTTTATGTTTCAAATTGATTAATGAGTGGATTATAAATACATGTTTTGTTTTTTTATTATTTCAGGTCTGACTCTGATTATGATGTACAGAAACCAACAAGGAAAACCATCACTGCATGCAAGCGTAAAGGAAAATCCGAGGCTGAGAACGCAAAGCGTGGGCGTTCAACATTGACTCAACCTGAAGTTGTAAAGTGAGATCATTAACATTGGAATAAAAAAATATATAAGAAATGTTATTTTTATTGATGAAATCAATAAAAAATAATACATTTTAATTTTTTTTTTTTTTTTTTTTTTTTTACATCAATATAATTTTGAGCTTACGTTCTCATGCGACGATCCATGATGTGAATATAAATTAGCTATCAATATTGGTAGCTCTCGGAGAATGCACATCTCAGAGCGACTGTTCATCACACTACCACTACGAACCATCGCATCAGTAGATCCGATATACTTGTTAGATGCATAAGATCTATCTAATAGTCCACATATTGTTTAGTAAAATACCAAGTTAGATACTTTATTCTGTTTTACTCATAATAATAGTAAAAACCGTTTATTCTAGCGAATAATAAACAATAATGTATGTTTTTGTTTTTTTCTTCGTTACAGAAAAACACTTAAGATATTCGACATCTTCGATTTGAGTCATGGTAGAAATGAGGATGGTAGGATGGAGGACGGAAAATCAGTAAAATCGTTTTTCGTAAATAAAGTTGCCAACGGTAACGAGCGACGTACCGCTAACCTTCGTGGTGAGTACGTGGTAGATCTCAAGATCTACCAAACAAATGATGTCTGCATTGGTGCGGATATGGAGAACGCATGGAAAAAAGCGCTCCTCCGCATTAAACTACAAATATCGCATGACACCGAGCAATGGAAAATTCTACAAAAATTCGTACATCAAACAGATGCTATGTTTGAAGAAGAGCCACATTTTTATTCATCATAATATAATAATCTATATATGTATTTTCAAACATTGTAAATAGCCTTTTCAGGAGTGTATTAAATAATCAAGTATATAGTTCCTGCATTTATTATTTCTTTCACCCTTTTTGTACATTAACTAGATAAATTGAAACACTTAGTTAATTAATTTGATTTCCTTAAAAAGTATTGCACAGATAAGTAATAAACCTTTTATATTAGGTGTATTTGAGTAGCTGTCTCTAATTCACAGAGAATCAGCGTAGCGATTCAGCGAGGAAATGTGGTCAGCGTTCTTGCCACCATGCCGCGCGGATACGATTTAGTATATTTAAATTAGGTTTTGTGAATGTGGTCAGCGTTCTTGCCACCCTGCCGCACAGATACGATTTATATTTAAATTAGGTTTTGTGAATAATTAATATTTAATGTTATTTTAGTTTCACTATAGCTTTATAGAAATTTATGAGGAAACACACATTGACGATTATTCTCAATTTGTAATTGTGGACGTAGGTAAGTTTACCTTTATTTTCTATTTAATGAATAATAATGATTGTGTGATGATTATAATATTATCATAACCAAGTATGAATATATATTTTTTTACTTGTTACGTGTTTCACAGAACAATCAGTTTGGATTCATACAATGACATTAATGTTAATATTGTCGCATCCGTATTATTGGGCATTCAACACACCTGAAGTGAGCATCGCGACAGCGATGTGAACGAAAGGTGGGGCAGAATGCCCAATAATACACTACTAAGAATATAGTTATTACTTTTATTGAGTTTAATTTGCATGATTTATATTTATATATATATTATATAAACTATAAATTAGTTTATCGGCAAATAGCTCTTATCACAATATATATATATATATATATATATATATATATATATTACCACAGTTTAGTTTACTAAAAATCTAATAAAATACATATAAAAATAGATTACGGTAGCAGTTATTATTTAATTATTTAGGTTGTTTATTTCTAAACTAACACTTTTTTTTAATAGCATGTGACAAGATTGTCTATGAATAAAATAATGATTTTGTTTGTTAGCTGTTATTTGTATTTTACTTTGAATAATTATTAAATTTCAGCGTCTGAAATGTAAAAAAATGCACATAACTCCAAGAAACAGACGGTCGTATCGTAAGGTATAAATACCATTAAGGTAAAATGGACAATGCTCTCAACTTAATTTAGGAAAGGCTTGTCACGTCTTTGTTTAGGAGATTGAATGCCATTTGTCTTTGTACTGGACGTAGCCTTTGACAAAGTCGTGTGTAATCGAGGAATGCAGACCTATATCTAATTAATTTCGTTTTAATCGTAGTATAACAAACATTAGGGTTAAAATTGACATCAAGAAAGATGTGATGTGTTAAACAAAAGTTATTATGAGCTACAAGATGCAATGAAAGATACCATTGCATAGAAGTACTCGGCCAAATTTTATAAATTAATGATAAATTAATAATAATTCTTAATATTTAAATTTAAATTATTTAATTTTATATTTATTTTTAATTGACACGGCCCTTTTAAAGCCATGAATATTAATTAGCTATGAATTTATGTTTAATTGACATATCATTATTAGTATTAAGATTATAAGATGACGTCTTTTTTTTTTTTTCTATACGTTTATAAATTATCTGACATATGTATATAATTTCTATACATCATAATTATTAAGTATTTAGAATGTAAACTGACACGGCCTCTTTACAGCCACGATCTTATTTAAGTAGTTTCTAAGTTAGTTAGTTTTACTTGCTTATAGCAATAATGTTGTGCATAGCATACATAAATATGGATTATTGCCTGTTTACGGTTCAACCATTATTACCACTTTGATTAGTACATATGTTGTGAAAATTGTATTGATTTTATTAGTTCTGAATGTATCCAAGTTGTTTTGAGAGAACCAATGGAAATAAATTATTTTGATTTGATTTGATTTGTGTGTTGAAAACCACTGTGTCTGATATTTAGAAGTTTATACAATTGTTATCGTAATAAAAATCTGCTAAATAATTAGGTGCTCAAGCCATTATGCATAGAGCTTAAGCGCACAATTCAATTCAATTTATTTATATACCATAAGATATAGATAATTTCGTAATTTATAAATGTAAGTTACAAAATTAGAAGTAAAGTAAAGTATCATCACGACCATTTCCTTTCAGGGTGGTCAGAAACCACGCTTATAAATAAGCGGATTCACATTTAGCCATCTATACTATAGGCCAATCATGACAAGTGGCAAGCTCGTCGATATCTCTAGCATACCAAATTCGAGAAATACCACAAATAAATTATTGTGCAATCGAACCCGTTATCTTTGTAATTATATCCACGCTAAATATATATACAAACTGCTTCCGTGGTCTAGCGGTTAAGTCCGTGTATTTAGACCTGGAGGTACCGGGTTCGATTCCTGGTCGGGCCACAATAATATGTATAAGTCTAAACAAATAAATTAAATTAAGATTTAATTTATTTGTGTTATTTCCCGAGTTTGGTACGCTAGACATCGGCGAGCTTGCCACTTGTCATGATTGGTATATAGTAAATGAAAATGTGAATCCGCTTCTTTATAAACGTGGTTTACGACCACTCCGAAAGGTACGGTCATAATAATCGTTTAATAATTTGTAGTTAATGTCTTGTTATGAGCTTTGTAATTCAAGGTATTTATACTTATGCGACATGTTGAAGGAAGTTGCAAGCATACAGATTCGCATATTGTCCGCTACATAAGTTACCGAATCATATAAATTATGCATGTTAGCACTTTGAAAGCAATTACCAGGTTTCCATTACATAACTCAACGATGACTACGCAGCTCAAGTTGGGGTATCATTGTATGGAGACTCATTATTATTAAAAATAAAATTTAAGCTGACGTATTATTAGTTGACGAAATATATTCAAATTAAAATTAAATATAATTAAATACAAAAAAAAACTGTAGAATAATAACAGCAATTCATAGAGTTAAATTGTATATTGCATGAAAAGTATAAATCTACTTGGTTATGTAGTTTTTGGAAGTCGGCGGTGCCATTATCTGGAAATAGTATTAGGAAATCGAACAGTAGGTATGATAAAAAAACTAAAAAACAATAAAACTTATATTATATACCGTGTGACTTTGTATGGTCTTACTTTAGACTAATATGTTATTCTATTAATAGAAACAAAAAACATTTCCAAAGCCATATGTCGGAAATGACAAAAAAAATGGCTCCTCCCACAAGCTGTTAATTTTAGGAGAATCTAATAAAAGACATTTCCGACATATGGTTTCTTAGGAAAAGTTGTTTGTTTCTATCAATAGAATCACATATTAGTCTAATGCAAGAACATACAAAGTCACCCCATATAAAATAAATATTATAAAAATAATAGGGAGTTATAGGGAAATAATTGCCTACTTAAAACGTTCATATTCAGCTAATAATTTCATATAAATACATGTTCTACTTTAGAAAATAAAAACAACGGCATACCTACAAGAATTTATGTAACTTATCATTTCATTTTGATTACCTATTGTTGTAACAATAGATGACATTGTGACAAAATGTTGTGTCAAATCATCAAAAAAATGTATCTATCTATAAGTTCAATTTGTATCTGTGTACTGTGTACCTGTATAACGGTAAACAAAATAGCGAACTTTGTGGTAAAAAATAGTAATCCTATGGCTATTTAAGGGTTAAACAACAGTCCAGTTCCATAGTAGCATAGCTATTCACTTAATCCCGTGTCCACTCCGTACCTCTAATAGCGGTCTACTGAATAATAATCAAACGCACATAAAATTTCAATAACAGCCGTCTTAACTGCCTCCTGATGCAAATTTTCCCAGATTTACTGAGACCACCCTCACCAACTTTTAACTATCACAATCCAGCAGTTGTTCTAGCACGATCTTAATCGTATTAAAATCATTTACATTTGCACTTTCTTACATTATTTTTTTTTGCTTTGTAATGCTAATTTGATTTATGCTTAAATAACTTTTGTTTAGATTATGTAATTGCACTCTTTTTGCTGATGATTCCTCGGTAGTTATTACAGATAAAGGAATAAACAATGATGTAATTTATACTTTGAGCGATATCATTAATTTATTAACCGCGAATAATTTAAAAGTTAATATAGTAATGCTAAATATATTAAATTTAGAAATAGATATAATGTTTTAATCGAAAAAAAAAAAAAAAAAAAAATGTAATACTACGGATATAAGTTCCGTCAGCCTGGTACTACGTGGCAAGAACGTGCTTGCTACCTTTCCACGCGGACGGGACATAATCTTATGCTTATTTATCAGAAAACACAGCGATATTTTTAGAAAGATTGGAGATGTCAGCTCTAGAAGTAGGAGAAAACCCTATGATCTTATTGTAGATATAAATTTATTTATTTTATTTATTTAAATCTTTATTGCACTATGTACAAGGGGCGGGCTTAATGCCGCTAGACATTCTCTGACAGCCAACCTTTAGGATAATGTAGTAAGTTCAAGGTGTGAGGTAGGTGCAACATGTAATATAGATATGATAAATATGGAAATAATTAGGCTCTAGATAAAAGGATATACTTACATACTAAACTACATCCAAGAATACATATACTACATACAATATACATATATATATACACACTACATATAATACATACACATACTACATATAATAAGTACTTATATACTTTGTAGGGAGCTGTTGTAGTAATGCAAGTAGACCATTCTTTTAAAAAGTTTTCTGTTAGGCGCCTGTCGAATTTCAACGGGCAGATTGTTCCATAGATTAGCAGCAACTACAGCGAATGAATTAGAAATAAAGCCAGAGTGGTGAGAAGGGATAGAGAGAACGGAATTGTGAGACGAACGAAGAGATCTGTCATGAAGTGAGGATAGATATACGAATTTGTCCTTGAGGTATTTCGGCGTCGCAGGCTCATTGGGTATCGAAAAGAGCAGGCAGAGTATTCTGAGGTTCCTACGACAACGAATTGGTAGCCACTTTAGCTTGGCGCGATACTCAGAGATGTGATCGTATTTGCGCAAACAGAAGATGAACCGGATACATGCGTTTAGTAACCGGTCCATCTTGTTAAGCAGCATCTCAGAGAGATCGACGCTACACACGTCACCATAAATCTTTTAAAAAATCAAAATGTAATAAAAAATGCTTAATTATGTGTATACGAACTTATAATAAATTACCTAATAAATTAAAATTGTTAGGTAAAAAAAATATATAAATCAATTATTAATTTGGTTAAAAGAGAGAGATGTTTTATAATTTAAAAAGTTTAAGCTGACAATATTGTATGAATACCTAGATGTATGTTTTTGGCCTATTTTATTTAAAAATTTAAAATTTAATATAAAAAATTGATATAGGTATCTGCTCGCCAATTCACTTGGCAAATGTTATTACGACCGCCTCCGTGGTAACAAACGTTGCCGTGAACTCCGGAGGTCGCGGGTTCGATTCCCACCGGGGGCAAGTTGTACATTGTATAATTTGTCTCGGTCTGGGTGTTTATATGTATAATATGTATATATTTACAACAAAAAAAAAAAGTATAATAGGTATGTAGTTTATCAACCATCTAGTTTCCGTAACACAAGCCTCGTAGCTTACCACGGAAATTAGATGGCGCTGTGTGACCTGTCTGGAAATATTTATTTATATATTTATTACGTTAAGTTAGTTTACTATACGACCTGTAAATTAGACTAACATTTATGCAAATAAAGATTTATTATCTTTTATCTTAATGTTTCATGTGGTTGGAAAAGGAATCCGCACAAGTAGGAAATAGTCTGATATATGGCGAACAGTGGATTCATGCCAATTAGATTTTACAACTATTTGTAACAGGATGAGCCTGTTAAATGTCGAGGTATTATTTCGGTAAGGGTTCGATGGAGCATGTAACCGAATCTATTGTGATACTGCAATTTACTATCTACCCTGAAGGCTTAAGCAGTATGCTGCTGTTCATAAACTGCTATAGAATTTATATCTTAAACCAAAGACTCAACAAATACCTTCGCTGTTGTTAATAAGAAAACAATAGAACTAATCCAATTAGAATTTATAAATCAAATAAAATATAAATTTAAATTGTAAATTTATTCAATCAAAATTTTTTTTCATTATAGCACAGCGTCCTAGACCTCTACAGTTGGAGACGGGCCATCCAGAACATATATCTGGAAAATTTGGCCTGTACTGGCGGGTTGAAGGAGCTGATGTAAATTTTTGAATGACAATTTATTAACGATTTTAAAAGTTGGGATTATCCGAGACACTGGTACGGTGGTGAAGAAGACAAATTTCTAAGCATTCCATGGATTCACCGTGCGGGTGCCGGGTCCATCGTGTGTGGGTAGGAGATGAGAAGAATGCTGTCTCGGGCTTGCGACCGACAATAGGCTGGTTTAAGAAAAGGAGGCCTCCTTTTTTTTTTATTGCGCGATAATACGCTCAACATCCACCATTCTACTTCTCTCCCTACCCAACCAAATACTGTATGATTTCGTTAATGCCGTCTTGGAGAAGACAAATTTCTAAGCATTCCATGGATTCACCGTGCGGGTGCCGGGTCCATCGTGTGTGGGTAAGAGATGAGAAGAATGGTGTCTCGGGCTTGCGACCGACAATTGGCTGGTTTAAGAAAAGGAGGCCTCCTTTTTTTTCTATTGCGCGATAATACGCTCACCATCCACCATTCTACTTCTCTCCCTACCCAACCAAATACTGTATGATTCCGTTAATGCCGTCTTGGAAGCTCGTTCCATAAATGTATTGACGGCAGACCTGCTTAGGCCCAATTCTTTCAGTAAGTGATGCAAAGATTTTGCTGGAACTCCTCTTGCACCAACTTCCACTGCGTAAAGCTGAGTCTTGAACCCGTTCCTGATCATTTCTTCTGTGAGATCATAATATTTATTCGACTTCATGTTGTGGTCTTTTGGAATATTTGATTCCCACGGAACGGTAAGTTCAATAAGGATAACTTTTTTCAAGTTCCGAGAAAACACTAAGATGTCTGGCCTATAGGCTGATACAGCTAGTTCATCTGGGATCCTATAATGGTGTTCAAATGTATCCATGAGAATTTTCCAGTCTGATGCGGCGCCAAGGATCGAGGTGGGCTTGCATTTAGTTTTCGTGCTTTGCCCTTCCTTTACAAATGTGGTCAAAGTTTTATTTGTAGTCAGTCCCTTTCTGGCTCTTGCAATAGAAAGACTTACTGCTTCACGGATAACACCTAGGACTTTGTCATGTCGGCGTGAGTAATAGCCCTTTTCTAGGAGAGTAACGCACCCTACAAGTGTGTGTCTAGCAGTTCCTATGGCAGCACCACACAATGTACAGTTCTTTTCCGTAGCTTTTCCCCACCTTACCAGATTACTCTGGTCCGGGAGGGACATTTGAAAAGCGTTTAGGTAGAACTTTAGCAACGCCGGAGACCAATCGTACATTAGTGTGCGCCACTTTAGGGCTGGAGGGATGCAAAAATCGCCCAAAGTTAGCCAGTCATTTTGAACTTCTAGAGTCATCGCGTGCACTCTGTATTCATGCTCTTCATCTTTCCTGAGGAAGGATTTTATAACCTCTTTGTCACTTTCTTTTTTCTTCCAGCCAATGCCTCTTTTGTCAGTCTGGGCACCTGTCATGAATTTCTTGAAGAATAGTAGTCTCGGTTCCATATCTGAGACCAGAGGGTCTCTTGGAAGGGATGAAATTGTATTATCCTGGGAGCTGGTTAGAATTTGATATTTGCTTATACGTAGATGTTTGTATAATTCAGATGGTCTTTTCAGATCCATTCCGAAGTTTCTCCGTCCTCTAAAGAATGTTGAGGAGTCAGCACCCTGGGCTAATCCAAGCCAAGACTTCAATGTTCTTATGACGTCCGCGTCCAGACTTGATAGTAGGCTTTTGTTGAAATCATATACTAGGAAAGGCCAAGTGAGGCGAGATGCTAAGTAGTTGTCATATATCCAAGCTTTTTTGACATTGCTTATAGGCTGTTGAGTAACCCTATTCATGTCGTCAGTGAATTGTTTTACAACTACTTCTAGGGATGGTGTTTTTCCCTGAAAATTTATCCTTCTGCCAAGAAATTTAAAGGGCATGGTTTCATTTACCGGAGCTATTCTCTGCCCTGCTATACTCAGTCCAGGATCATAAGACGTAAATGTAGTGTTTCGCCTAGCCAGACATAGGCTGAAGCATTTTGATGGTTTCGTTCTCATTCCCTTTGTCCATGAGCAGAAATCATCCACTATTTTCAGCAAGCCCTGGCATTGCTTGGGATTTCTTGTTATCACCGCCAAGTCGTCTGCAAAAGCTAAGACGGATTCCGTATAGATGTTGTTTTGTTTGAATCTATATCCCCACTTCTTCTCACGAGATTTAAGTTTGTCGATTAGGATATTGATAATTATATTAAAAGCTACAGGTGATAGGCAGCAGCCTTGGAACAGGCCCACATTGTATTTTAGTGTGTCTGTGTAGCCGTCCTTGTTTGTTACGACAAATCTCAAGTTCTTGTAATAATTGGCAATTATATCTCTGATTAGTGTTGGAAAGTTATACCATTTTAGCGCAGTTTGCAGCAATTCATGTTGCACCGACCCAAATGCGTTTTCCAAGTCGATCCAACAGACGCTTAGTTGCCGCTCCTGTTTCCTGGCATCCTTCAAACACTCAGCGAGTAAGGTGTTGTGTTCTAAGCAGCCAGAAACTCCCGGCAAAAAACCTTTCTGGTGCTGGCGTGAGAAGTACTCGTTCTTGATCATAAATCGGGACATTCTTGCTTGTACTATGGAGAAGAAGATTTTGGACATTGTATTCGTCAAAGCGATCGGTCTTGCATCTTTGGGATCATTTACCTCAGTTTTCTTTGGTATGAGAACGAAGACTGCCTCGCCAAATGCCTTTGGAACTTGATTAGTAGACCAGATTTTTCGATATATATTATATAAATGCTTACGGGTGTGAGGACATTTTTTATATACAATGTACGGAATGCCATCTGGGCCTGGTGCCGATTTGGAACTTTTTCTTTTGATTTGTTCCTCCATTTCTTCCATGCTTGGTGGAAGGCATCGGAAGTCCTCTAAAGGTCTGACGGGTCGAGGCGAGGGTGGGTCCAGATATTGTTCCTCTTTTTGTATTTCTGTGTATGTCTCTTTGTAATATTTATATATTTGATCTCTGGTCAGCGATAGTACACCACTTTTTTCGCTGAATATCTTTCTGGCATAGACGAAGGGGTTGTTGTCAAAGAGGACTTCGTGTCTGGCTCTATTGTATTGATTGGAGTTATCTTTAATTTGGAGCGATATTCCTTGGATCAATTTGAGAATTGATCTAAGTGCTCTAGCCACTTGATGGCACTGCTGTTTATCTCCAATGTTTTTGGCGCATCTAAGTCTCTTTCTTAGCTCCCTCTTCTTTCGCCTCAATTTCAGCTTAAAAGTGTTTTCCTTATTGGTGTGAGCATGAGTGGTCGTTGGTGGATAGTGCTCACTGAAGTAGTCATAGACAGTATTTTGA
Source organism: Tinea semifulvella (assembly GCA_910589645.1). NCBI lineage: Eukaryota > Metazoa > Arthropoda > Insecta > Lepidoptera > Tineidae > Tinea > Tinea semifulvella. Next base: position 3,069,421 of record OU342591.1, on the reverse strand, counting down.
AAGGCACGAACTTGGCTATCAAGATCCTGTTTTGTACCAGGACAATCCAGCATGACAGCCAGATTTCCGTCGTGAACCTTCCAGGTGGTTTCTTTTATGGTCGGGATGCTTAGACGTGTCCTGATGGTCATGGACTCCTGGTTGAATTCACATGGAGGTGTACCATGGGATATGTGAGGGGAAACTCTATCCGCAGTACTAGTCGAAGGTCTTACCATCTGTGCTTCGATCCCTTCATGTGTTTTTAAGTGTTTCTTGAACCAGGCTTGTCTTCTGTATATTTTTCCGCACGTTGGGCATTTCAAGTCCATATTATCGCCAGGGTCGTTGTTATTATCTACCAGTGGACAGTTCATCCTCCCCCCCTCTCGGACTGTCCCAGGGGTATTATTCTTTTTTGACAATCTAAATCTTTTTTGTAAATCTATGACAAATGTACGTAAAAAAAAATATTTCTCATTGGTACATGCCGGGGGAGTTTGAACGATGTTAAGGAAAGCGTTTTTACAACCGAGCCACCACCGCGTCCTAATATAATGCCGTATAATTTGAATAAGATTGTAGAATCATGTAAAAACTAAAAAAAAACATACAATTTTAATCAGGAAACAACAACAATAAAATATACGAGATAAAACGACATTTTGCAGTCCAATTCGTTCGAGAAAGATCTGTGAAGACTGAGAATTTAATAGATAAGAGAAACGTAATTGGCGGTCGTTTTTTAACATCTTTATCTGATTTTTCTTTGCCAATATTAAACTGACCAAACTCAACAACACAAGCTGTTATAACTCTTATGTAGGTGACTTTAGAATTTAGTCGGATTTTTCTAGTTTGGAATGGTCTGATCTAGCAATTCAGAACGCTTTGAGGATATCCATCTTGACCGACAAGCGTTTTGTAGAATCGGCGATTGGACATCGGACCAAGCTTTAAAGCGAGATTTACGGGAAAATAATGTGACTTGACTGATGATAAAAAATAGCGCTTGAGGGAGAAATTTAAATTGATTTGCCAACACTTTTTTGTTTAAGATAGGGTTGGGTTATAAGTTACAAGTATATCGAGCATGGAGCGTTGGTAGCTCGGTTGTAAGATCGCTTTCTTTAAAATCCTAAAAAATAAAATCCTCGCATTTACCTATACACCTTTTTTACGTCCATTTATTATTATTATATTATATTTACATACAACACAGCGGTAGGACACGTCTGAAGGAATGGATGAATGGCCTGGGTCTGGCGAAATCAGAAATATTACTAAAATACGTTCCAAAATAATTCCAATAAGAGTTAAACTAAATGGATTTAAAGGTAGATGGGTGTATTCGCATGTTGTGTAATCGTTTTTTGGTGAGGGATATCATAATTTAATAAGAACATTTGTTTTATATTTATTTATTTTATTTACTATTACAATATATTTATGTATTATATAAGTATTATGTTTTATATATTTATATATGTATTTAGTTGGTAATTTACGCATTGTTTATAAACAAAACATTACCACATTAAAATTTTGGTATGTTAGTAAGAATAGGTTAATCATGCTCAACTTCAGCACGGGGTCACCTCGCGAAGTGTGCAGACCCATTACTTACTTCACTCTATCGTACAGAGCTATTTAGCATGTTATAAAAATATGTACTTATATCACAATAAATATATTTGATTTGATTTGATTTGTCATAGATTTACGACACCAATGTTCCCGTGTCTCGAAGAGTTTGTTAAGCTGTCGGTCCTGCAGCCCTATTAACTTAATAGCGTGATATATATAGATATAATTTATATATATATAGTATCTCTCATAGTTTGCGGAATCATTAATAAATTATCATCAGACCCTCGCCAACCCGTTTAGCCAGGCGCGGCGAGTGTAGGTATAATTTTTCAGAATTTTCTGAAAGGCCTATCTTTAACAGTGGACGTCTAGGACTCTGTGTTCTAGGGGCTGTGATGATAAAGATAGATAGACGTTTGGTGTTTTTATAAAATAAACGTCGACTTCAAAGATTCATTGTGTGAAACAAAACATAGAATAAAAGTGACAAGCAAACTTAGAAAGTATATTAATTACTTATCTCGATCCAACACCGGAACGACTCCCAAATTGGACTGGATTGTTTACTTAACTTAAACGTTTTGTTTCATCCGGTCAGTACAGATGTTGATAAAACATGTGTCCGATTAGTCTAAGGGGTTCCACAGGGGTCACTGCTAGGCCCATCCATCAATGTCCTTACTAATTCCACAGAAAGACACGATAGGAAAGTTAAAGCCAACGTACGTGCCCTACTGGCTGAATTGGGTGTTTTTCTCGAATAGGAGAATTATTTAGTGGGGACAAATAGTGTTGGAGTGGCTGTCAACGTAAAAGATGGAGTCTGAATTGTTTTAGTGACATACATTTATGTACGTGAAGAGAATTTCGGGAAAGATAAGTTTAAGTGCAGGAGCTCTTTTTGGTTGATTTTACGAGTAAATTTGTATTTAATTAATCGGTACTTCTTAGTGTTTAGATACAATAGTAGGTTTTACAAAAAAAAAAATCTAGTATAAGGTTTAGCATACATGTAAAGCGAACTACATAAAAAACAAATTCCTTTTTTTTCTTTCTCACGATTAAAATGATGCACATACAGAAGAATTATTTTCAAATAAAGTTTAAAGTATAATAAATGATCATAATCCACTCATGTGTGAATACGCGTGTGCTTAAATTGAATAATTTTAAGCTGTATGACACGTTGTAACCTTAACTTAATAGCGATAAGGTCGAGTTTCAAACTGGAGGTAATAATAAAGTAGCAAATCTCTAGGGCGTGATTTTAGCAAATACACGTTGTTGTCACAGTTTCCTATTTGAAAATGTTTAATGGTTTTTATAACACTCAATTGATTACGCATCGCATCACAATTTCAACAATGATATAAATTACATAAGATGCTTGGGAAATACGCACAGTCTGACTTTCTTAATAGAGTAAAGGATTTAGGTATTCTTATATAAATTCTTGTAATTCGAAGTAAATTTTTACAAATCAAGTAATAAAAATAAACTTAACCTAATAAATAAAACATCCCATCAGCCCCATCCGATATAATCAAAAGGAGACTGGCAACGTTTCCCCTTGGTTGGATTCGGCCATCGGCAGAAATAATTGCCAGCCTTCCTGTCTCCAGACCTCTCCGTCAGATACTTCGACAACTCCTACGCTAGGCGCTTTGCTGAGGGTCCACATCGTTTAGATCCCAAATGGCGGAAATTCGTAACCTGTACCAAGGTTGGCGTATTTCCGCAACTTGATTCATTCAACTTCGTTCATAGTAGAAACCGCCGCACTTTCCGCATCTGACGAGGTCGCCTGCATGTAAGATTGAGCAAATGTGTCTACACACGTCGCATCCCACACCAGAGACCTTCCACAGTCCAACAATCAGACGCGATCCTAGGATCGAGGATGATGTCGTTAAAAGCCACGTGACGAGGAATGAGGCGGGCACTTCTGTACAAGAAAGCCCGTGGTGTCCCATATGATCAACACTTATGCGGGTGGACAGTCCGGGTTCCGAGATGAAGGCTCACCGCCATGTTCAAATCAATCAAAATATTACTTATTACTTCTAATTTAGCTATACAGTAGATGAAAGGCTATTAGTTTAGCTAGCAGCGACACATATGTCTGATATTACTAGTTAAGATATTATTTGTAAAAGTGCCTACAGACATATTTTGTAGGGTTATTTTATTGTGAAACAGTAGTAATAAGTATTTTTGATTAATAAACTATTTGAATTATAACAATTTAATGTTTATGATACTGATTTCGTACAAAACAAACCAAACTACGGTCTTCTCTCTATAATTAATCTGTAATTGAAACTCTTTGTGCATTTGACGTCACATGGTCACTAATTGGATTATCTGCTACAATATTAGTCCAATACCGTTCTATTGACAGCCGCGTCAAAGTACACTGACCCTTGCGCCTTTAGCACAATCGATGTCCCTTCGCTGCTCCCCCTGTGGTCGCCCTCAGGCGTATTATATTTACCATCTATACATGAATGTACTTTTATATTTATACATGTAAGTTGTGTTCCCTATTTATGTTAGTTAGAATCTATAATTATCTGTTTATCAATATCATTAGCGCGCTCAGTAATAACATCTGTTTTGGTAAAATATTATTTGTGTGTTGATTGCTACTGTTTTTGAAAATTATTAAATCATATTAAATTCATTGCAAAATATACCCTCGCCTGGCGAACGTGACGAGTGTCAGCTAGTAGTGGGTATTTCGTTTTTAAGAACCGTTTTTGTTCTGCTACGATAAACCATTTATTTTTTTTGTCTAAAACCGTCTTCGTTGCGTGAACTATAACCAGAACCTCATAAAAGTCGTACTTGCCTCAATTCTTTCCCGTTTCGTTTGCAAAATAGTTATGTTCCATAATAAAATATGTAATATCTTTTCTAAATAAAATAAAGTCCTTATTATAACGTAATACGTCCGCAATTATATTACTCGAAAACAACGTATATATTACATCGGTATGTGTTAAGTAGTAACCTACGTTTTTTCTTACTGCCACCGTCGCACCGTCTTAAGACCAACTGCAACGAGAACCGTTTCCGTAACTAGTTTTCGTTCACCGGAAAACGGTTGCGTTACGTTTTTAATAAATTCGACAATGGCCCATTTCCAGCAGTGCAGGTCTCTTTTAGGAACTGTAAAGATGATGATAAAAGGGACTTCCCATACATATTTACCTAAACAATAAATTTGCATTCAATTAAATATAATAAAGAACACAATAACAGTTACGAAACTACTATTACCAGTTTTTTTTATTATAGTACCAAGCACAAGTAGTACGAAAATAGCCCAAAATGGATTATGTCATTTCATACAGTCCTTTATCTTCTTTACTTCTTTATAATCTTTACCAGAAATATATTGCAGGCAAATCAACTAACACGTATGTAATATATTTATATTAATGCTAGTGAACTGTATGTTCATAAAGTGTTCAGACAAGTGGTCATTAATCTTGTCCTAGATGTATGTAAATTTTGCCAGATAAATTGTTGGTCAAGCGATCCACTACCGAACAGTGATGTACCTTCACCCTATCCATTACCATGCCAGCATTTTCGAACGATCACTCATTCGCAACTTTGTATATGATGACAGTGTTGCGGGATGTAAAAAGGGGTTGGTTTTTGGTTAATTTCATCTCATTCCATCATTTTTTTTATTGTTATTGTTTTTTTAGAAAATAAGACTTTTCCCAAATTTTAATATAATAACTAAGAAGCTATAAATATATTTTTTAAGGTGGACTTAATTTAGGCATTTTCTTTAGGGCATTTGCACAGTTTAGATGGTAGGTGCAATCAAAAATAATATCATTTTTCGAAAATATATTTAAAAAATATATTGTATTTTGTTGTATATTGTTTATTCATTATCCTTAGGAGCCTATAGGAACACTTGGATTCGTCAAATTTATTTTTTTCTTATTTAATACCTATTAATATTAAGTCAATATACATAAAAATGGCTGAAATAGCTGGCTGTTGTTAACAAGGAACAGTCTGCTAATAAGGGCATAGTGCCTCAGAATAAAAGCTAATAAAATTAAAATAATATTACAGATACGGATATAAGTCTCATCCGTGTGGAATGGTGGCGAGAACGATGGCTGCATTTCGCATCTTATCACCGGAGGAAAAAACAAGACGTGCTGTTATGTCTTTTAAAACATAACAACGCTTGGACTCCATAGGCCCAGAGTTTCTACAGCAAACGGCACAAATTATTTTAAATAAATATAAATAAATAAAGATTTCCAGACAGGTCACACAGCGCCATCTAATTTCCGTGGTAAGCTACGAGGCTTGTGTTACGGAAACTAGATGGTTGATAAACTACATATTTTACTAATTTTTTTTTGTAAATATATGCATATTATACATACATACTTGCGCCGCATGTGTAAAAAGTATATCATAAATAAACAATAATATGAAACTACTTACCTCATGATGAGGGAAGCGAAATAGGATGTTGTTGCTGCAAATAAGGATAGTTAAAAAAGGGAAAAAAAATTCTTTATAACATAATTTGCTCCTATACGTGTCTGAGATATCGACTAGTTACCGATTTGTTCGATAAACGTTAGACCGTTTATCCTGGATCGCCCATCTTTAACAGCGGAGGTCTAGGGCTCTGAGATGTAATAAAAACCCCTTTAAATTAAATCCTGTAGTATACTGTCGTGATGATACAATTGGAATAAAGCTAAAAGACTAACGGATTTTAAAACTGTTAAAAAAGAAGCAGATTTACTTTTAGCCAACTTTACTATTGGCCAATCATGACAAGTGGCAAGCTTGTCGATGTCTTTAGCGTAAATTACTAATTTAAATTAATAAATATTATTGTGTCCCAACCAGGAATCGAACCCGGTACCTCCGAGTACCATAGAATGGTATAAGTACAACAGACTTAATGCACCACGGATGATGCGACAAGGCCTACCGCAGCACCGAACCCTCGGGAACCACCTAAGAGGACCCCGGTGCCGACCCCCACTGCAGCAGTCAGCCTTCCTCAGAAGGTGGTCGCCGTATCCAATGGGTGCTACTTTGACCACAATAAGATGAAGATGCGGAAGCTGTAGTGTAGTGTATATTTACATTATATATTTTAGTTTTTTTATATATCTATGGGCCTTTGGTATATTCATTTTGGTGCCTGAAAATAAAGATTATTATTATTATTATTAACTCTAGACCACGGAGGCAGTGTTTAATTATAATACAGAAATATTACAAATTCACATTTGATTTCATTTCGTATACTTACGACACAAAAACAAACGTTTAATTAACAAAATTACTTAAAATCGTTTGACAATGCTCATTAGTTAAAATTTACTAAATTCCGAAGAGCGTTAAATAATTGGACACATTTCAAGCATAAAATCGGAATTATCAGAAGCGTGATGCAAATCCCTTTCCGCATCAGATTGCAATTAGTGTAAACGGTTCGCGACACATCCAGCTACAAAGCCAACTTGATCCAAGTTTCCAGCTTTGGACAAGTAAATCCAATGCAGATTGTATAACGGATCTGTTTGTTCTTGCTTCTGTTTTTATGCTGATGTTCCAGTAATTAGTGTATTTTAATATATATTTTGTTAATCCGTTTTGCGATCTTAATAAGGGTTTTATTTTTCTATATCTTTCAATTTAGAATTTATTTATTCTAAAAGGCATAGGACAATAAATATAATGTCAATCTAGCTCTGAATTTTTAATTATAGTTAAAATCATTTTTATACAATACTAATTTAAACTAAAATCATAAATATATTTGAAGTGAATTAATATACATTAAATATATATTTTTTTTTGACGTTGACATCCGTCAAAGAACCAAAGTTACCGATATAGCTTTTAAAATTAGCAAGTTGAAGTGGCAATGGGCTGGACACATATGCCGCAGAACCGATGAACGATGGAGTAGACGGGTTCTGAAGTGGAGACCCCGTACTGGAAGACGCAGAGTGGAACGACCCCCTGCCAGATGGACAGATGACCTGAGGAAGGTCGCTGGTGGAGGATGTATGAGGGTGGCAGAAGATCGTGTAAAGTGGCGAGCCTTGGGGGAGGATTACATCCAGCAGTGGAGAGATACAGGTTGATGATGATGATGAAATATAAATTAAAAGCTACCTAAATAATAAAAATAAAATTACCTAAACTATAAATAGAAAATGTCTTCTAGAGACGTCCCATCTGAGATAAACCCAAGGAGACTGGCAACATTTCCTTATCTGTAGAGTGAGGCTAATACTTTGGCAGAAATAATTGCCAGCCTTCCTGTCTCCAAACGTTACCGTCAGCCGCTTTGACAACTCCTTGGCCAGCGCTTTGCTAAGGGCCCATCGTCTCGACCCCAAACGGATATTTGCGCAACGATGTCGCCTGGATATGAGACGTAGCTAATGTGTCTACACACGTCGCATCACACACCAGAGACCTGCCAAGTTTCCATGGCCCAACAGTAATTCCATCAGGTCTCTTGCCATCGCTTTGCACAATCCCAGAGGATTATAAGATTGAGGGTACTTCAGCAGTGACAAGAGCCTTTTGGATAATGAAATACGAAATGAGAAGTTTACTAAAAGAAAAGTATTTGATCAATGATCATCATTCTCTGAACCACAAATGTTATACGTGCTTAGGTATTGTACCCATTAGCATAAACTTTTGATTGGTGCTTCGTGCTTTTAGAGCTAAAGTGGGTTTCCGTATAAAACGGTTTATAACTGGTTCTATTTTAGATCGTTAGGTTTATGCTTAAAGTTTATAGATTGTGTCGTTGCGGGTCGCTGTTAAACTCGAGATTAAATTAATGTTCATGTAATTCTATGAACATAACTCTAACACCTATTTCTAGTGCTTTATTCATTTCTGTACTTAAGTGATAAAATATAATAGTTATGTTAGTTTGCTGAAATTCAGAATCTTTATAACTTGTTTGGAACACCGTATTTTCTCGGTCACTTTTTTTTTAAATAAAATATAACATTTTACTCAACTTTTATGTCAAGCGTAAATAATTACTTGTTTATTTTTTTTTTTAATATTAAAAGGTCACAAGTTAACGCACAAATCAAAGAGATCAAATGTAAGGTAGTGCCGGCATTGGATGGTATTATTATACAAAATATATATTACATTATTTTTTACGCCATCTACTTTGTTCCTCTTCTTTTGTCGAAGAAGAACGTGTTGTACACTTTATTAGCACCGAACACGACCATACGGCAATCCACTGGCATAGACTGATTAATTCTAATTATTACAAGACGATTATACTAGCTTTATGTAGTTGATGATTTTTATTAGTATTAGTAAATAAGTTATAGGTATAGTAAAAATAAATTGTTTGAATAATACGTTAATTTGACATAGGTATTAAATTTAAAACTAATTTCTATTTTTAAAAAATAATAATAAGATGCTAGTATAATTTTATAAGTAAATATTAAATATTGTATGCCTAATGTGGGCAGATTGTTTCAACAAAGTTATATATGAAGATAATGTTTCTGAAATTTTACATGTGACAGTGAGTTATTTTGAATTTGAATTTAATTCACATACTGTTTGGCTATAAATTAATTCAGATATCATTGTGTGATCACATTAGCGAAATAAAATCAGAGAATTATATCACTACTTATTTAAAACTTTATAATCATCATCATCATCATCATCAGCCTGTGTCTTTCCACTGCTTTGAAATTCAAAATATTTATTTCTATATGGTTCACATGTAACACTCGGATATTGTCATTTTTTTTACAATATTATTAAAATAATAAATTAAATTATGGATAGACCGAAATAGGTAAGTGACATTGCTGCCATAAGCAAGTACTGTAGCTTAACCTAAATTCGAGGCATTATAGCCGTGTCAACTTACAATCTAAATAATTATAATTTAATGTCAAATTATAAAAAAATAACAATAATAATTTCGTGGCTGTATAAAGGCCGTGTCAACTTACAATATATAGGCTGGATATAGGCCTCCCCCAAGGCTCGCCACTCCATACGATCTACTGCCACCCTCATCCAACTCCACCAGCGACAGGTCATCCGTACATCTGGCGGGGGGTTATACTTCTGCTTGTTAATTCTATGTCAGTAACTTTGGTTTTTTGACGAATATCAACGTCTCGAATTCTATTCATCAGAGAAATACCAAGCATAGCTCTCTACATAGTCTGTCAGTTTCCACATCTCTGCTCCGTGCGACATTACCGGAAGGACGCACTGGTAAAGCACCTTTAACTTCAAACATTGTGGTATGTACGATGAGAGGACTTGCTGGAGTTTCCCGAATGCCACCCGAGGTGGACGAAATTTTGCACAACTAGTACACGAGGGTAGCGTTTCCCAGACAGATTGGCCTCGGCTTGACATGGTTATTAAATCTGACTTTCGTCAAGTCCAAGTTCATTTCGAGACAGAAAGAAAGAAAGAAAGAAAGAAAATACTTTATTTATCACAACAATTAGAATGGTTACAAAAAAATTAAAATATGCAAGGAATAAATTTAAATGTAAGCCTATTCTATATACCGAAACATACAAACAGGTGTGGCGATAAATAGGTGGTCAGCTCAGCATATGCTACAGCCGAGGCTGCAGCGCTGATTTTCAGCTGATGCCTTATGTTGGGTGAGTCACGGGTCGCAGAGATATACAGTACCATTTACTTAATCGGAAGGAACACTAAATGTACAGTTTACATATATGTTTAACAATTTAGAATATAATAAATAAATAATATTATGATAAATAATATAAGTCATAGTCAAGAAAAAAATCAATTGTATATTAATTAATAAATAGAATAAGAGTTAACATATCGCTAAGATCCTTGAGCTAACTGGCCATAATCACTATGTCATCCGCGAATCGGAGGAGTGTGATGACTTCATAAAGTTTTTTGTAATAATAAAAAACTCAGCACAAACAAATCCATAGGACAAAGGCATAAAGTACGGTAGCGGTTAAAACCTTCCAAATTTCGCATTCCTAAGAGAGTAATAGATTTAAAACTGAATCAAATGTAGCAAAACCCAAGTAGCAATGGTTTTAAATTTACAATGCTTTTAGTCACACGTCGCTGGTCGAGCCACACGTTTGCAGGCGATCCATTCTGATACACAGATCGTACTTACTACAATAGCGGGATCAACATAGAGCTAAGAAACAAGAATAATATACAAACACAAATTGCTCATTATCACAAAAGAATATTAGTTCGGTATGGTCTGAGGCCTAATTCGTGCGCTTTCGACTTACGTGGTTCGAAATATTGTAATGAAAAGCGAGAGATCTCCATAGAAAACTGACAGTTTTATTCGAGCAAATTGAGCTGACATATGTCAATAGCGCGAGAATCGGGGCCCTGTCTCCTTCATGTGTTGTGCTGTATAACAGGAGACAGTGCCTTCCAATAATGAACGTACACAAATTTTAAAAAGGGAGAATTGAGAGAGAATGACCGCCTCCGTGGTCTAGTGGTAACAAACGTTGCCATGAACTTGGGAGGTCGTGGGTTCGATTCCCACCGGGGGCAAGTTGTACATTGTATAATTTATCTCGGGCTGGGTGTTTATATGTATAATATGTATATATTTACAAAAAAAAAAAGTATAATATGTAGTTTATCAACCATCTAGTTTCCGTAAAACAAGCCTCGTTGCTTACCACGGAAACTAGATGGCGCTGTGTGACCTGACTGGAAATATTTATTTATTATTTATTTAATTATGTTAAGTACAGTATGAGTATGTGAATTGTGAGTGTGTTGTCTGTATGTGTGAGTGTGTGAATGTATGTGTTTGCGTGTGTGAAAGGGGAGAAGAGGGAGAGTAAGTCTATATGTTAGGGACTTTATAATTTTGTCTTATTAATTATTATTTGAGATTTTTGTTGAAAGATTATTAGATTAGGGCATCATGCCACAGAACATCTAATTGGAGTTTTAAGTATTTTTAGGTTCAATCAATTTTAATATTAATTTTATTTTATATGTTGTAAATATTTTTTTCGAATAAATGTTATAATTCAAAAAAAAATATATTTAAATTATGGTTTTAATTTTAATATTGTAATTCGTTTATATTGTTTGTTTTTAAATTAATTAAATTCAGAACCCAGGTTCAAAACCCTGAGTAAATAAAAAAACATTAGTTAAAACTAATTAATTTTATTCTACTCGTAGATGCCATAGCATTGCATAGCATACCATTATATTGGAATTGACAGATTTTAATACTTAAAAGTAAAAATTAAAATAAATATAAACTAAACGTAATAAAAAATAAACTATAAGTAAAAAATATCCTCTAGAGTCGTCTCTAGAAGATATTTACTTCAGGGATAGTCCCAAGAAGACTGGCAACATTTCCCCTCTGTATAGCGAGGCAGAGGCAGGCGCGGTGGTGGCTCGGTTGTAAGAACGCGTTCCTTGAATGCTACAAAGGTCGGTTCAAACCCTCCCGCCATGTACCAATAAGAAATGCACTTTTCTTACGTACATTTGTCATAGATTGACAACACCACCAATCCCGTGCCTCGGAGAGCACGTTAAGCCGTCGGTCCCGGTTCCAGTAATACTAACTTGTGGAATCGTTAATAAATTGTCATTAAAAATTAACAACATTTCCTCGCCAAGCCGTCTGGCCAGCGTGGCGAGTGTAGGCCAAATTCTCCAGATATATGTTCTGGAAGGCCCATCTCCAGCAGTGGAGGTCTAGGACGCTGTGTTCTAGGGGCTGTAATAAAAATAGCGAGGCAGAAATAATTGGCATTTTTCCAGTATCCAGACTTTTCCGTTAGCCGTTTGGACAACTCCTTGGCCAGACGCCTGGCTGAGTGTCCCCATGGGCCCATCGTCTCGGCGCAAACTCTTAATAATATTGGAATTTAATTTTAAAAATACCTTCTCCAAATTTCTTAGTTGTATTACCGTGACTAGGGAAATCGCATAGGGGAAGATATAGATTTTCCTCAAAGCCATTAACATGTATATTGCCTTTAATTTATTGTGTAGAGCTTTTTGATCGTGTACAATCGTGAAAGTCAAGTTTTTATCATAGAAAAATGGTATTTAAATTTGATTAAAATATATTTTCATCTAAGAAACCGTATTTCCAGTTTTTTTTGTATCTTGGTAGTTTTTTGTTATTAATCATTTAAATATAAAACAAGTGTTATGCTTTAAAAGTAAAACACTAATAAATACATAAGCAGTTTTTATTGTAACATTTAAGTAATTTTAAAAAAAATACATTATAATCAAACAGAACTTAACACTGTCTTTATATATATATAAGAAGACAGTGATTAAGTTTGAGGAAAATCTATATCTTCCCCTATGGGAATTCTCGGTTCAAAATTAATCAAAAAAAAAATATCTTAAACATTTTCAAAGAAAACAATCAAAATTAAACTTTTTTAACAAACAATAAATAAACATAATAATGTCCTTTTGAATATTCAAAGAATATGACTAGAAGAGTAAAAGTAGTAGTATGAATCACATAATTAAAATTAAATTCCCGAAAGTACCTACCGAAAGAACCGGTAATCAAATTAAATTGCCCAGTTCCATTTTATTGAAGTAAGAACCGAGAATTCCCGGTACTTCGAAGATGGGGATTAATATTTCTGACCACCCCGTAAGAGATACAGTCGTAATGATACTTTACTGTTACTCGTACATTATATTATTAAAAAAAACTAACCGATTTAAAAATAAGTTTTTTAAAGATATATAAGACATTTGAAATTTTATCGGGTAATATCTAGTTAGTTATGAAATATTATCTTTTATTTTCCTTTATTTTTGTACCTACTTTTCATTAGTGTTTAAATTATCCGAATAAATATCTTGATAAAATGTCTTGCGGCATTAAAGCCCACCTTTCTTTGTGCAAAAAGTATTAAATAAATAAATAATCTCGCTATTGTTATTTATATGTACTCAAAGGTATAGTGGTATATGGCAATAATGTGCCGGCTAAGCGCGGTGAGTCATATAATCAAAATACTGTAATTTTAAAAATCTACACCCATTACTTTTCCATTCATCATAATACAACTTTCTGCAATCAGTTTTCATTTATTAAGTTATTACCAACAATTTGCAAATTAGATAGTCTTTAATAGTAAATTGGGACTCTATTTTTATTTAAATAAAACCCAAGTTTGTTTACAGTTTTGTGAGCAATCAGTAAAATACGTCACCCGTAAACCTTTCCATTGTGAATCGGAGAGGCACTCTCTTCTATACATAAAATTTAGGCCGAGAGGTGACGTCAAATAATATTAATCACTACAAAGATTAAAAATATTTATAATTATAACTAAAACTAAACTATAATATAACTACCTCATCCTACCATATCCTCGCCAAGCCGTCTGGCCAGCGTGGCGAGTGTAGGCCAAATTCTCCAGATATATGTTCTGGAAGGCCCATCTCCAGCAGTGGAGGTCTAGGACGCTGTGTTGTGTTCTAGGGGCTGTAATGAATGAATGAACATATTTTATATTCCTGGCCAGCAGCATGTCGAGTGTATGCCAAATTCTTCAGATATACGAGTATGTGCTGAAAGGCCCAACAGTGGAGGTCTAGGATTCCGTGTTCTTGGGGCTGAGATGATGATGATAACATATTATATTTGGTTATTATACTATTGGGCTCACGTGATCACATTATCCCCAGTTTCTCAAAATATAAATAAAAAACAAAATCATAAGCGATGTATCAGTCATTTGACAGTTTACCGTAAAAACCGGAGGTTATAGACCAACATGAACATTGAAATAAAAATTCGCATTTCAACATGCATGTCGATTTGATTTATTCGAATCGAAACTGACAGTTTTCTATGGAGTACTGTCACTTTAATCAAATATATAGAAATAAATCTCCAAAATTTGGTTTTAGGTACTTAAATAGATAATCAGGAGTTGTTTTATACCTATTTATGTTTAAATCTATGCTATGAAATAACATTACAAAAACACCGTGTTTATATATCTATGAAATAGCAGTATTCGTCCGAAACTATGTACCCCATCTCAACGTTTGGAGCTTTACTCGAAAAAATGTTACTGTATGGCAATTAAAATATTTAACCATTTGTCATTTGATTTAAAAGCATTGAATTTAAGGGCTTTTTAAAAAAGTTAATGAAGCTATTGGTACTTAAGGTATACCATTAAAATAAGGAATTTCTTGATGATGAACTTAAATGGAATAGGAAAATTAAATTATTATTATTACGTGTTCTTTGATACTTTAATATAAACTTTATAAATAAATATATTTGGACATTATTTATTTATTTAAAATCTTTATGGTAAAAATAACAAATGCAAACATAATGCCATTAAACTTTGGGACATTGGGATCATTTAATATCAGGTACGGTGCAAATAAATAAAAAAAGAGAATAATCATTCTTGATAATATTTAAAAACGAATAAAAAGTTAAAGTCAAAATATCCTTATTCGCGTACATTATTACAAGCATTTATGAAACGTCATTTTTTTATTTTTAAATAGCAATACACAATAATGATACCTTCAAAAACAACTACCACCTTTCCCTGAACTGGTTACGATAAGAAATACAATAGGTGTGTTAAATGAAAATTATTGCCTAAATATATATTTTTTTCATGCTGCATGACGGCAGAATACGCCAGAAAACTGTACTAAACTAGTACATTGTACCGTGTTATAGAAACTAAATATTTGAATTTCATTAAAATTTTGCCTTTAACTGCCTCCGTGGTCTAGCGGTTAAGTCCGTGGATTTAGATTCGGAGGTACCGGGTTCGATTCCTGGTCGGGACACAAAAATATTAATGTAAATAAGTACATTTAATTATTATTTAATTTATTTGTGATATTACTCGAGTTTGGTACGCTGGAGACATCGACGAGCTTGCCACTTGTCATGATTGCCCTATAGTAAAGTTGGCTAATAGTAATTCCGCTTATATATAAGCGTGGTTTCTGACCACCCGGAAATGGTACGTGATGATACTTTACTTTTATTAAAGTTTAAAATATTTAAGAAAAATATGCCACCTCTCGGCCTATTAAGGAAAACTCTTCGGAGCATATTTCCAAGGAATATTCGGCGTTGATTTTCACAAATATCACTTTTGTGAGAAAAGTTATAACAATAAATTTTCTATAGCATTTGCATGCGGATGCTTGAATCGAAGGCACTTACACGCGGCTCGCTAGCTCCGGTTACTCCACCGTGATTTAGTGGTTAAAGCTTTTTATAAAAATGTTTATGGAATAAAAATATTACTCATTGGTTCAAATAAACCGCATTCTAAATCATTATCATTACTTTAACTTTAAGATTATTGCGTTTATTTGACATGTTTTGTCAAATTTAGTAACACTTCCTTTTTAACCTTCCTTGCAACTATTATTAGACTTACAGCGATGTTAATTTTCGTATATAAAAAGTAAATAGATGATTGTGAAAAAAATGTATAGCTAGGGGCGAAGCAAATTTGCGCATCGGTAAAGTTATATAGTACAAAAGTATTTTTTTAATTTCAAATTATAAATAATAATAAAAAAAAAATCTAAATAAAGTATATTCTCGCATATCACGACGATGGGCTCATGGGGACCTTCAGCAAGGAGCCTGGTCAAGGAGTTGTGAAAGCGGCTGAAAGAAAGCTCTGGAGGCAGGATTTATTTCTGCCAACGTATCAGCCTCGCTATACAGAAGAAATGTTGCCAGTCTCCTTGGGACTATCTCGGATAGGACGTCATTAGAGAACATGTTTTATTTATAAATAATTATTATTCAACTACACACAACAGATATTTATTGAAGTAATATACAAACAGTATAAAATAATTACAATATAAATTAAAACTACTTAAAAGTAAAAATTAAAATAAATATAAACTAAACCTAATAAAAAATAAACTTTACGTAAAAAATGTCCTCTAGAGACGACCCTTCAGTGATAGTCCCAAGAAGACTGGCAACATGTCCCCTCTGTATAGCTAAGCTAATACGTTGGCAGAAATAATTGCCTGCCTTCCTGTCTTCCTTTTCCGTTAGCCGTTTGGACAACTCCTAGGCCAGACGCTTGGCTGAGTGTCCCCATGGGACAATTATAGATTATTTTATATTTAATTTTAATTTATTATTTAAGTAGCTTTTAATAAATAAATAAATATTTGATCTATAATAATTAACTTCAAATAAAAAAATTTTGATTATTAAAGTATGAAAAAGAATTATCGTCGAAAACCACGCTTTTTATAGAAGTGGATTCACATTTAGACAATTTTACTATAGGCCCATCATTATAAGTCGCACGCTCGTCGATGTCTCTAGCGTAGGAAACTCGAGAAATTTCACATTACATACATTTAAAAAATATATTGTGTCACAACCAGAAATCGAACCCGGTACTCCGCGTCTATATTCACAGACTTAACCGCTAAACTAATTAGCTAATATTTAATTTATTATTACTTTTATATAACATTGTCTGCATAAATTTTGATAATTATGCCAAAGCAATCATTAAAAAAATACTAACAATTGAATTATTCCTAATAAGTATATAGCTTCATATACTTATGGTCATGACGTGTTCATTGTAAAATATAAAACATCACTATCACTACATATTATAAATCTCCGCCGCGCCCGTCTGTCTTAAAACTTGTCTTTAAAAACTACTGCACCGATTTTCATCCGGTTTTCATCAATTATTATTAGTCTTTCGAACATAGTGGGTATAAGAATCCCTATTATAATATCCAATACTAATTAAGGTTTTTAAGTTAATAAACGATTATTTTATTTATGTATTATTCATCTTCTGTACTTTCTTAAATTCTTTTCAATAAAATGCAGCCATATTGTCACGACTCGTTTCAGCTTCCACATTTCCGCTGACGATCAAAAACACAAAACCTCCAAATCTCGAATGAATACAAATGATATGAACATCCGAGCGCCACCACCCGCAGTCGGAAATGACCGGGGATTTGTCATTGTCAAATTTGAATACTACGAAATGGCAGAGGAAAAACGAAGATCATCCATTATTTGGCAACTGTACTGGCTCCAGGCTTAAGCTATTAGATTAGCTGCTTCATTTACCAACGCAGATGTTTTGCTTTCCCAAAAACTCTAATTAACTTATCGGTTTTGGTCGCGTTTCGAGCTACCTTTTCATTTTGGTTGGTTTTTATTTTCAGTTTGGAGTCTGTATGCTCTGTAATTCGTCTGCGATGAAACAATGAACTTTTGTCTTGTTTTGTTTAGTTTTAAATACTTTATTGCACTAAAATTGTACGTAGGCGGGCTTAATGGCCAGGCATTTTCTAACAAACTTTTAAAAACGAAACAACAAAAAATTTTGCTCAGTGGATTGTATGTATAGTCACACTCAAACTTCAAATTACACTCACATCCACACTGTCATAACTACATATATATATACATTTTACACATAGACTAGGGTTTTTTTCCTTGAGTGAGTTTTTTATTTATCCATTTTTTGATTCACTACTTTTATGTTTTTTGTTGAAACTCGCTCACTATATATATTAATTATCTAATGTGAATTCTTAAAGAATCACGGCATTTAGCCGGTTAACCTAATGATGTTCACAGGCCTCAGCCATGTGAGCATCATGTGTTCGATAATTCTTTGACCCCAAACTTTCCGACTATACGGCAAGTAATAATAGTTGCTTTTTGCAATTATCTGTATGTGTACTGGTCTACGTTGATAGTTTTTAGCCTGTCTTTTTTAATACAAGCTATCCAAATCGTTTGGTATTACCTTTTTCCAAAACAACAATGTATTCTAGAAACAGTCATGCAATGTTAATTAAACTATTTAATAACTTACCAGAAAATATCAAGGTATTACCGATTAACCGCTTCAAAAAGGATCTGTACAATTATTTAATAAAAAGATGTTTTTATACAATTAAAAAATATCTAAGCAATAACTAATGCCAAAATGTGTATGTAGTCCGAGCGTAGCTTCAATGTACCTACTATTTTACAATTTGACTTTTGTCATATTGTAATTGCCCAATATTTGCATGCCATTGAGGTGAAACATGTGAAGCGAAATTTTCTAGCTATAAGATCTTGCAATGCAACCATGTTTTCTAGCAAATAAATTATTATTTGATTTGTCATGTAATGTTTTTGATATTACTTCAGTACTACATTTGTTACTTTTTTAAATTTTATTTGGGATTTAAGCTCTGTTGTAAGGTCTCTGTATTTCCTTTTTTTTTTGTATGTGTTGTTATTAAGTTACGAGTGTTAGGTACCGCTATATCAATTAAATATGCTGTTTTGTTTTCTTTGTTTATTAAAGTAATGTCAGGTCGGTTGAAGTGTACTGTTTTGACAGTTTTTTATATATTATTATTATTAATTCATTGATCGCATCTGAGTTGAATTTGTATTCGTATAGATTACCATGAACCAATACTTTAAGAATTTTGTAACTAGGTAAGATTTTAAGCTCTGTTAAATCTGAAAGTAAATAAATAAATTAGCTTTTTTATTACTTATCGATTTTCTGTCAACTGCTCTTCATCTTTGTTTAGATTATAAGGATAGCTTTGTGCAGTTTTGACTGTTTTGTAGCTTTTCTTACTTCTTAGTCATTATTAAGTTAGTAACTATGCTATATCTGCTTTGTCACAATATCAAAACTTAAGGCCGGTATAAATAAACAGATTACAAAATCATTGTCAAACTTGAGATCAAGTTGTCTGTTTCATTCTTCCTTGATTGACATTATTTATAAATACAATTTAACGCTTTAAACAATATTTACAAAAAAAATCGAGTTTTATTTTGTATATGTATATGTAAATATTAAATGATTTACAGATAGACAATATTTCTTCGGCGTACATTTTTTATACATTAATAACAATTGTGTTTTGCATAGAGTTTTCGTTTTCCGTTGTTACCGTCTCATAGGCAATGACTAATGGAGTGTCGCTATAATTCCTATATCATTTTTACGAAAAACCATCTATTATTTAGGAATACGATGCAACATTTACTTTTATATAAGTCTGGTAATATATTATTTTAGGACCAAGTGTTGGCCCTAATTATTTTTGTAGAAATACCACGTGTAATTGTAAAAAGAGCAAGTTTTTTTAAGCTTTACGTGTCATTGGTAGAATCCCTTTTTCAAATTAAAAAGGTAACTTTTTTTGAAGATAAAAAATATTATCCGTAAAATTAATTCACGTATGGTGAATAAGACCGCGTCTGAAAATCACGATATCTATCGTGGTAAATACCCAAAGGCTGTGTGCTATCTGCAATCGGCCGTGTTATTATTAATTGAAAATAAAAATAATAAAAAAATACGTAAGCCAACGTTCACACGATCGTCGACCGTTTGCTACCTACTTGATTGGGCTCGGCGATATTTTTAGGAAAACTTCCCTTCACCGTAACCTAAGATTTTATTACCGAATAATTAAAATTAAAAATACGTAGTTCTTTATTTTTATTCTAGATTATCATATAAAAATATTTGCTTTTGCAAAAATTGCACGCAGTATAAGGTGCAAAGGGAGATTTTTATTTACTATGACAATATACGATGTCGCAATCAACTAATTGTAAGAGTTCGAGTTTCAAGAGTGAAAGTTAATGAATCAGATACAGATAACACTATGTCGGTCTAAACTATTGCACTAAAAAACGTAAACCGAAAATTGCCATGCATTAAAAATCATTCTACAAATAGTCGAACGTGTTACCCATCTGGCAACGAAATATTTAGCTTAGCTTTTTCCGTAATAAGGCAGTAAGTATATTTACATATATATTTAATTATTAATTAATAAATAAACCTCAATTTTGTTATTCGAAATGTTTATTGAAAAGTCTTATAAGGTCACGTTTTTCCTATAATAATTATTTAAGTATGATGACTGCATCTTGTTATGAGAATCTAATAAAAAAAAATTGCAAAAATGCCCGGGTCTTATATGCAAGTCAACAAGTAGAGGCTTTAGAATGTAGATTTACAACCGTTTCTGGAAATATGAAAATTTGTCATTACGCTTCCAGATTCCGCTTTCAGACTGTTCGTATTCCTTTTGTTTTGATTTACGTTCAATATAACTTAGGAAAGAGAACTATTAAAACCCAGTATTTAATGCATTTAATAAAACAAATTTATATATTTTCTAAACACATATTATTTTATTTATTACATATATGTACATTCTACATATATTAATTTATATGATGTTATATACTCTTTATTGCACAAAAAACTTAAAAGTAATGATAAAATTAAATAAAGGGCGAACTTAATGCCGTACGGCATTTTATAACAGCTAACCTTTGGGAGTGTGGTAGAGGATTGCGGGGTTTATTATTATAAATATACAACTACATACACTACATAATAATCGTTACATAATATTACTTAAATAACATATATATACAAATATATATATATACATACAAAAATTCGTAACTATAGAACTATTTACACACATTAAATATAGTATAATAGATGTAGGTACTAAGAAGAGTTAAGTTGTTTGTTGAGAAAGTGAGCGATTAGGAGATTTCTAAATATATTAATAGACGGCGCCCGTCTGCTAACCAGAGGTAGTCTGTTCCGCTCACGAGCAGCGGACACTGTGAAAGAGTCTGAATATCTGCTGGACGAATGAGTAGGGATTTTGAGCTGATTGTTATTAGCGTGTGTGTTATGGCGTGTTAGAATAAAAACCAACTGCATTTTTGCACATTTAATAAAAAAATTGTTCATATAATTGCTTTTAAGACCCACTATATTTATAACTAGCTGTTTGACCCGGCTTCGCTCGTGTAGTAATCTGGTCATCATGTGCCATCGATTTGGTAGATGTGGCAAATGACATAAAGACTATATAGGTACTTTAGTTGAAAAGAGTTATATACGAGTATATGCCATTTGAAAGACAAAACTCTACCAATTTATGTTTCAAAGTTATTTAAATATTGTTATGGGTAAACTATAAAAGGTAGACATATGCTCTCGCGGACTTTTTTAAAAATAATGTTAAGATGAACAATTCATCCATAGAGCATTTTTGTATAACTTTAACTATATGCTCAGCGCACGCCACGGAAGGCCTCAGAAACGATACTTTTCCCCCGTTTTTAAAACATTTTTGGTTACTGCTCCACAACTATAGGACCTAGCGTGATATTATATAGCCTATGTTACTTCTGAATAATGCAGCTTTCTAATGGTGAAAAAATTATTGCAATCGGTCCAGTAGTTTTTGAGTTTATTCATTACAAACATACAAAAATACAAATCTTTCCTCTTTATAATATTAGTATAGATTAGTATAGACTAAGCGTCACAGTGCTTAGTCGATTTTATTACTGGAAAAAGCAGAATTTTTTTAAACGATTGGTGTAAAAAGGTGAATTACTAATTAGTTTTCGCTCTAACCCGGCCATATATATATATATATATATTCTATATATACGAGTATACCTACGAGTATATAAGATAAGATAAGATAAGATAAAAAATCTTTATTTGCATAAATGTTAGTCTAATTTACAGGTCTTATAGTAAACTAACTTAACGTAACAACATTTGCCAAGTAAATTGGCGAGCAAATATATCAAACATTAATATATATATTTTTAAACTTTTAAATAAAATATGTCCAAAAACCTACATCTAGGTATTTATACAATATTGTCAGCTTAAACTTTAGGTATTACAATTGTCAAAATATTCTTTTAAATTATAAAACATATTTTGTTTTAACCAAATTATTAATTGATTTTTAAATACATTTTTTCCCAACAATTTTAATTTGTTGGGTAATTTATTATAAGTATACACATAATTAGGCAATTTTTATTACATTTTGTTTTTTTAGGATTAATATCTACAATAAGATCATAGGGGTTTCTCCTACTTCGAACGCTGATTATATATAAAGTTAAATAGAAGCTTTTTAATGAAGCTGGAAAAACGCAGGGTTTTATTCATAAATTTATCATTTATAAAGTATTGTTCCTATAATACAGCTGCAGACTAGGCTGGGTTGTACCAAAACAAAGTATCTGTAATTGTAACGATTAAAGTTTAAAATGGCGTCGATTGTTCCAGCTGACGACGGCTTAATGTTACATTTACTATTTTAGGTAAGTCTTGTTTTAAGCGGTATCATTTATATATACATGTTAGCGATAGATTATAAGATGACGTCTTTTTTTTTTTTATTATTTTATTCTTTTTTTTTTGTTTTATACATTTATAAATTATCTGACATACGTATATAAATTCTATACATCATAATTATTAAGTATTTAGAATGAAACTGACACGGCCTCTTTACAGCCACGATCTTAATTACCTAAGTAGTTTCTAAGTTAGTTAGTTTTACTTGCTTGTAGCAATAATGTTGTGCATAGCATACATAAATACGGATTATTACTTGTTTACGGTCCAACCATTATTACCACTTTGATTAGTACAATGTTTTGAAAATTGTATTGATTTAATTAGTTCTGACTGTATCCAAGTTGTTTTGAGAGAACCAATGGAAATAAATTATTTTGATTTGATTTGATTAAAAAAAGTGATATTTATATAAAAATAGCACCGCTTGATACAAGACTTACCTAAATATTAGTTCCCCTTAAAATAAAATAATGGCATTTGACATCATTGCAAATGGCACATACTTTCAAGGAGAACAACAAATAGGTGGTAGGGATTGATGGTGGTTAAATGCCCAGTCAATCCGGCATAGTGTTAGGGACTGATGTCAGTCATGAGTGTCTCATTCCATTTGCTAACATTTATAGAGATTGCGCGCCACTTACCATCAGGTGGAAGCAAGGTCCAAGTCGTGCTAGTATGATAAAAAACCTGATTTAAATTTAGCCAACTTTACTATAGGCTCATCATGACAAATGGTAAGCTCATCGATGTCTCTAGCCTACCTAACTCATGAAATGTCACAAATAAAATGATTGTGTCCCGACCAGCAATCCAACCCGGTACTAATCTAAATCGATGGACTTTGTAAGAGTATATATTAAATAAAAATATTTTATCCATTTGGGCATCTTTTATCCATCTCCATGGATAAAACAACAATATATCAATGACGTAATAAACACCCGTATAATCTCCACACACGGGGCGTACCGAATGATATCACATACATTAATCAAATGTCAGATTTTATGCAAAGTTAGCGAAAAGGCCCCGTGATTAATGATTGGTCAAGGAAGTCCTAGCGTCCACTTCATTTCATTTTTCATTCTTCAAACTGTTTTGTTTAGTCACAAAGGGCTGGAAGTATTTTTGTTTCGTTTGCAATTCGATTTTAATGCGTTTTAGGGACGACACTGATGATTTTCATCATCATCATCATCAGCCTATGTCTCTCCACTACTGGATGTAGGCCTCCCCCAAGGCTCGCCATTTCGCACGATCTTTTGCCACCCTCATCCAGCCCCCACCAGCGACCTTTTTCCGGTCATCCGTCCATCTGGTGGGGGCTCTTCCCACTCTGCGTTTTCCTGTACGTGGTCTCCACTCTAGAACTCGTCTACTCCATCGGTCATCGGTTCTGCGACAGACGTGTCCGGCCCATTGCCACTTCAACTTACTAATTTTGAAGGCTATGTCGGTAACTTTGGTTTTCTGACGGATGTCTTCGTTTCGGACTCTATCCATCAGAGAAATACCGAGCATAGCTCTCTCCATAGCTCGCTGAGCGACCTTAAACTTGTGGACCAGACCCACTGTCAGTGTCCACGTTTCTGCTCCGTACGACAATACTGGAAGAACGCATTGGTTGAAAACTTTCGTTTTTAAACACTGTGGTATGTTTGATAACAGGATGTGGCGTAACTTCCCGAATGCAGCCCATCCTAGTTGACTGCGCCTGTCAGCTTCCTTGCTGAAGTTGGCTAGGCCTAGTTGGATAGTCTGGCCAAGGTAGACGTATTTTTTCACAACTTCGAGAGAGGCGTTGCCCACGCAAATTGGTCTCGGAATGGCATGATCGTTGAATAACTTTTGTCTTGTCCAAGTTCATTCCGAGACCAACTCGCTGGGAATGCCACGTTTAGGCCGTTTAGCATTCCACTAAGATCTTCCAGATTCTGATGATTTTGCTTCGACTTAATTAGTCTGTATGTTTACTAAACAGACTGTCTCCGTGGTCTAGTGGTTAAGTTCGTGGCTTTAGACGCGGAGGTAACGGGTTTTATTTCTGATAATTTATTTGTAGTGTTGCCCAACGCAAGACCAAGACCATTGCATCAGAGTAGGTGGTATTGGTCTTGCACACCTAATCTAGGTCTTGGTCTTTTTCTTGTGCAACTCTTGCCCTGACTATATTTTTTTTTTACAATTGTCCAATTTTATAATCTACTATCTCGACAACTACTGGTCTGAATTACTTGAAATTTGAAATAGTTATTTATTTAGTTATTACCTGTGACTCCGTGGTCTAGCGTTAAGTCCGTGGATTTAGACGCGGAAGTACCAAGTTTGATTTCTGGTTGGGACACAATTATTTATTTGTGATATTTCGTTGTAAACAACTCGGACCTTTTTAAAAAACCTTTGGTAAATCCAAGACTCCGTCAAAGAAATCCCACTAAGCTATTAATGCCAATATGTAAGAGTTCACTGTGTAGTTCTAATTGGTATTATATGGCTATAAAAGTTTATAATCATATACCTTCGGACATTAAATTATTACTATAAATATTTTTAAAAAAACTTTATCTCGCTGGCTGTCTGCTAATTGTTTCTATAGACTTAAGGAATTTTATGAATACAAATGTTGACATAATTAAGAAATGACAAATTGTATGTAATGCTATTATTATTATTATTATCCTTAAACATTTGTATGCCAAATTCTGGTGGATTATGAGAAACTATTTTGATTTTATTTATATAACATACTATGTACCATGTATCCTAGCAAATAAACGATTTCATTTCATTTCAAGTGAAGTTTTTTTCAAGACTAACTTATATTAAAAAGAAATGTCGAACAGTCTCTTGTCAAGAATAGAATAGTGGTTTTATTTAGTGACAGGAAGGGTATAATGATGAAAAGGACCGTGTTTTGTTAAGAATCCTGTTCTATCAATTTTGTGAGATTTCTGGGTTACCTGTCCTTTATTTGTCTTTTTTATTATCATTATAATTAATTGTACGCATTTTTCGTCATGTCTGATAAAAAAAGACAAGATTATTTATTTACAAACTAACATAATATTTAAAGTGCGTAATGTCAGAGCGAGATAGATAGATAGATAAATTCTTTATTGCACAGAAAATTAAACATTTTACTCGTACAGTACATAGGCGAGCTTAATGTCTAAAAACATTATCTAACAGCTAACCTTTAGGAGAAGAAGTGAGAGAGAATATATACAATATTTTTTTAACGGAATTTAGCTGTAATTATGAAAGGTTATATTTAACGCAATGGTGCGTAATTTCAATCTGGAAAAAGCAACCGGTTGACTTTTTTTTTTTGTTACTGAGGCAATTTTTTTTTTGTATAATACCTTATAACCCCAAAATAGACGGAATCGAAGAAAAAAGATGGGCCTTCCAGAACATATATCTGGAGAATTTGGCCTACACTCACCACGCTGGCCAGACGGGTTGGCGAGGAAACCCTCTTTAGTAGTTTTTAATTATTTGTTTTTTTTTATTATTTCTTCGAATAACTATAAAATAATTTAACTAATTACTGTCTCCGTGGTCTAGCGGTTAAGTCCGTGCATTTAGACTCGGAGGAACCGGGTTTGATTCCTGGTCGGGACACAATAATATTTATAAATTTAATTAAATAATTTTGATTGTGATAGTTCTCGAGTTTGGTACGCTAGAGACATCGACGACTTGTCATGATTGGCCTATAGTAAAGTTGGCTAAATGTGAATCCGCTTCTTTATAAGCGTGGTTTCTGACCCCGCAAAGGGATACTGTCGTGATAATACTTTACTTTTTCTAAATTAACTAAATGCGCAACCTCAGTATAGGTTACGAGTTTGCGCCGTTTGGGGTTGAGAGGATGGGGCCATGTCTATTTTTTTTAAAGTATTAGCCTCAGCATACAGAGGGAAAATGTTGCCAGTCTTCTTGGGACTATCTCTGATGGAACGTCTCTAGAGGCCATTTTTTTATTAATTGATAGTTTATTTCTTTATTAGGTTTAGTTTATAGATATTTAATTTTAGAATTTATATTTGTATAATATTTAATAATTTTGACGTACGCTCGGATAAACTTGCGCTAAAACTGTCAGTAAAGAGTAAGTATCATCACGACCGTTTCCCTTTCGGAGTGGTCAGAAACCACGCTTATAAATAAGCAGATTCACATTTAGCCAACTGTACTATAGGCCAATCATGACAAGTGGCAAGCTCGTCGATGTCTCCAGCGTACCAAACTTGAGAAATATCACAAATTAATTAAATATTAATTAAATGTATTCATTTACATGATTAAAAAAAATTATAATTAAACTAAAAACTTACATCTTAAAACATACATTACTATTAATGTCATTTACATTAATAAATATTTTTGTGTCCCGACCAGGAATCGAAACCGGTACCTCCGAGTCTAAATACACGGACTTAACCGCTTCACCACGGAGGCAGGTCAGTAAATAAAGTAATTCACTATTTTGACGATCAAACGTTTGCGTTTGACTTAACAGACTGCCGCCGTTGAATAACTTGTAACCCCATAGATTACTTCCAACCCTATTTGTCAGAAATAAGTACGCCATCTAATAAATGTACCTTTCATAATTTCACTATTATGTGCGCGTGTGATTGAAGATGCACATTGGGATAACAGAACGGCTGCCATTCGATTCCGAGTGCGGCTATTTGTAACGGTCAATAGGATGGAAATGTTAACCTCGGTTTGATGAGAATATGATTTTAGTCAAACTTTAATTGATATATGGATCTTAAGTCCGTGGATTTAGACCCGGAGGTACCAGGTAATATCAGGTCAGGGCACTATAATTTATTTATTTTATTTGTGGTATTTCTCGAGTTTGATACATTGACGAACTTCCCAACTTCCCACTTGTCATGATGGGCCAATATCCACCCCGAAAGGGATCATCATCATCACAGCCCTGGAACGCAGTCCTAGAATTCCACTGTTGGTGATGGAGATGGGCCACACTCGCCACGCTGGCCAGACGGGTTGGCGTGGTTCTGATGCCACTTTACTATTGACAATTTATTAACGATTCCACAAGTTGGTATAAGTGGAACCGGGACCGACGGCTTAACGTGCTTTCCGAGGCACGGGAACGGTGATGTTGTAAATAAATGACATATGTACGTAAGAAAATTCTATTTCTCATTGGTACCTGCCGGGGTTCGAACCGACCAATTTAGTTTTTTTTTTATTTAAGGTAAGCGTTCTTACAACCAAGCCACCACCGCTCTCTTCCGAAAAAGATATGGTCGTATAATGATATAAATAGTAGGATAAAAACTGGAAAATTCTTATGGGTACATTTGAACATCATTACAGAATCCCAGATGAACTAGCTGTATCAAGTATAAAGTTATTCATATATTATGATCTCACTAAAGCAATGATCAGGAACGCAGTGGAACTTGTTGCGAGAGGAATTCCAGCAAAAACATTGCGTTTACTAAAAGGATTTAGCTTAAGCAGGTCTGCCGTCAATACATTTATGGAACGATTACAAGTCGGTATTAACGGAATCATACATAACACATTACAATTTTTTTATATACTAGCTCGACCTGTGACCTTGCGCCTACGTGATGTGTGGAATCAGACACTCATGACTGACATCAGTCCCTAACACTATTCCGGCTTGACTGGGCATGACGGCAAATCGAGCCTGATCCTGAAACGTGTGGACACTTTACTGGGTTTATCGGTACGAACGATGGATACTTCCCCGCCCCGACAGACTGGGCAAATTACCACCATCAGTCCGCCTACCACCTATTTGTTGTTCTCGTTAAAAGTATGTGCCATTTGCAATGATGTCAAATACCAATTTTTACTTTCAAGGAGAGCTAATATTTTAAGCTTGCCTTGCTGATATTTATATAAAAATATCACCGATTGAAACAAGAGTTACTATACAATATGTTGTCGAAACTAAGGCTCATATTAGGATAATAACCAAAATAGCAGTCACTAGTTTTTAAATCCACTAATTCCTTTACACTTCAATCAGCAGCCCCACAACAAAGACCCTCGGTTTAGCGCGGTTTTAATTACAGCCGCGAGGTGTTAGCAGTTTTAATTTTAAAAATATAATCCGCTTATGACACTATGACGCGAAGCACTATTTGGGCTAGTGATGTGATCTATTTAATCCAATATTAATAATATAAATTTTGAAAGAAAGAAAGAAAAAAGTTTATTTATCACAAAAAAACTAAAGCAGTTAAAAAAATAATTAGACAACAAACAAGATAGTGTGGTGACAAATAGGGAATCAGCTCAGCAATAAGCTGCAACACTCGGTCACAGCGCTGATTTTCAGTGAGGGATCACAATGATATACCTAAATATAAATAACATAATAAATAAATATAAAACTACCAAAAATATTCTACAAGGAATATAATAATGATTATTGTATCAAAATTAAAAAATAAGCAATATTAATAAAAACTTGTCCTTCAAATAAATAATATAATATACATAAAACTATGGCTATATAATTTGGCAAATTTTTAAAATAAATACATAATGTTTACATAGTATTATACCTAGTTTTTTTGATTAGGCGTGCTGCTGCAATGATTCTTGAGATGTGAACAAATATTTACTGTCATCGATGTATATAGATAGGCCGTCACTGATATGAAAACGTTCCCGCAAAACCAATCGAAGTCATGTAGCTACACCAACGGTCGCGAGCTGGAAGAATCGGTAACGTATTAGGACCACTAATTTCGTAGTACTCTGTCAAAAGATGTTGGTAAAAAACTTTTATCGATTAATAGTTTTGACATCACTATGCGTTGAGTATTGTCACCAAGCTATCTCAGGACAGTCATAACTCCAATTAACAGTTGGTAATCCTACCGCCATGACAGGTTTCTTATTAACACCATTTGTCAGCGGCTTCGTACGCCTAAATTACTCTAAATTATCGGGTAGATCTCCATTCATTACCTTTTGTGTGACCGAATTTGGGGACCTCGTGTAAGCGATTTTTATAAAGCAAGATAAATTAAATTAAATGTTATTATAACATAGTCGTAGTCTGAGATATAGAATCTATACATTATTTTTTTAGTTATCCTATGGAATGTTCTGAGATTGTCCGTTCGCTTAGCGGCGCACGAGCGTGCGAACAGTAGTTTAGGCTGGGTTGGACCAAAACGAAGTATATGTAACACAAAATAAAATATTTTACAGTACATAGGCGAGCTTAATGTTTGAGACCTGCGATTTCGGATAATGAGCCATACCAACAAAAGCCAACCAGCTGACGGCTGACCTTCATAATAAAACTGATAAATTCTTAATATGATAAACGCCATTTTGTAACTTTTATTGTTACAGTTACAAAAACATTATTTTGGTGCAACTCAGGCTTAGAGCATTCTTGCATGTTCGGGCGTACTCGCTTCTTAAAGCGTAAGGAAGAGGAGACAAATTTCTTAGCATTCCATGGATTAACCGTGCGGGTGCCGGGTCTATCGTGTGGGGGTAAGCGATGAGAAGAATGGTGTCTCAGGCTTGCGACCGACAATAGGCTGGTTTAAGAAAAGGATGCCTCCTTTTTTATTTTATTACGCGATAATACGCTCACCATCCATCATTCTACTACTCTCCCGACACAACCAAATACTGTATGATTCCGTTAATGCCGTCTTGGAAGCTCGTTCCATAAATGTATTGACGGCAGACCTGCTTAGGCCCAATTCTTTCAGTAAGTGATGCAAAGATTTTGCTGGAACTCCTCTCGCATCAACATTCACTGCGTAAAGCTGAGTCTTGAACCCATTCCTGATCATTTTTTCTGTGAGATCATAATATTTTTTTGACTTCATGTTGTGTTCTTTTGGAATATTTGATTCGCACAGAATGGTAAGTTTAATAAGGATTACTTTTTATATAATATATAACATATAAGCGTAAAATATATAACGAGTAGGGTGCCACATTTCCCAAATTCGTAAAGAGTTAAAATGGCTCATTATCCAAAATCGCAGGTCTCAGACATTAAGCTCACCTATGTACTGTAAAATGTTTTATTTTCTGTGCAATTAATAATTTATTTTAATTATGTATTATTATTTTTCTGTTAGGTATTATAGTATTATAAATGTATATATTGTATTTATTTACATATTTTAATTCTGGTTTTTAGTATATTATTTCCATTTTCACACTCTGCACCCATAATATTAGTCACAGTTAAATTGCACTATTAATTTAAATCTTATTTCTGTTTTAATTGTATTGTCTAAATAATATAAAATCTCTTTGGCTTGTGTTCCACTATTGCTACTTTGTTTATATGTTTAATATAATGAGATGTGATTTTTTTTAAAGTAAATAATTATGACTAATAATAAAATTTATTTATTTAAATTATTAAATATTATTGTGACCTGACCAGGAATCGAACCCGGTATTTAGACCTTTCCTCTAAAACTACATAGAAGGTATTCTAATTTGAACATGAATTTAAAACAGATAGTCTTTTGCTCTTGCGGATTAGTTACTACCCTCCCCTATTAATCCAGGGTATTTAGCAAGATTGAAATTTTCGTTTGCATATTAAAGGATTTATATTTGGTTATAATTAATTTCTCGAGCTTTTATTTAAATTAGTACTGTTTTGTGAGACTGTAAGCTTCTTATTTAGCTACCCTGTGGTCAGAAACCACATATTTTTTTACCAATTTACTAACTACACCGAGTTCTAAAGTACTGAGAGTGGGATTTCAATAATAATAAAATAATAATATACCGATCTTAAAGATGAAATATCTGGCATGTGGCACAATAGTACCAATAGTCCTGTCATCTACCGGGTGTCATCCCTAAAAACCTAGAGCAATGACTTCAATTACAAGATTTATCCCCACACACATACATCTCATACTATGCCACAATACTAAACACATGCAGAATCGTCAGGAAATTCCTACAAACAGATCCAGATCATCATTAAAATTATTCACTCACTTCCATAAATAATGCTCTCTTGGCTAAGGCTCGCGAGCATTATTAAAATCCGGCCTAAAAACCGAGAGTTTGTAATATAAACCAAAATGATAATAATAAATATTTATTGCACAAAGTTAAATAATTTAAAACTAAGCACATAGGCGAGCTTTATGCCTGAAGGCATCTTCTACCAACCTAACTAACCTTCTACTAACCTTTGTAAAATGTAACCAATTACAGGCAGTGCCAAAAAATAAATAAATGATAAATAATCATGGAGAAATCGACGAGCTTGCCACTTGTCATGATTGGCCTATAATAAAGTTGGCTAAATGTGAATCCGCTTATTTATAACCGTGGTTTCTGACCACCCCGAAAGGGAAACGGTCGTGATGATACTTTTATTTATTTAAGTTATAATGTATAAGATGTACTAAAAAAGTAAAGCATTTATTCGAAAAAAATATTTACAAAATATAAAATAAAATTAATATTAATACTAAGGATAGGGATATAAGTCCCGTCCGCGTGGAATGGTGGCAAGAACGCTGGCTGCATTTCCCCGCTGAATTACAATACTGATTCTCTGGGCGAAGAAAGCCAGCCCTCTTGTCACCGGAGGAGACGACAAGACGCGGTGTTATGTCTTTTAAAAACTTTTTTGAGATGTACTTGTATGTATAATTGTGTATTGTATGTATAGTTTATGTATGTTTATGTGTGTAGGTATAATGTGTAGTATATTATAATTAGTTAAGTAACTTATTAACTGTATGATTTAAATGTGTTTTTTCATCCTCACCTTACTCGATCCCCAAGGTTAGCTGGTAAAGAATGCCTTAGGGCATTATATCTCGCCTCTGTACTATTTTTAAGTGCAGTAAAGAATTTAAATTAATAAAGTTTTAAATAATAAATAATAATATTCTGAATTTATAATATTGTTAATTTTGTTGGAGGACTAATAAACAAATAAATATTAAATTTAAAAAAAAATGAGAACTAATTCAATAGATCATGCGACTTTATTAACACAAGAGACATTTTTACAAGTCACCCCTTACTACTAAGATGGTACCTTATCATATTAACAAGACCCAAAGTTGAGTATTTTGTTAAAGCAAACTTTGGTATTAGTTAATTCGATAAGGTTCCATGCAGTTATAAGCATCAATATTGATGTTGGCAATTTATATTGCTTTGTGTTTGCATGTATCTTGTCATCAAGCGAAACTGGATAGATCCTGGACCAAAGATAATGTTAACTACCTTATTTAAAAGTCACTTTTGATTGATCGTAAGAAATATAATTCATTCATAGAGACAGAAACGCTTAATTTAGATTTTTAAGTATAGTTAGTTTACGAGGGGTGCTTGGACAATGCGCAGAAGCTGTTCCTATTATTATTTTTTATATTATGAACAAAATTAACATTTTGATAGCAATTACAAATAAAGTTTCTTACGATATGTAGACCCTAAACTAATTAAATTAAAGAAACCAACTACACAAATTAAGTTTAAGTTTTTTTAATTTTTCAATAATAATATATTCACATTCACATAGAAGAATTAGTGTATATTAGTGTATATATTTTTATTTAAAAATTAAATATATATATTAATTAAAATTAATATGAATACTATGAATTATGGATATAATTTATTCGCAGATCAGCAAACGTCGTAAATAAGTATCTATAGCAAATCCAGTAGAAACAATGGACCCATGGGGAACTATAATGGCAAAGTGATTGTAATTTTTTTGTGATTAAAAGGGAAACGAGCAGAATTTTCTGACAACTGTCATTGGAACGTTTTTAGAAAAATCTAGCTATAAGTTAATATAATGGGTGACTCCTATCCTTACTCTTATCCTTCTCCAAATGTTACAACATAATATATGAATTTTAAAAGTAATAGGTATTAATTAATTGTGACTTGCCTGGTGGGTTACTGCTGTACCAGGTATTGTTTTCTCATAGGTACTGATAACTAAATTTAAAAGGTTATTAATTGATCGTTGTGGTGCAGTTCTGTATATGTTTTATTTTGTAAATCTGATATAGCTGAGTTTTCCTTGCAGATTCCTTTCTCAGTCAGATTAAACATTAACAGGTCACTGGAATTTGCTAAGCTGCTGGTCTTCTGCTAACAGCTTACTTATTGGACCACTTTGCTGCTTAGTCTTCTACTAGCAGGAGTAGAATCATTTAGAATAATTAAATTAATGACGTTTCATAAATGCCTGTAATAGGTTTACGTGAATAAAGATATTTTGAGTTTGACTTTGAAGGCGAAATGTTGTCACGAAACTTTAAAAACGATATAATAAATTTTAATTAAGTTTTCTCAAATAAAAACAAAATTTTCTGTGTCATAATTGTAACAACAAGGTTTCCAGGTTAACAGCACGCAAAAACTATATTAAAGGTAGTTAGACAATTTAGGCGTGTTGTTGCCACAATTCGTTCAGTGTGCTTAGTGTAAAATGCAAGTTTCGGAAAACGTAACTGCTGTAGTTACGTTTTTTTGTTTTACATTGCGTGTTATTGCAAGTTTGGCTATAATAACAGGCAATGAACATCGAAAATTTTTAGTAAAAAAACTCTACTACTATAGTTGCGTTTACGAAACTGTCACACTAGGCATACATATAGTTTTTGTTTCATTATTTACTGACTCTCGGGTGTGTTGTGTTCGGATGTAAAAGTAACAATTTAACAATATGCATAGTTTTAATAACGAGATATACAAACGAATAGTGTTAATAGTTGCTACTGCAGCACACAGTTGCACGGGCACTGTCAAGGTAAAACGCTATTAGAGTTGAGAATTTTATTCTGATGCCTCCACCGGTTATTTTGAAAGCAAACAAACAAGTTGCGTTAAAACTAACTTATAAAATAAAATTCACACAGTAAATAACAAAAAACTTCTTTCCCACGTCAAAAACTAACCATTACGCCTAACAGTTTTAAAATAAACCCCCAAAATGCGTTAACTAGTGCCAAAACATGTCATCACTAGAATGACGTATTACTAGAAAATCCATGCAAGCGTGATGACACGTGACCACAGACATATATGCCTTAAGATGGGACAAACATTTCAGTTTGTTTATTTTATTTACAAATAGTACTGCCTACCTACGTGGTCTAGCAGTTAAGTAACCGCTAGGATTCACACTTAAGTTATTTTTTTATATATTTTTTAATTATACAGGTTGGAAAAGAGAGGTTGTCGTGGAGGGCAAATATCCTAAATTATGATGATGGTGAAATTTTACTGAAAGGATAAGTACTATTTAGTTGTAAAAATAAGTATAACTGCATTAATTGTCGACTCATCACATCAGTTCTCCTTTTCGGGGTAGTTAGAAACCACGCTTATAAAGAAGCGGATTAACATTTAGCCAATTTTACTATAGGCCAATCATGGCAAGTGGCAAGCTCGTCGATGTCTCTAGCGTACCAAACTCGAGAAAACTCACACATTATTTTTATTTATTTATTTTAAATACTTTGTTGCACTAAAATTGTACATAGGCGGGCTTAATGGCCAGGCATTTTCTAACAACCAACCTTTGGGAGTGTGGAGAAACTATGCGTGGGTGCAAATTTATTATTATAAACTACAATTAGTATGTATACATATAAGAATAAATAAATACATGAATACATACATATAACTATAAAAAGCTAAAAATAAGCCTACACACTAATAAACAGTAAATGATAAATAAAAAAAATATATATATAAATTAACACAAAAATAAAATGTAATATTAATTTAAGAAACACTGTTTTGCTTGTTTAGAAAGTAGGTGGTAAGTAAACGTTTGAAAATATGAACAGAGGGAGCCTGTCTGATAGTCAGTGGGAGCCTGTTCCATTGGCGAGCGGATGACACAGTGAACGAATCTGAATATCTGCTAGAACTATGAGACGGGATAATGAGTTGATTATTCTGAGAAGAACGGAGAGGGCGGTCGTGAGAGTCACAAAGAAATTCAAATCGACATTTTAAATACGAAGGTGTTTTCGGATTGTAGAAGATGGAGTAAAGAAAGACAAGAAGATGTGTAGACCTGCGAAAACGGATATTGAGCCAATTTAACTGTTTTCGAAAATCGGATACATGATCATACTTACGCAAACCAAATACGTAGCGTATGCATAAGTTGAGAAGGCGATCCAGTTTATTTAGCAGCTCTTCTGTGAGATCAGGATAACAAATGTCAGCATAGTCTACTAAAGGGAGCAATAACGAGTTTACTAACATAAGCTTCGCCTTGAACGGAATGAAATACTGCAGTCGTCTAAGCATATGCATGCTGGCAAAGATTTTCTTACTAATCTCTGACACCTGGTAACCCCATGACAAATCACAGGTCATATAAAGGCCGAGATTTTTGACACATTGACAGAAAGGAAGAAGTATGTCATTAAAGTATAATGGTGAGAGAGAATCCATGTCCAGTCTGTCCAACATGCCTCTTGTACCCAGGATCATTACCTGAGTCTTACCGGGGTTGACCAGAAGCCCAAGACTATGGGAACAAACACGCAAGGCCTCCAGGTCCGAGTTCATTTTATGAATAGCTTCGCTAATATTGTTCGGGTGAAAGTGCAATATTAGTTGTAAATCATCAGCGTAAAGATGGTAGGAACAGAAATTGATGACATGGACTATGGTATTTATAAACACCGAGAAAAGTAAGGGAGATAATACGCCACCCTGCGGCACACCAGCAGTTACTGGACACCAGTTAGAGTAATCGTCGTTCAAATGTATACGCTGCTGGCGTCCATGAAGATAGGAGTTAAACCATTGTGTCACTGACTGAGAAATTCCAAGAGAGCATAGAACAGCCATTAATATGTCGTGGTCGACACAATTAAAGGCGTTGCTAAAATCCAGTAAGGTCAGAAGTGTAAGCTTTTTATCATTCATAGCCAGTCGGATGTCGTCTGTGATGTTAATAAGAGCTGTAGACGTACTGTGGGAAGGACGGAAGCCGGATTGAAGTGGATTCATAAGATTGTTTTTGTTTAGGAAGGTAGCTAATTGACTTGGGACCACACGTTCCAAAAGAAAGGTAAAATGGATATGGGGCGAAGGTGACTAAAGTCAGATGGAGTGGACTTTTTAGGGATAGGGACCACATGGGTATTTTTCCACAAAGTGGGAAAGTGACCAGTTAAAAGAGAATAATTGATAAGGTGGGTAATAAGTGGGAGAATAATGATGATAATAGGAATGATAAGGACGCGACCCACACAGTCAAACCCACAGCTTTACTGGCCACGGAATGAATAAGCTTTTTGATTTCGTCACTCGACACAGGTTCAAATTGAAAAAGATTATTTCTAGGGATAGCTTTGGAACTAATCTGAGAGATAGTAACGGCCTTAAGGGCGTGATCAATAGTAACAGGAGGAGAGGAGAAGTGCTGATTAAGACCGTCAATATCTACAGAGAGGATAGATTCGGACTTAGTTTTTCCCAAACCAAGCGAACGTAGAAATTTCCAAATATTTTGTGAAGAAGATTTATCTATAGAATTGTGGATGTATTGGCGCTTTGCGTTCCTACACATCAAGTTGACACGATTTCTTGATTTTTTGAAGCTATTCCAATTTTCATCGCAAGGAGACCTCTTGTGCTTTCTTTTAAGAGAATCCCTCCACCTCATGGCTTTCCGAATCGAGCCATGTGGCAGGGGGTCTTTTCATGCGCACTGGACGAATGGGTGCATGTTTGTCATACAGCTTTAGTATAACTTCGTTGAAAACAGAAATCTTCCCATCCATAGTGTCCTCCAGCATGACATCGTGCCAGTTCGCACAAGCAGCATCATTCAGAAGCTGTTCGAGATTCATACAGGCAAAGTTACGTTGTAAAAAGACCCTGGGCTTATACTTACGAGGGGCGTTCAAAATATTCTCGGTATTGATACGTTACAACCTCTTTTATATATATATTTGTTACTGGCCGCTAAGATTCATCCATTGACATTAAAAAAAAGTAAAATTGGAACCGAGATGTTCTTTTGTTTTTCTGCAATTGCCGAACAAACATGAACACCATGAGCGAATTAACAATTTTAACGAAATTAGAGCACCGATCCGTCATAAAATTCTTGACAAAACAGGGTAAAAATCAAAAAACCATAAAAGAGGAAATGGATTGTGTTTACCGTGAGTCTGCTCCTTCTTTATCTACTATTCAAAAATGGTCAAGCGAATTTAAGCGTGGAAGGGAGAGTATTGAAGATGACCCTAGACCTGGCCGGCCTGTAGTGGCTACCTCACAAGAAAATATTGATAAAGTGGAAAAACTTATATTGGAAGACGGCCGAGTGAAGGTAAAATCTATAGCTCAAGTAACCAATCTCTCTATTGGTACCGTACATGACATTATACATGACCATCTTAATATGTCAAAAGTAAGTGCAAGATGGGTTCCGCGAATGCTGACGCTTCTTCAAAAGGATATGCGTGTGGCTTGCTGTTCAGATTTTATCGACCTGTGTGGTGAAAATCCCGATGAGGTGCTGCAAAAAATAGTTACTGGAGATGAAACCTGGGTTCATCATTATGACCCAGAGAGCAAACAGGAGTCCATGCAGTGGCACATTAAGGGTTCAGCTCATCCCAAGAAGTTCAAGGTAATCCCGTCAGCTGGCAAGGTCATGGCCACAATATTTTGGGATTGTGAAGGAGTTTTGCTTATCGATTATAAAGAAAAAGGTGTAAATATCACAGGGCAGTACTACGCTAACGTTATACGTCAATTAAGAGATGCGATCAAAGAAAAGAGGCGAGGAAAGTTAACCAAAGGTGTTCTGCTTCTGCATGACAACGCCCCTGTCCATACTGCTCATATTGCCAAGGCAGCTATTGTTGAATGTGGGTTTGAAACTGTTACTCATCCACCCTATAGTCCGGACTTAGCCCCAAGCGACTTCTTTTTGTTTCCCAATCTTAAAAAGGATCTGCGTGGAAATAAATTTTCTGACGATGAAGCGTTGAAGACGGCCGTGGAGGAGCATTTTTACACCAAAGATAAAAAATATTTTTATGAGGGATTAAAAAAAATAATTGATCGATCTTATAAGTGTATGAACATAGGGGGGGAGTATATTGAAAAATAAAAATATCAAACTTTTCGTACTTGTTTGTTTTTATCCACATACCGAGAATATTTTGAACGCCCCTCGTAGGAGTTTTGATTTTGTAAGAAGAGAAAATAAGGTCATGGTGAGAGAAGCCAGGCGCTAGAAGTTGGCCGTGTAAAGAAATACGCCCGGGGTTAGAGGTAAGGATGAGATCAAGGAGACTGCTACAGTCATTCAGATGAAAGGTAGTATTAAGAGGAAGAAGAGAAACATTTGTGGAAGAAGTAATATGTTTTAACCTCCTACTGCGCGTATCGTCTTTGAGAAGGCATGTGTTGAAATCCCCCATAATCAAATTGTGTTCATATGAGGGTAGATAAGTTTCAAGTATGCCTTCAAACGCATTAAAGTAGTCGACAGTAGGAGGGGCGTAAACTATACCCAATAGAAATTTTACAGAATTTAGGTCAAGTTCAATGAAGATATATTCCGCGGAACCAGAATAGATAGAAGGAGACTGTGATAACACTTTGTATTTTATACTTGCTCTCAAATAAATAGCGACACCACCACATCCCCGGCCAGTTCGATCATTGCGTATGAGAATGAAACCAGGAAGGGAGTAACTAGTAGATGGAAGAGTAGGTTTAAGGAACGTTTCAGAAACAAGGACAGCATGGATTTGATCGTTATCGAACGTGGCAAGAAGATCTGAGTAATGACAGGGAATACTTTGAGCGTTAATGTGGCAGACATTCAGATTCTTCGGAAATGGAGAAAAAGTATCACGCAGCAGCTCACCAAGGAGAACAGGAATTAAAAAAAATAAAAATATTTATTTAAATTAACAAATGTTATTGTGTCGCGACCAGGAACCGAACCCGGTACCTCCGACTGTAAGTCGACGGCCTTTATTTTTTTAAACATTCATTTACGACTCTATATAAAAAAAATAACTGATCAGTTGGGTCAATGATAGGGAATAAATTTACCCAATAAAAAATTCAGATCAAAAATTATATATTTTGCTTGCCTGGTGGTGATGGAAAAATCCTGTATCGCAAATTTATGTAGTATTTTATTTTTAAACAATCATTGTTAGGCCGGTCCTTATGCATATATACGTACTCGTATAAACAAATCTCATTACAACAAAATCGTTGCAAGCGCAATGACACGTGATCTGATATTATGGCAATAATTGACACACAAAACTATGCATTTGCAGCTTTAGAATAAGTGTCAATATTGCATGGCAAAGGTAAGGCAAATTTTAAACATTATACAGATGCAATTTTGATATGTAATGTTAATAAAATAAAGTTTATTTTTATTAGTGTAGAAAAATAGTAATTTGATTATGTTTAAATTGCAATAACTAAGGCGTGTGTCGACGAATAGACATGTGACGTCTGTTTTTATAATTTTCACAAACAATTTAACTTTAGCGCCAGTATTGGCCAGTAGCAATGTTTTTCATTTGTAATGATTTTTATTGTACTTTTTTTTTTTTCTTTTTCAGACAGGACACACAGCGCCATCTAATTTCCGTGGTAAGCTACGAGGCTTGTGTTACAGAAACTAGATGGTTGATAAACTACATATTATACTTTTTTTTTATAAATATATACATATTATACATATAAACACCCAGACCGAGACAAATTATACAATGTACAACTTGCCCCCGGTGGGAATCGAACCCACGACCTCCCGAGTTCACGGCAACGTTTGTTACCCCTAGACCACGGAGGCGGTCACTTAAACGAAAGCATTTTACTAAGTTTTATTAGTTCATTTACATAATTTTAATTAATAAAAAACTATATTTAGGGCACAGTGGTGTCTCGGTTGTTAGAACGCGTTCCTTCAATCCTGCAAAGGTCGGTTCAAACCCACCCGGCATGTACCAATGAGTAATACACTTTTCTTATGTACATTTGTTATTGATTTACAACACTATACCGTTCCAGTGCCACGTTAAGCCGTCACGTCGGTCCCGGTTTCACTAATACCAACTTGTGGAATCGTTAATAAATTGTCATAAAGAATTGACATCATATCCTCGCCAAGCCGTCTGGCCAGCGTGGCGAGTGTAGGCCAAATTCTCCAGATATATGTTCTGGAAGGTCCATCTCCAGCAGTGGAGGTCTAGGTGTTCTAGGGGCTGTAATGAATGATTAGTAGAACGATTTCTAATAATCATTCATTACAGACAAACTTTTCACGTCGTAGACAAATAGCTGCCAAACACACACCAATTAACATATGGCGCTCAAACTTCACATGATCAACAAAGGTTGTATCAATACAACGAAAAAAACGCCGCGTGAAATTTGATCACACCTTGTACATAAACTTTTTAATAAATTTTTATCTTATTTTTATTTTACCTTTTTAAATATATGTTTATTATTACACTTAGTTAACTATTAGTTTAAAATATTACTAATATATTTGTTTTAATTTTGATATAAAAAATAAAACAAAAGAAAAAAAAACCTACTTACAATACCTAATTTAAATATAAATCGTATCCGCGCGGCATGGTGGCATGAACGCTGGCCGCATTTTCTCGCTGAATCGTTATGCTGATTCTCTGGGCGAGGAAAGAAGCAGCCCTATTGTCCCCAGAGCAGACAATTAGACGAGGTGTGATGTTTTTTAAATTGTTTTAGCGCTTGGACCCCACGGGCCTAAAGTCTCTACAAACGGCACAAACACGTAGTCTTTGATTATAGATACGTATTTGCGCCGCTTATATCGCTTGAAATGTTAAAAATAATAAATATTTACCTTGAAATAATATATAGTAATCTAGTTTATCTGTATCGTAATGCATAATGATATAATGTTGTTGGTTTGCATATCCTCTAAGCTATACTGAATAAAGATATTATTATTATTGTAAATTCTTAAAGAGTCTCGGCATTTAGCCGGTTAAACTAATGATATGACTGTGGAGAAGAAAAAAGGAGGCCCAAACGTTATTTTTGGGGAATTGCGCCTCCCGAACAGTGCGCTCTAAAAGCTACGATACCGACATCCTATGTCTACGAGTATGTATCGCGGCTACGTAAGGAAATGTCATCCCAAGATGTTCTCGGACACATACAGGACCGAGGGGAGATCGACGAGTTAAGTTCCAATTGGTATGACACCGGATTCAAGGCCTTTCAAGGATCCCTGTGCGGTCAGAGCACCTCGAAATATTCCTGAAGAATTCCTATCAATTAAATATGCTTTGTTAAAGACATCCAACATAATGCTTCACCAATTTATCCCATCCACATTAATTCTAAAATTACTACCACTAAGCCTTATAGAATCGTCTATGGATCGCGAATAGTTTCGTGATCTACCACGAGAGGTGCCCAAGTTCGCGCCAGTATAAAATCTACGCGCGGCCCGTGCGGTCTGTAAATTACCACGATTTTTGTGTATAAGCCCCCCAGTTGGGTTTGACTCTAAATCGTGCTTAAAATCGTTCTGAGAAAGTGAAGTCTGATAAGGCTGGTTTAAGCAGATCCTTGCCAATTGCTTTAGTTATTCATTTATGTTGTTTTTTTCTTTATTTATTTAAGTAATGTCAAATAATATTTTTTATTAATATAAATTCAAGTAATATTATGGGTCTTTTTTTACTCAGTTGTGGAATATTGAATCAAGACGGAGCGTGGTATTAAAACAAATTGGTGTAATCAAATGTTCCCCAAGTTACGCTTGGCTGGACAAGCTGGCTCTTCCATCATTAATATACTTAATTATCATGATTTTTCATAACAAAAGCGATGTTGTGTTTTGAAACATCCTATACAAATGGTACCAGTGGACCACGGTATAGCCTGACTAACTTTTAGTAATTAGAAACATTATTGCACAAAGTACAAAGGCGAACCACTAGTGGTTCTATACTGGTCAACCCTTTGGGACAACTAAAGCAGTTACGACAAGATAAGGCAGGTGCGATTAAAACTAATAGAGAATAATAGACGTCAATGACTTATCAATAATTACTTATATACATACTAATACATACAAATAAAACTACATACATATATTAGATATTAACATTATATTAGATAAACTTTCGGTTAATAATTATAAATATATAAATAAAATAAATATTTCCAGACAGGTCACACAGCGCCATCTAATTAAATACCCGTGGTAAGCTACAAGGCTTGTGTTACGGAAACTAGATGGTTGATAAACTACATATTATACTTTTTTTTTTGTAAATATATACATATTATACATATAAACACCCAGACCGAGACAAATTATACAATGTACAACTTGCCCCCGGTAGGAATCGAACCCATGACCTCCCGAGTTCACGGCAACGTTTGTTACCACTAAACCACGGACTTGTAAGGACTAAAAGAAGTAATCATAATAATAATAATATAATAACACAAGCGTTTATTGTAACAAATAAATAGATGTATGATTGAACACTGATCCTGGCGGTTACCAGGATCAGTCCATCCTTACAAACCAAACAAATTATTAATTTAAGCAAATAATGGAATAAAGCAAAGTTAAACATATTAAAAGCTATTTAGCAAAAACATAAAAGAAAATATACAGACTTAAAAATATTGAACTAATAATTCATTATAAAAAAGACCTTACATGGTTTCAAAAGTTAAACAAAAGAGTAATAATAACTAATACAATAACAATAACAAACTTTGGTATTGAAAAATTTAACCTATAAGCAAACATTCTTACCACCACTATGCAATATACTACCACAAATAATGTAACTAAACTATAGAATCAACTGACACAAATCACTTGATCACCTGATCACTCAAATCACCTGATAGTGTCGCTTATGACGTTCAAATGTTGGAAAGTAACTTCAAACGCAAACTAAAGGAGATTCCCAACCAGAAGAATATTTTTTTTATTTATTTATTTAAATTCTTGAATACACTTAAAAATAGTACAGAGGCGAGCTATAATGCCAGTAGGCATTCTTTACCAGCTAACCTTGGGGATCGAGTAAGGTGATAGGCAGGATGAAAAAATAAGAAATTTTAATGATACAGTTAATAAGTTACTTAACTAATTTTAATATACTATACATTATACCTAAACACAAAAACATACATAAACCATACATACAAGTACATCATATACATTATAACTTAAATAAATACACGGTTATTTAAATAGTGTTTTTCCAAATATTTCATAAACAAAACATTTTACATAAGAACTTTGCCAAATCGTCTGGCCAGAGTGGCGAGTGTAGGACAAATTCTCTAGTTATGGAGGTCGGACACTCTGTTGTAGGGGTTGTAATGACGATGATAGTACACTAATTATTATTTTGCATTTCATTGCTAATAATAATAATACTGAAATTTAGGAAATAAAATATAATGCTAGCATAGATCTTAAAGTTGATAAAGGCATTAAAAT
Organism: Tinea semifulvella; assembly: GCA_910589645.1. Taxonomy (NCBI): domain Eukaryota; kingdom Metazoa; phylum Arthropoda; class Insecta; order Lepidoptera; family Tineidae; genus Tinea; species Tinea semifulvella. The sequence continues at coordinate 3,024,964 of OU342591.1, read as the reverse complement.
ACAAGGAGGGTCAAGTTTCAATAGGCCAAAAATCCGAAATTTCCCCCAAAAGACCTGTTTGCATAAATACTGCATAATAAAATCTTACGAGACTACTAAAATGATTATCGTCCCCTATGCATTAAGTCCGCTTTAAATTAAAGGACATAGCAGTTGTGGAATGGCAAAACGCATTTTACAATTTTCATATTTTTTTAGTTCTCATCGATACAATTCTAACTTTTTTTTTCTTATACTAGCATAACATGTGACCTTACGCCCACTTGATGGTAAGTGGCCACCATTAGGTATCGTATTAGTACGTAGTATTTAAAAAAATATACATGTGGAACGATCTTCCAAAACGGCATTAACGAAATAATGCAGTATTTGGTTGGGTAAGGAGAGGAATAGAATGATGGATGGTGAGCGTCTTGTTGCGCAATAAAATTAAAAAGCTGGCCTCCTTTCATCACCAGCCTATGGTAGGTCGCAAGGCCAGACACCATTCTTCTCATCTCTCTTTCCCAAACTCCGGTACCCGCAGGGTGAATCCAAAGAATGCTTTAAAAAAATATTAACGATTCCACATGATTAGTATTACTAGAACCGGTACCGATGCCTTTAATGCTCACCGAAGCACAGGAACGGCGGCGTTGGTGATATGTCAAATTAATGTACCTACGTAAGAAACGTTTTCCCATTTGTACATGCCAGCGTTCGAAATGCCAGCTATTTTTTTTATTGGAAAGCGTTCTAACAACCTAGCCACCACCGCTCTTTAATTATAACAATGTAATATCACATTACAAAAAAACCTGAGAAGGCCAAATTATAGTAAATGATTTGACTGTGACTATTGAATAAATTGTTACTTCATTTTGCCATTCACAACAGATTCGGTTTACGGCGGTCAGTGACGGGCGTTTTCTTCTCATCCCAAGTTATGTTCGGATTAACTGATATCAGTGCGCATCTTAATACTGTGTAGATTAACAGGGGTTAAAGTGTGGTTAAACCATGCCAACATTCGTTAATGAAGCACACGTCAATGCCCATTTACACTTATCTGTGACGGTTAATAGTACTTTAGTAATGTAATTTTTATTTTAGAGCGTAGTTAGAAACCGACCTTTTAAGTGGGTTCCTGTTTATTTTACCTACATGCAATCGCCTATTATATACAATGAGCCGCAAAGAAAGCTGATCGGTTTTACAACAGCGATAACTTTTCAAGTGTAGCGATTAAAATTAGCGACAGTGGCCAAAGAATGAACGTTTTCGGCTGCAATCGACATCCTTTGCCTCACACCATTTTTAAGAAAACAACTGTCATATTGATTCACTTTTTCTTTTAAAGGCTATTTCATACATTGCACTCGGAAATATCGAGGGTTGCCATTATTATTTTTTTGAAGGTTACGAATAATATTTCTGCGTATTTAATTAGTTTTGTTGTTTATATTTATTATTTTATCGATATTATTTAATATTCAGTATCTTTATTTAAATTGCAATTCTAGTTCGGTGGGAACCCGAAGTAGCGCTGCTAAAACTATATTTATCTTTTCTTGTATGGAGTTACGCTTCTTCTTGTATTATGTTCCTTGGTTTTTCTTTGCTTAATTAGTAATATTATCACTTTAGCTTTAATTTATTATATGCATGTCTTCACCTTACTCATCTGCCTGTTATTGTGACCCCCTGAGCTTGGGTAAGTATTGAATAGAAAATAGTATGCGGTCACTTTATGACCACGTGGAGTTTCACTATTTTATTTGTGCACCACCGCTGCAGTCTCACCATCTATCTGGTATCTTGTCTTGGTATAGACGGAAGTGGTGGTGGATTTTGAGATGGAACGTAACGCTGTTCCCCGTGCGTTCCAGGGTTCTATGTCTAGACTTTAGAGCTGGGATCCAGCTTAAGAAGATAACTCCGCTGCTCAGGATCGTCGCGACGCCTCGTTGTTCGCTTAACACAATTTTTAACTGTGGGTGTTGTATACGCGCGTAGATGCTCATTTTCCAATTTATAATTTTATTGTGACTTTAACAAAGCCCTAGAAATCATTGACAGTAGACAAATTGTCTGCTAACTTCTACCTCATAGATAATTGTTATAAATCTTTTACCTATTTTCTCTGTCCAAAATTAGGTAATTTTATTTTTAAGCTGATTGGCTAGATTATTTACAAGTAGACTCAGACTGGAATACATTTTAGATGTTGGAGCGTTAGAGCGTGTTCAATATTTTTTAATTGAATAAAACAATTTAAAATCGAATTCTAAAGAACGTTTCATTGATTTAAGCTACGTTTCGTCCCCGTAATATTTGTACAATTAATTTTCATTTCTTCGACAAGAAAGACACTTTTTAAATTATCTACGCTCTAGAATTTCAAAAGCAGAATTAATATGCTGATTGTACTCTTCCTGTCATTCCCCTACAACAATAGTTCATAATCAATTAAATTTATCCTCATATTCTGTGTTCTGGTTGTTTTGCTGCCCCTACTACCTATTGTTTAAATTAATGATGTCCATTACCAAGTTAACGCTTTTGCTCGTTCGTTGGGGTGTTCAGTGTTTTCTCTCTGAATTTGTATGTTTTTAATTTTTAAATTAAGCTTTAAAAGTGTCCTTCCGAGGTTTACTCGAACTAAAAATTAAATTAGGGACATCAAGAGATAAAGGACAGAAACAGGCAACATAAGGACAAGAATAATGCAATTAAGTGGAAGCAATTAAAAGTATACCCGCCACCAGTGTATTTTTTTCTTGTAAACAATAGTGCACCCTTAGTGTGATACAAAATTTGGTAAAACATCACCTTGGCCAGGGTATATGAGAAATTAAAACTGTTAGGTGAACTCCGAAACAAACCGCTTACACTTTGCGATCTAAACCAAAAGTAGTGAGTAGCTTCTTGATCTTGGCCTATAGTAAAGTTGACCAAATGGGAATTCGCTTTATTAAAAGCGTGGTTTTTGACCGCTCCACAATGGATACGGCCGTGATGATACCTTACTATTTTAAACTTTATTTTGGCTTTATTAGGAATATGTGTGGTTTGGACAACTCGTACTTAAATAATTTATTTTAGAACAATAAACAGAATCTTTTTAGATTTAAATATTGAGAGGTTCCTTTTAAAGGAGTCTATAATCGATCGCAAACCACTATGAACTAGGCACGGTGAGTCCATGGAATGTTAAGAAATTTATCTTGTCTTTATGTTCATTCTAAATGTATTGATATTACATCTTTTTTCAACAATGAACTAATTAGAATAGACAGACGCGACAAAGTACATCATCATCATTATCAACAACAGCCTGTATCTCTCCACTGGATGTAGGCCTCCCCCAAGGTTCGCCACTATACGCGGGAATTTTGCCACCACTCATCCAACCCCCGTCAGCGACCTTCTTTAGGTCTTCCGTCCATTTGGCTGGGGGTCGTCTCACTCTGCGTCGTTCCCTACGCGGTCTACACTCCAAAAGCCGATTGTCCTATTGGTCATCGGTTCTGCGGCAGATGTGTCCCGCCTATTGCTATTTCAGCTTGCTTATTTTGAAGTAACTTTGGTACTCTGATGCTTATTTATGTTTCGAATTATATCCATTAGAGAAATAGCATTGCTCTCTCAATACCTTAAATTTGTAGACCAGGCCCACTGTCAGTGTCCACGTTTAGTTTTGGATGATGAATTTCTGTGTTATAGCTCTACAAAATGTCCCTGTATATATGTGTACTGTATATATATATGTAAATGTCTTGACACGGATAAGGTTTCATGTTAGAGATAATTAGATCGGAATTGCTTGGTTAGTTATATCCAAATTAGCGACGGTAATTGTATGGGCTTAATTTATAATTACTACAATCTCGTAATTACTAATTACAACATATGAAAGCGGTGGATCGGTTGTAACCTTCGCAGTTCGAACCTCGGATATACCAATGAGAAATACACTTGTGTTACGTACGTACATTGTCATCAGATCCTCGCCAACCCGTTTAGCCAGCGTGGCAAGTGTAGGCCAAATTCTTCAGATATAATGTTCTATAAGGCTCGTCTCTGCATCTTCATATAATAACACGTTTTATTCGATGTAAATTTATATACATTATATAAAAATTAAAAGCTACCTAAATAAAAATTAAAAAATATTAATAAGTAGGTATTATTGATTTTAAATAAAATGAAATTTTGTATCTTTTCCCTGGACAATGGACATTCCTTTTCATCGTTAATGTTCGAAATTCAAAATCTATCATTCATAAAGTAATATCATCTTATGTTGTCAGGCAGAATAGAGGTCAAAGTCCGTCCAGAGAAAAGTCTAACTTAACAATTTGCACTTCTTCTTTTGCACTCTGAAACTTTGTTAATTTATTTAAGTTAAATTAGGTTGAGTTACTTAAATAAATTTTACCAATTTACAAATTGCAGCCTTAACCTGGTCATTTCATCTCATCGGAGACATAACACGCATTCTCTTCCCATCTACTTTTCCCTGGCTACAATGCGCTTGATGTATGCGTACAATTGTACAGTCGAGGAAAGGCGTTGTCTGTTTCTCAGTTCCTCCATTACGGATTTTTTGGTTCGGAACTCCGTCTATGATATAAGCAACATTCTCTATCAACATTGTCTAGAGCATTAATTATTATGCAGGTATCAACATTTCTAAAACAGGATTGAGTGGGATAGATTCCTATTACGACAGCAGCCATATTTATCACAATTTTAGCGAGTATAACAAGAATGTGCGATAAAAATCAATAGTTTACATCTAGATATTTCTTGTCTATGATTATATGTGCCCAGAACAAGACAACAAAATTTTAAATATTGCGTGTTTCTTATCAGAAAGTTTAGTTAATGGAATAAAAAAAAATGTCAAAATAATTAGTAGCGTGATTGATGCATTGCTTAGCAGTAATTTGTGAACATTACCAGTTTAATGGATGGGACGT